>LS997564.1:33256295-33474350 GCA_000469685.2 Haemonchus contortus
TTTCAATGCCTTTCCTTTCATAATGCCTCTTTATCGTGAATAAATCCTTGAACTATGGATTTTCCTCATTCACTTGGCTCAACGACGTTTACTCTCAACTCAAACATCACGCTGCTCAATCTAGGTATGCTCTTAGAAAGTTGAAAAGCTAAAAAGCTATTTTTTTGATACCTACCTTTTTAAAAATGTCTAAATGTCTGTTACATATGCTTAGTAGGTGTCTGTGATATCACTCGAGTGCGCCATGCATACGACAATCACTTTTCGTTGTAGTGTCACTGGAATGTGTACATTGTTTATATTTATATACATAATAAAGGAGGGTCTTTAGAATCAACCAATCCAGCCGTTTTTAGGATGCACCCCCGCAATCGATTTCCCTTTATTATAGTGGCCTATTGAATGCATGCGTGTCTTGTAGGCTGACTTGCGATGGCAAACCGACGTAAAAATCAGTGCTTTTTTCCTCCCGAACAAGTCTAGTACCAATGAGCGACGTGTAGGGATCGAAGGCTTGATTGATCTGGGCGGATTCCTATCACGGGATTCGATCCCCGGACCACTTGCCACTACACCATCTTCGCCCATTTTCAAAAATAATAAGTTAATAGTTGAACGAGCTAGCTACATCCTTCCAAAAGATCCGTTTCTCCGACTTGATAGCTCAGAAACTTTGTTTCCATCTTGGACCTAAGATAGCTGGTAATTTATTTCGAACACTTTTTTGTATCGATGTCAAAAAGTGGATAAATGAATGATGATTTTACTACATTAAACTGACCCCTTCCTGAGGTGCGTGCTGTAGTAGGGCCAGTCGAAGCGGGAAAGCAGTTCAAAGACAAGGCAGGTCTCTTCATTGCCAACTTAGGTGTTCATCGTCGGGTCTATGACTAGTCAATATTCTGTTATCGTCGTACTCGCTTCGTGATTTAAAGGTATCATAATCGTTTCGACGATTTTCTAGTGACTTCCATGAGAGCGTTTAATTTTTTCTCTTTTTTATGACTTTCATGGTTGCGGGTATGGCTTAGGGAAACTTCTGGTAGGTGCATCTCGGAGCTAACACAGTACCATAATATGTTTTGTTGGTTTGTTGCTCAGGTACGCAGGTGTGAAAGTCGGATCATAAGTAAAAAGACTCTTTTGGGTGGCCTTTATATGACCTTGACACGACTTATATTTGTTTCCATACCATTTTTTCCTTTGCTTGAACACTGGATGCACTCACAATGGGATGTACCGCCGAGACGTGCGCCAAATGTGGGAAGAGTTAGTTTCTTGCAGCTATCGGGACGGTTTGGCGAGGGATCAGTGGCCGTTATGTAGCTATTCGACTAGGTTGAGGGATCTCGAATCTGAAGGGCGTGCAGAGCATGCCGTCGCTTAGGAAGATATGATTCGAATTCCCAGCAGGTGATTACGGTATGTGCCAGGAAACCACTGTCGGATGTCTTTCCGCTAATGTTGGAATTCGGGGGCTCGAAGTCCGCCATCCCTTCAACCGGGGCTAGCTACTTCCTGAAACCTCTTCATACTGAGGTACATGCATGGTCACAGGGAGACAAAAGATCCATTCAGATATGAACCAATGCGTCTTCACGAAGTATGAATTGCCATTGGATCACGTCTTGCGTAACATTAATATTCAATGGTTTCTGATCCTTTTGAATGGCTGCCCACTACGATGCCACCCAAGGGACGTGCACATTTCTATGGCCGAGTCAAATATCTGCGCAAGTTTCATATCGCATTCCATATGTGCCCTTGCTCTTTGCTCTTGTCGCATCACCATAACTTCACTGGATTTTAAGAATAACCTCGTAATCACGAGTTATCCGAAGAGAACGCGCTCCAATAACAATTCTCGCTCCATGGCACAACCGTCTGTAGCCACACTCAAAATACACTGAGTCATGAAGCACTTCAGATTATAAATTTGGCTCTCAGTTTCTCATCCTACCTGCAGCGAATAAGCCCCGACGGTAGATGGATGCCATATTGGTAGGAGAGTTGAGGAAACTTGGACTTTAACGGCATAGTTGTGAGACATTAGGTCAGATTTCTCAATTGGGAGGGCAGGGGGGGGGGGGGGGGGGGGGGGGGTAGCGGGGGGGGGAGGGGTGGTAGAGGTGCAAAGCTGATTGAGAGTGCGTGTTACTCGGCTATATGGGACACAAGTGTATGCGACAGAGACTTTGGAAGAGATAATGAAGGGTAAGCCACTTATCGTATGGAGTCGTCGTCGACGTGCATTACTGTTGGCTCTTCCCCTCGTACGGTATGCGACAAGTTTGTTCGGTCGAATTTCAGACCTAATGACCGTTCTGTTTGAGAAAGTGGGCACTTCAAGTTTCCCATGCCCATTCTACTTTTTTCTGACTTCTCGTTCACATCTGCCTATGGCTCAGTGACTTCTAATCTATCCTCAAAATGAAAAGGGCAAGCGAAACTCAGTATGACCAAGGCCATGGACACTCTTACGTAAGATGATAGGCAAAAGAAAGCATTGGCTAAGCACCATCACCCTTCATAAGACGATTACGCAGCTGAGGACAAATTCCCACACTCAATTGGGGACTTCCTCTGAGCAATTTATGGCAGAGTGATTATTATCCACTTAAAATTCCATTTGTGATGCCTATGTGTAGTAAAATATGGCATAATTGATTGCGGAAGACCTATGGAAACTGTTCAGTCTTATCTAATTTGTATGCAGAAGTGGAGTTACAGCGCTCCGGTCCTCCGAGATACCTCCTTTCTAGCTTGCGAACGATATGGGTACCAACCAGCTACATGTATGCACACATAGCACTTGTTCCTGTATATATCCTAGACCATCCCACTTCGAAGATGTTGTGAGAAGGAATGAGAAATGCAATGGGGCCAATACTAAACGTATTTTGAAAGCAGAAAGCGAACCTATAGGTAACTTACTCCTTCCTAAACTTGGTGTAGTGGTAGTATTCGACTCATTCAAGCTACTTTGACCATTCCTTACCGTTATCCCTCGAGACTGAGAAGATGCTATCTTTCTTCGCAGCTACCCAGCTCAGCAGTTCAGCTCCTTACTATTTACGCAAGTATGTTCCAACCATGGAAGTCTGTGGTTGCTTCCATTTTTGACGGGGCGAGAGTGTCAAACTAGTTACCCTACCTTCGGCCTGTCTGTCCAATTCAATCTGGACCAGAAAACATCTCGCTGTATCGTCAGTTTCCCGAAAAGTTCCTAAGAAATCTATGAATAGGATGGTCTGTACCATGCAACCTTCGTTCACCAAAGAAACTGCTAGCCGAATTGCTTTGACGCCGATGGGGTTCATAGTTGGCGATCGACGATAGGGCTTTGGTGAGATAGTGCAATTTTTGAAGAAAAGCAGACGACAAAATCATAATCAAAGCTTGTCTTGAGGAGCGGGTATGTCACCGTACGGCAAAAATGGTGACATATTCCCGGGCTGAAATCTCTGTGAAACTTCCCCGTCGACTATTCCACTCAGTATTTTGAGTTTCGGAGAGAACCATATAGGAAATCGCTATGATCGTTTTGCCATTTATCAAATGTTGATGCAGTGAAAAATTCGAATCCTGACATACGTCTGACATATGAATCTCGTTCTCGTACATCATTTACTGGTTCGATTGTCGTTCGTTTTTTCATCATCGTATCTGACTAGACTCATGAATTATTGCCATGCATTTGTGTTGGACCGCTTTCTGAAATCGACAAATCTCTCTTCATCTCAACGACGAAAAAGAATTGGCCTAGCCAACCAGCCAACCAACCAACAGCTTACGAGATTCAGATGTCAGTTCGACCAGTCGTTTATGCTGTGACTGATTGCTCTACGTCTATATGGACAAGCTCCTATTTCATGAAATTTCATCTACCATTTGGAGTCATACGGTGGAACCAAAAAAACCTAGTCAAGGTGAAGTTTTCATCTGCGCCACGCTCATTATTTCCTCTTGAAATGTCAGAAATATTTGAAGGGTGATACTTGCAAAAGGTGGTTTCTCAGGTCACCCTCACTCAGACCACTTTAAGCTCGAGTAGGTTCAGCCCCAAGCAAACCGCCAGGAAAGGATAAATTTGCCAACGAGTCTATCAGGGATTTGATCCAATGGTCTGGTACATACCAATAGGTCCTTTAACCACTGAGCCACTTCTCCAACAGTTGCACTTTGTTTTCACGTAATTTTACGCCCTGCAACTTCGAGATCTATGCATCGATTGTGCGAGGCGGGTCGTTGGCTGACACTCTACTATAGCTGAGGATATATCGGAGTCCCGTAGGGAATTTGTGGTCTCTACTCTTTTGTCCAATCGCCAAGTTTCCATTTCAAATCTTATCGAATGTTTTAAAATTCAGCCAGGATACGGTAGTGGGTTACTGTGGCATATTACAGTATTCATTAGTACATGATATTACAGAAGGACTTCACTGATTCATACAATTGCACTCCCATATGGGTGAATTTTCCCTAGTTGACCGATCATAGCTTGGTTCAGTAGTTTTGACTAATCATATTACCCAGTGACACCTACCCAGGTGGTCGAATTTTGAAAAATTTGGATCTTAATCGGCCAAGTCTGTCGGCTGTCCTGCACCGAGAACCTTTCTTTTTTGAATGCTTTTGTCTGAGGTAGCTACTTTTCCAGTAAAGGTAATGATACTTCCTTCCTTGCCCCCAATCTATGATGTGTGTGGGAGATTTTGTCGGGGCAACGATGGTGCAATTAAATAATTCACTGGATTGACGAGAATTTCCCAACGTGCTCTAAAGCGCATTAAATCGCGCTCTGATTTATCTTTTATTAGCGACCCTTGTCCGCATTTTCCCGGCGGATTGACTTGGCCGTCGTATTCGTCTTCGTCGTGATCGTTGACCTATCGGGTCTGGAATCTTCTATATGCTCTACCCGGAAGCACGTTATAATGCTTTTGTTGCTATCCATTCAGATGAATATTCTGGAACCACGGGGACGTAGCCTCCAGTAGTTTACTTTTTCGTAAATCTTTATCCCCTCTTTCCCGGAAAAAAGTTTTGTCCGAGGCTATCCTTTTCAAGAATGTCTGATGAAATCTTTTAACGCCAATCAATACCCCCTTGGGATGCGCCGCGCATTCACTTCTATTCAGAATCGTAGTGACCTTTGGATGCTTATGTTGCCTTCACCCGATGTACTTGTCAGTGTCTCAGACGAGGTTGGTACCGACTAACCGACCCCGAAGAATGGAACATTCGGTTTTCCTAGGCTGGTATGGATTCAGATGCGATGGAACCCATGACCATGCATGTGATAGTAGGCCACTTCGCACTCCACCACCATATTACGAAAAACCCACTATTATTCTCTTAAAGAGCTTATTGCTTGTTGCATCATATGTAGGTGATTTCGAAAAAATTCAGTCAATATTCATGAGGTTATTACGATTCTTAATCTAAATTGTACCTCAATGGCGACTAGGATCTCGTGGGCGTGGCCAGAATTCCTTTTGCTCAAGAAGTGTTTGAACTGTAAGCGAGAGGCAATATATAGCATTAGGTCCTACTTCTTTTCATGCTATCTAGTTCGAATTTCCGATTTTTTCGAAGTCGTCAACATTTTCTTTTTTTTAAGCTTTTTTTTCTGATAGATAGAAAGATGTAGGGAATTTTTATCTTGGAGCCATTTCAGAGATGAATTTTCATATTTTCTATGAAGAGCGCACTCACTTAAGGTCCTTAAACTTAGTAAGAAAATGTTTAGTTGTTTTGTTTCTATTCCTGGGATAATCTCCTTAGCCAGGCGGTGGAAGTGAAGCACTCGAAATGTCCCTCTTAATAGAATTTCCTAGAAGACGATTTTGTTGGACTCTGCCTGAAGTGCAAACCTTTTCTGCTCACGTTTAAGTTTCTATATTGATTGGCCTAACCACCTTAGCCCAAAACTTCTGAAAGGATCTCCATGGGTGAGCACATGTGTCTTCTAAATCCTCCGCATCGATTGTCTTCAGGACCCCGATATCCGACAGCAATCCTACTTAAAATTTCCCTACGGGATCCGTCGCTAACTTTCACCTGGGATCCCAAGTACATTTTCAGACTCACTGTGCTCATCAGTTAGGCTCTGGGTGTCCAGTCCTGTCGCCAAGTCGTTCCTCCATCCGAATAAACTGAAAAAACCGATCTTTTTTTTCCGATTATGTGGCTTGGTTTGCGTGTGCATGATCCGATCCCCTCAAGCTTTAATGGGTCACCCGAATTTTTTACCTACTACGCTTCTCCTAGAGTGTCGGCATCCTATTTTACTTCTTATGATATCACAATTTATCTGTTTGTTGTCTATAAATAGGATCAACTAAATTGAAATCGGCGATCGAAACGAAATCGACAGCAAGCGCAAAACGTTTCGCTCTGTTGTTTACATAGATTTTTTCTTGTGGATGGTACTTTTCCTATCTTTACCCTCATTGCTTCCTTTCGTTCCATTAGTGCACATGATGTCTTTCGTTCTGTTTGGGACCTTCTTGGCAGAATTCTTCAATTTGATGCTGTCAAAGATTCCTTTGATATTTCTGATTTAAGTGCTTATTGCTTTGACCGAACTTTTCCGATAACTGGTTTTCCGTCTTACTTTCATTTGAATTGCTGGAATCATGGGGTTTTTGTTTCTAGGTAGTAACGTGATCCGACTAGTTCTCAATGCTCAGCCGTGCGGGTCGGATCAGCCAAAGTCCAATGCATGTTCCAATGTAGCCAATAGTACCCTTTTTTTCCAACCAATCCCAATAATAATAACCCGATCACTGGGAATGAAAGGCTTCGATGGTTCGGGTGAGAATTTCGTGAGTATTTGACTGCCGAATCTGAAACTGAAACGTAGATATGTGTTTCCTATTATCGGCTGTGATACTCCAGTAAGAGTAAAACAAGCTCACCACCCCGCGCCGGACCGCCATCGAGGTTTGTGAATTTGTTCAAAGGTGATTGTCATATTTTGAAGGTGAATCCTTAGAATAGCTGTGAGTTCTTGTAGAATACAGGTGTGTTGTGCTTTAAGTAGTAGAGACCAGTCCAGCATCATTGGATCTGTCAGTTGTTCGACTCGCCCATCAAGCTGTGAGCCTTTCAAGCGCTCACTTTATTCGTCTTCGATCTTATTAGTGAAAGTCCCGATCTGATGGTTTGGGTGTACTCATTGGCAAAAGTCAAGTGATGATTAAAAGCATTCCTTAAGCTAACACATGCGAACCTCGAATCACCCATACAGGAGCTTTTGTTCAAAAGTATTTGAAACTTCTTCATGCGGTGTACAACAGCATGCCTTTTTATACACCATTAATTGAATATTAGGAATGTTTTGAGCGGAACTCCGAACTTCAGCTACAATACCACTCACCCGTAGCATCTCCCATGGTTCTTGTGGGCTTGGTATAACGCCATATGAGAGCCATTGTTTTTAAACTCCTCAAAGCTTCGATTTCAATTGATATACGACAGCTTCTCCTCCATTGCAGTATGTTCTAGGTATTACGAATGTTTTTCTGCGGAATCTCGACTTAAAGCTCCAATAGCGCCCACCCATTGGGTGAATTCGGCCAGAGGGACAATCACTCAACGTGTTTCTGTCTGCGTAACGACGTTATAGATCTAATCCGTTTTAATCTCACTGCCTCATTTCGTGTGGGCAATGCTTTGCATCGTCTCATCTCGACCGGCGTCTTCCTTTACCACGTCATCCACTCTCCCTTCAGCCTATATAAAACTTCTTAAATCTAAACACGCTCGGCTTTCAAAATCATTACCCTTTTTCAGTTCGGACTATTGTGATTATATTGAGAGAAAGTGACCTTTCGTGGTAGTCTCTAAAAAGAGGTAAGGGTAAGGTAAACATGAGGTGAAGCTACTCGGTACGAATTTGAGAGGAAAATTTTCTAAGAAAAAGTCGTGGTGTCGATTCTTTGATGTCGATTAGACAACTATTAACAAACTTAAGCGACTGGCGTCCTTTACCCGACACGTTAACAATAGACAAATAATTTATTAATTTTTTAGTGAGTATGTATTTTCACCCATTCAATCACATCAGCGTTCATAAATGTAATCCGAGAGCACGGCTTGTCCCAAAATTCGGAACTGATCCATATCGTCTTGTCTGGTTCAATTTCTTCTGATTTTCTTTTTCAGCTGAGGGAATTTCTCGATGGGTAATAATTCCACCAACGAATCATCGAAATAGAATTGGTGATATTGGTATAATAATATTTATATACATATTTGTGTTTATATATTTTATAATATTTCTATTTACAAAAAAAATGCATAAAAACGCTAAATAAATAAAATGTCAGCTTGATTATTGGAACAACACCTAAATATGTACATGTAAAAGGAAGTGTAGTTGGGAAAGGAGGGGGTAGGGGGGGGGGGGGGGAAGGCAGCACTCTCCTCTCCTATACTTGGCGCTAGAAAGCAGAGGAGTCATAGGAGGCCGTCTTTTCGGGCCTGTACTGCTGCTCCGAAACATTTTCCAGCCAAAGGGGTGCAGGAACCATGAAAGGAAAGGAGTGCTGGAATTTTGGAGGATATAGCAGTTGCAGTAAGAACGTTATTCATTTTTTGTCTGAGCCATGTATGGACTCTGGCTCAGAGTTGTGGTGGCATATAGAAATTTATCAAAGTTGTACGATAGCCTACATTGGTCGCAGGAGCCACGCCTTTATTCCCGATTGAGTGCCAGAGGATCGGTTTTGGAAAGACAATATGTTCGGTTTCGTTCTGGGTGCGATTCAATCCACAGATTATGCTCGTGTTATAGGTGCTTCTCACTGCTTGGTAGCTTCAGCACGAGTGGAAGTATGGGGCCAATATTTTCGGCCTATCAGTTTTGTGTTGGGAATGTGCCCTCTTATTCGACCTTCACGAGACCTTCAACCTGTGTACAAAATCCCACTGAGCTTGATTGCGATTTTGACTTATCCTGTGATGGCCTATGGAGCCCGGCCATTGTTTATCTAGCGTTTCAAAACTTCTCAGTTGAGTCTACTCCAGTGCCCACTCTGGAGGGAAGGAATCCCGGTTGGATTGGGAGTGTATCACCCAAACCTTGAATTACTGACCACGCATGGTGCAAGTCACACTACCTCGCCTCCCCCAGATTCTGCAGTAATCATTGACTTTCAGGAACTTTCGCTTTTTCTAAAAAATATCGATGTAAAAGTAGTAGTTCTTTGTATTGCAGAAGTGCTTGGACAATTCAAGTGGTGAACTTTCTCTCGTGAAAGGATGTATTATTTACTTAGGATCTTTCCATAGAACGTTCACGAGAAGTAAATTGACCGTTTGACTCGCTCGGTGTGTCACCTGACAGCTCTAACCCAAACGCTCTTGTCTACGAAACAATTCGATCGAACACAATCTATTCGTCAACTTAGGGATAAGCCGAAGTTAATCTGAAAAGTTCGGAATTTCGCCAATGCCGGATGTACACAACTCGTTTCACTGCTAGCAAACCCTACCCGGAATAGTCTAGTGAACTCACGAATAGAATCCTTCCTTATACATGGGATCGGTAGACATTCATAAGCCAGCTTCAGCTACGAATAGTGGCCTACAGGTACTAATGGAGTCGTCATTGGGAGGGCGTGGCCAGCAATCGTTTTGAGCAGAACGTACTTGAACAGTTCATGCAACATTTGGTGTAGAATCATTTCTTCGGGAGCGGCCTGATTAGATTTTCTGAAAGAGTCTTCTCACTTTCGCAACTTACATTGAAGAGATCTTCCGAACAGCTTCAATCGATTTGGCCCATTTTCAAAACTCTTCACCATTTCTTTCTTCACCCTTTTTCGAAAATAATTGATCTGAGTCGCGTGAAAATGTGAAAGGCGGGTTCCATCTGCCCTTAAAGGAAGGAGCTACCCCAAAATGTCTGAAAAATGGTAGTCAGTTGGTGCCAGGCCTGGCGAATACGTTAAAGGAGGAAGGGATTCGATCTGCAGTCTGGAAGGCCGTTGATGAATAATCGGAATGGGCTGAATCAGGTAGAAATAGTGGCTCATAGCAAGACGCAGGTACGATCTGCATCCATGCATTTATGAAGCGCCTATTAAAGCTCGTGATGGGTTCCACTTTGAAGGAATATGGGGTAACAGTGGGGTCACCCTTGATCAGGCCATCAAAACGTGATGGTTTTTCGTAATGGTAGACTAGGCTTGAGAAAGGACTTTGAGATTCTTTCGCAGCCGCCCTTTGACCGCAACCTTTCTTGTTGCTTCACCGCATCGGTATTTCGTTCCTTTTAGGAATCCAGTGGACGTATGAAATGCCGGCATTCCTTCTGAGAATCGACTCTGCAACCTCTAGACCACTCAGCTGTTTGTCTGGGATGGTCAGTATGTAGTGGAAAAGACCTTTTCGGCTTGGTTTTTGCTATTCCTTTTACTCGATTTCATGATACTGGAGGAAAACAGAGGAAATAGAGGCTAACTGTGCTCGCTTGACCCCTTACTTTTTTCCCGGATTTAGAAACCGGTTCTAATCATGGAGAAGTTGAAGGGGGGGGGGGGGTCTCTTAGCAACTGAACTTCCTGAATGTTCATGAGATTTAGCGATGCCTCACATCTTGGACAAATATAATAATCTTGGATAAAAATAAAATTACCCTAAAATTCCATAGATAAGAGCGGTTCACTTTACCGGTGGAAAATGAATCGGAATGAAATTGAAATCGAATGCAGTCACCCTCTAACTTGATGGATGGATAAATCAAACTTCGAAGAAGAAGTTTAGAAGAAGCTCCGCCCCACAACTCTAAACCCCGCCCACTTAATAAGCAATTCATATAGAAAAATAGCGATCCGTTAAAATTATATCATCCGTGCATTCAATTTCAATTTCATTCCGATTCATTTTTCAACGGTAAACTAAACCGCTCAAATCTATGGAATTTTAGGGTAAGATTTAGAGGGAATAACTAATGCTTTTTCATTTGAAAAAGCAAAAACTGGATAAAAATAATAAGATGGGTCAATTAAGCAATCGGATTCATTCGGAAGGTGGTTTTTTATAAAATAATCAAAAGTAGTATGAAAAAACCAGCTACGGGATTATCTGGCTTTGAACGAAGGGGGGAAGACTGCTCCATTGCATTATCCTATCAAATTACTATAAAGACTCTCCGCAAACCTGCAAATCTGGGTTTAGGCATAGTTTTTTAACAGCCCTGAAATTTTCGACTGAGCCAATAGGATTGAGATTAGCTCCCGGTGCCGCCCATCACTACCATCAGATAATTAATTTTTGCCGATTATTTGGTCTTGAGATAACTGAAGTTATTAATATAATGTATTTTTTATAAGGCGATCTGATATTTTGGAATTTGTTAAAAGCAAACAACTTATCTTAATGGATGTAGAGGAACGGCTTTCACCAAAGCTCCCCTCCCCTGACCAATCCTTTTTATGGATACTTCTGGGGAACCTCGATCCATGTCCAACTTCGGGAGGGACGAGGAGTAAGGGGAAGTGGTGCAAAAGATTGGAACCAGGGAATGGAGAGGTGAAGATTGAAGGGGGTCTTTAGCTTGAGCCGTTGGATTTCATTCCTTGGGTGAGAAAGTAGACTACCTAGTCAAGAATATTCGATCTGTGTTTTGTTCCCATCTACGATGCCTCTCGTTCCCTCCTATAACTCAAGCTGGTGATCTTCGATCATCATCATCGTTAGAATAGCACTCATAGCAAAGCAGTTGAGCGAAGAGGGGAGAATAGCAAGTGAGTGGTGCGCAATTTCTCAGAAACATATGGAATAGATTCGGAGTGTCCGTTAGTCTGTTCCTCTGGCTTTACTCCTCCTCCTCCTTCTCCTCCTACTTGCCTCCTTCGATGCAATAGTGACCTAACCTCGTCGTATTATAAGTACGTGTACACTTTGTGTTGTTCAATAGCTTGCATATGCATGTGTGTATTGAATTCTTGCACTCTTCCTTCCTTGCCTACTCTATTCACCAACTCCCACGACGATTTCCCCATTGCCCAAGTAATTTAGCATTTCACTTTTCGTGATCCACAATTGGGGATTGTTTAGAGGAGAGAACTAGGTGTTTAATTCGGTAGCTCCTTCAGGATTGGCTTTCATTCCATGTTATCGATCAGGTTGCTCTCGAAGGGGTACCCCAACCGTATACTGGCTTGTGTGAATTTCTCAAGAACATATAAGGTAGAGCTAATGTCTTCCTGAACCAGTCATCTACCTACCAGCAAATCTCATTGGTTTGCTTTCCTGAACGAGATTCTCCTTGAGCTGACCTTCGGGCTATTCTTCCGACTCTTTGACTAAAACCGATCAGCCTTCCCCTGAACCTTTACCTGGAGCCTTTCCCAGGAATCTAGACCACCTCTACCGTGACCCGTTCTTTGGGAATGTGATTCCCTTTTTTTAAAACCTTTTGACTTTCCGGTACATCACTGCTCTGTGATTTTTATTTTTGCATTCCACTGATCAGAATCATGTAGAATGCAGTATTTCTGCACGCTTCTTGAAAACCTCTGATCTGAGTTAGAAATGTTTCCCCGGTTATTGTTATGGGTACCTTCCTAGTTCTTTCCTTTCGTACCGTTTGTTTCTGATTTCCGCTGCAGAACCATTTGTGGAAGCCAGCCTATACGAGTGGTTCTGGATCTGTCCGGACTGCTTTATATGGGTTCGTAAGCAACCGACCTCTCCGAAAGGTCGTTCCGGCTCGGATCGAATTCGACCTTCGGGTTGTCCTTTTCCCCTTTTCAAGATTTCGCTGTCCTGAAAAATGGAAATCAGTCCTGGAGTGTCATCATCTCAATCCTATTCAAAGCACCAGATTAGCTGTCAGAGCTAAATCTTGCATCTGATCCTTATTATAGACGATTTGATTAGATTGATAAGAGCGTGGGTAGAGCTCTTAAATCTTTAAGGACATACAGAGAACAATTTGTGTGAAAAAGCATTCACGTCATCTACGGAATGTAAACGCAATATGCAAACTTCACCCACACATTTGATCCTATTTAGGATTTTTTATCAGTCATTGGAAAAACATCTACTTATACGTTTAAATAGGATTCCTCTTCTGTTAATGGCTGTGATGCACTTTGCGTTTTCTTCTGTTGACTTGCTGTGAAACATGGATGAGAATGCAAGATGTGCTTTTTTTTTCGAAGAAGACTTGGAAGGGTTTATTGATTTTAAGACGAGGTACTAAAAGTGCTTTCTACGCACAAATGTTCAAAATTCAAAAAAAAACCCTGGCAATTCTTAATTTTGTGATAATGAGATTTCACTAGAATCCTTACTAATTATAGAGCGCTCTGTCTGTATGTCTGTCTGTCACGAAATTCGATGTTACCTGAAGGAACATCTGCAGAGGTTGGGTCAAGTTTCGAATGGGTTGAGCATAGGCAAGATCAACAGGGCACACGTGAGCTCAGCGGAGCTCCGCCCACAACGGGCGTGGCATGCACAGGAGTGTGCGATGGCTCGGTTATTGATAATTCAAAGGCAAATCAATTATATTAACGGTATCCTACGGAAAGTTGATATCCTGAGCATACTAAAAAAAGAAGTTTTTTGGTCATTCCAGTATTGATCAGGATCAAAATCAAGATAAAAATATAGGTTTAAGGCTTTTTTCGGGAGGAGGTGGTGAAGTGGGCGCAGTAACAAACCACGGTCCGCAGTTCGAATACCGAAATCAATCTTGCCTAGGCCAACAAAACCTTCCATCCATCCGAATGTCCATTTAGCTGCTACCAGTCTAGTCTGGGAGAATAAGAGCACTGAGTTGTACATGGGCTGGTCACCGTAAGTCATTTCATAAGCCCAACACTCGTTCAAAACCGCCACTACGGTTCTAATGAGAGCCGAGGGGCGCATCCCGAAATGGAATTGACGTCAAAGACCTTATCCTTCATCATTTATTTTGCGATTCGTTTGAGATCAATCAGGGAAAGAGCTACTGAAATGATATATTTTCTCTGATCCTCGTTCTTTTCTTCTTTGCTCTTATTGGGCTCCTAGTCGATTGTCTGATATAAACCATCAAACCAAGGAAACCATCTGTTCCTATTGAACTTTTCCTGGTTATGCCATGCATGTGGTTTCTATTAGGAACCGAAAAGATGCTCGAGCGAATATTGGGTGTCTATGATGACAAGTAGGAGTGAAACACTGTGCTCATAAATGTTCTTATCGCTGGAACGAGTCTGGTGCCATATATTGAAATTCATAAAGGCCGTCTGCTTGACCTACAAGAGTTTTGATTTGGAGTTCGAGGCAGTATCGCCTTGCCACTGATCCGTCTCTATCACCTCCTTAATACTGCCACGGATTTCTGCCCTCCCTAAAATTATTTTGATTGTTTCTTTTTGTACTTCAAAGGTCACCTCATTTTTTTCCACGTATTTTGAAGGAAAGGAAATGTTATCAATCATTCACTCTCAGCCATATTTTTGACGCTACCTCATAGTCTTTCTCATAGCAGAACTCTGTAAGCTTTTCACATCTGCCATTTATGCACTTCATTCTCAGACGTTACCAGTCAAAGCGTCCTTCGAATCAACTGATTCTTATGCATGCTAAAATCTTTCCTTTTTCTCCAACGTTTTTTTGCATTTTCATCTCGTCTCTCTATAGGATTCATTGTTACCTCCCTTCCATCCTTGCAATCATTAGGTCAATTCCAAGGCCTAGCTTTGACACCAATTTGGTCTCCCCCTTTCTATGAGACGAAAGGTGCTGTTCTCGGACCTACAGAAATACTTGACTGATGGGTAATATTCTGCTGAGACCAGTAGATCGATCCGAACAACTCAGCCACTTAGCCGCATCAGTGGGATAGGAGTGAGCCACATCTCCACTCTGGTTGATAGCGAAATCAGATGGAATACTTAGGGTTTAGTAAAAACCCATTAAAATCGTTGATAATCGTAGGTGAACGATTCCCAGAATCCTTGTCTTTTATGGTTCTCCATCATCCCCTCTTTCCTCTCAGGAGAAAATTGATCACGTCATTCATTCATCCATTCATCAAAAATCAATTACGAGAAAAGCTGACAAATTTGTAGAGGAATTCGAATTGTTCAGGGTTTTTGATAAATCAAGTTTCTTTATTAAATTGAATGCTTGTTTATCATAGTCCTTCACCATTTTTCTTTGCCATCTCATTCTATCCATCTTTCATCTCTTAATCCTTCTTGTCAAATCTAATCGCGATCATTTTTCATGAATCGCTGTGTTTTCCCCGTTTTCATCTGATTCATCACCTTCAAGTATTGTTTTCTTCATAGGCCCCTAGGACATTAAATTCTAGCCATGACTTTCCATTCACCATGCTGACTTCCTTATTCATTTCCTTCATCTGTTTCTTCCCTCATTCCTCCATTCAGTTTCCTTGCCTCTTCCGCTCTTCGTTCCGCTTCTCATCAATGTTTGCAGAGGTCTTTACCCGAGCCCGTACTTAGTGATTTGGGTGAAATGTTTAATGGGTAAATTACGAGGCTGACCGGTAGCACATGCTAGTACAGGAAGATCCTGCTCTTTCTTCTCCCCATCACCCTTTCCAACACCCATCGTCTTCTTGAGAAAGATTTGAAGTTGGGACCGAGGTCAAAGCACCATAGTTTTTTGGCCATCACCCATGCCGCTAATGTCCACTTATCCTTTCTACTGGCCGTAGCCTTCAATTTTGCATCCTCCCATCAGTTTCGACGGCTAAAAGCGAGCAGCAGAATTGAATTCGAAAATCAAACACGGTCCGTGCACATGCAAATTCGCTCGTTTCCGTCGGCTTCGGAAGCAGTCCGAACTGAGTGATTGATGAGGTGCTTGCCAGCCGATGCGCCACAAAGTCGGAGGCTGGCAAGACGAGTGCACCCCAAGGTGAATCCTTCAACGGGGTCGACTTTTGTTGCTAGAACTGTTACTAGTAAGCAATCGGGTATCTGTAGTCTCTCTCAAGCTTGATCAGCTGCGTCCGTCTGTTTGTCTAAAGCACTACATGATTTTGTATGTTTTTATTAGGTTGAGTCATAAGTCCTCGGACAAATTGGCAATGATAAAATTTATCTCACAATTTTTAAATGACAATAGCGAATCATTTGAAATATGCCCCATTGACATCGATGGTCTTCTGTCAATGCTTGGGCAAATCGTAGATGCCCTTGCTTTAAAACGCTGGGAGCTGGCCCTTGGAGAACTGCACCAGTGCCATTTTGATGTCGTCGCGGGTTTGAAAGTCCTGACCATCCAGATGCCGCTGAAGATGGGGAAAAAGGTGGTAGCCCGAGGGATCGAAGTCTGAGGAACATGGTTGGTGTGGTAAACTTGTCCTACCGAAATTCGTCAGTCTAGTTTTGGTCGTTCTTGCAATGTGAAGGCGAGCGTTGTCGTGCTGGAAGTAAACGTTGTGCTGCTGTGGACGTGTAGTTTCGGGCTTCGCCTTCAAATTCCTCAGTTGCGTAATGTAGACGTGTGCGGTCACTGTGCATCCTTCGTCTAGCAGCTCCCATTCTTCGACACAGAGGGCGCTCCACCAGAATCAGAGCATAACCTCCTTGGCGTGTACGTTGGGTTTGGGGGAGTCTTCTGCATCCCCACCTTTGTCAATCCATTGAGGACACCGGTGAACGTTAGAGTAGAGGTCCGACTTCGCACCCCTGGTGACTAGGTACTCGAGCCACGTGTGGTGCCCTTGAGCGTGAGGAGAGAAAGTGCCACGTCGTCGCGGTGGTCTATGTCATACTGCTTCAAAGCATGAGGCACCCATCGGCCGAGCTTTCGCACCTTGCCGATTGACTTCAATCCACGAATAATTATGGACTGACTCCCCAAGGGTGACTGGTAGTTCACGAGTAGTCTGATACGGATCGGCTTCCACCTGGCTCCGTAGCACCTTCAAATCCAACTTCATTGAGCGTCCCGGACGGTCTTCATTTTCGACGGAATAGTCGCCCGATGTGAACTTCTGATGCAACTTGTAAATTGTACACCTCCTGCTTGTAAACGTCCTTCATACCTCTATCGATTGCCGCCGGTTCATGGCCAGATAAAAAATAAACATGATGGTGTTGCGGATGTGGAGTTGCGACGGCTTGAAATCATGAGGCACAGTTGCGGGAAAGGAAACAATCAGGTGCCTTCTCCAGTATGTATTCGGAAGAGCTTTCCATACTCTATCTAACAATGCCTCGCGCGTTCATTTTCGTCACCTCTTTCAAGAGTTATGATCGCTAGAAGTCATCACTATCATTTTGTCCGAGGACTTATGACTCAACCTAATATTTGGCCCATCGCCAATTTTTTATTTGGCCCATTGCCATATTGGCTGAGATGGCCGATCTGCATACGGCTTCTACTACATGGTCCGAAATCATATCTCATATAGGTTGGCTAGGCCTTCCATTCGGTTCGAGCTTTGCATGCGAATTTCGGTCGTATTCCAAGAGGAGACGCAGGCATCGATTCATTGGTATCTGCTAAATTGGCTAAACTGTGAAAGATCCGAGAAAATCAAAGGAATTCCATCCGGAAGTAGTACAGGGAGAGGGTATAGGAGCTATAGGTAATCGATATATTTCTCCACATTCCGCACTTGTTTCCCTCCATCTGGAGCCAGCTAAATAGTATCAGATTCGGGGTGTGTTTTGATAGATTAGACTTGCCTCCGACCTGTTGGCTCCTACGGTTCATTGCATACTGTGATACTCACTTAAATACCTTCAAATACTCACTTGGACCGTTTTGAACGATAGCCGAAGTACAGGACGTATGCTAAAGTGGGATTAGTCAAAGTTAAACGTGCTCAACGCCAATTTGATCCCAAGTATTTTTGTAGTTTCCCAGTCGTTCCTGTCTAAGTATCTCCAGTATCTCTATCGGAGTCTCTTTAAAACAGTTTTTCAACTTTCCTCCTCACTTTCTTCTTCCTTCGGTTTTGCATCAGTACTCCTTTCCAATTAATCTTGGCCGAGAAAAATTACGGAGGCCTCATCTCTATATCACTTTTCGGCCTTGCTGATAATAGCGAGGTTTTATGTGATCCTCGCTTTATATTCCTTTTCAGTTTCCTCTCTTTCTTCCTTCCGTCCACGGTCTGCTTTTTTAATGAGATTTCCTTAATCTGTATTTTTTATTTTTTCTGCTTATCTGCCTCTTTTCGGGTTTTCCCCTTTCTTTTCTTCCATTGGCCTCTCATAGGCGTCCAGAATTTGTTCTTGCCTTTGCAACTGGAGGTGAGGTAGTACCTAGTGGGGCCGCTACCAAATGGCCCCAGTAGGTACTATCTCATCTCCACTTGCAAAGGATATAATCCCGAGTCCCTTATTGCAAGCGTGTCTAGTATATCTCAGGAACCATTGAAAATTAAAGACTCGGAACTGGGTTCGGTAGAAACACATTCAAGCATCGTCACGTTGCTGTATGGAAGTGGGGAGCCTGGCGCATCCTGATCTCGAGTGAGATCAGGATGCGCCAGGCCTGATTGATCCTCCTTCCTTGACTGATATTTTGCTTATTATTCTGTTTATATGACTTGTATTGTTTACTTTTCTTTTGTTCCTCTTCCTGCCCTCCCCTGAAGTCATTCCTCCCTACTTTTGTCATCATTACATCATCACAACCGTGTAGGATGTGGTCAACGGGCAGATGAGTGGTCAAAGGGGCTTATTGGGGGATTGGACTTGTAGGCTCGTTGAGCAGCTCATGTCAGAGTCCCTCTTTAGTTTTCTATGCTATTTAAACTTCTCGTGTAATCTACTTCTGAAGGTAGCTGGTCAAGCAACACCCACACATCCCCCCTCCAACACCCACACATCCTCCTTCCAACACCCACACATCCTTCCCTCCCGTGTACCCCTTCCCACGCAGCTTCCACATTAAAGCGATTTGGACTTATTCTATTGTGCCACGCCCTTTCTGATCGAATATTTAAGAGATTCTTGTTGATGTTATGCTTGTACGTTCCTTTTCATCTTTTCCTCATTCTCTTTTTCCTCATGTTCATTTTTTTCCTCTTCTCTTCTTCCAGTCGTTATCCACCCTATTGCCGTCCTTTTTCAGCTTTCCTACCCCATTCTTTCTCTTTTTATTGTTACTTTGGTGTTGTCTTTCCCAGTAATAGCCATTCTTTTCGCACTTTTCGCCATCATCGTCGTTGTCAGTTTTCCCACCATTGCCCAAGTGGCTTATTTCATATGCGGACCACTGAAATATTCATTTCAGAATGCGGCGTTTCGGTTAATGGAGTTTACTCGCCAGCCGCCTTCTTCAACCTCTTGAGAAGGCGCTGCACACCGATCGTTCGTCCACTTCAAGGCTATTTCCGCTCCATTTGGCTCATCTTCACTACAACCGACAGCACGTCATCATTAGCCAAGGTTTTTGATTTTTGAGTTCTCCCAGAAAATGCCTTTTTTGCCTCTATTCTCCAATGCGCCGTGGTTAGATCAAATACGGTGACTCGGTATTGATCGATTTTCAAAATGCGACATGCATCGCCACTCAGTCTGGGATCGTCGTAGGATTTGGATGCGCATTTAACCCATACAGTGATTGATGAGAGGTGATCCTGCACAATTTAGAATGCTTTCCTCCTCAATGCTTCATTAGCCTCATGGTGATAGAGATGGAGAACTTATTGTTGGTGGTCGTACAGTCTAAAGGGACTTGATTAGTAACTAGATCCGTGGACCGGGAGTTCACCAGTCACGTCATTAACCACTGGACCATGAAATCACTCAATTGATTGTCATTTCTGAAAAACGGGACCTCGAATTGTTTGCATCTTGAAAGCATCCATTTTCGGAACGGAAATGGCTGCTAGGTCCATTAATTGAATATCGGCTTCTTGGACGACTTCAAAAGGCAGAATTGGCACTGTCCATTGAATAAATTTCGAATCCATTTATTTGACATTTCAATGATATTGCCTCCGAAGATTGCTGGCTAATATGGTTTTTTGAAAACAACCTCAATTTGCTATCCTATACCATGTCGAAGTTACTGGCTTCCGTTCGATGAATTTCACCAAAGTTCAACTATTATAATTGACAAGTTGTATAAAAATTATATCGAGTGTGGGAAGGTGCTATTGCATCGGTCAGTTGGGTGACTTATAGAACTCGTTGAGCCTATCTCCAGAGCTGGTATGCCTACGGCCAAGCAACAGTCAGAGTTCTGTCTCGGGTGCGTTTCGTTGCGCGTGTCCGTCAAAACTAGGACACGCCGCAGCCGTCGCATGCGGCAGGTCAGCACGCGATACTTGACGAATGTCGCAGTTGTCAGAGGGGCATGCGATTTGCGCTTGGTCCACGGCAGCCGGCCTAAAGAGAAGATAGCACGGACAGATGCAAATCGCACGCTCCATTGAGACTTGATGGTACTGTAACGTCGTCTCGAGACCTCAGTTAGGTGCGCTGCGCGCGAAGTGGGCGGAGTGACCTACTTTCGACGGACACGCGCAACGGACGTTCTCCTTCTGTCTCTCCTCTGTCTGTCTTCCGGTCTCGGTTTCGGAGTCTCCCAAAAGTGATCTTTTAGAATTAAGTGAAGACCAGATTGGGTGTGGTTTTGTATGGAGATGGAGAACCGATAGTAAGGCTCCCCTTCCTCATGTACTCAAACCGCCACTGCTTTCGGTCACGAGCTCTATGGAGACCTTCAGCATGTCACTGGAGGATGCTGAACCACCACTATCCAGCACTTAGGAGCGCCAGGCTAATAAGGGCCTTCACGGTTCCCTACATGGTTATCCCGCTTCAAACTGTCCGCGAAACTGTCGATCCTTCGACGACATCCTACTCTATCCTTCTTTGATACCCTTTGTTATTTCGCTAAACATGTACCGTATAAAAGCGGATGTAGCGTAACACCTTGAGGCACCCCTCCCCATCTATGCCAACCATATTTCCAATTCCCAAGAGGTCTGCAAGAGGGGTAAAGCGTTGCAATGTACTTCGACTGATCTTCAGAAATTAGTATAGGTCGAATACGCATTGAAATGTCCCCACGATTTGCTTCGAGATGGGAATCGAATGAGAAGGCCCATCTCGGAGCGATAATGAGCGATGCCAAAAAACTCTCAAACTGAGTTCTTTCTAGTAAATCTAATTACAGGTGAGCACTCAAGTGAATACATTGATCATTTATTTCATAAATCTCTTTCCGTGGAATCTCTCTCCATTTGGTGTGGAAAATCCGGATTTCAAAAGGATAAGCGTCTTACGATGAGGGTGGAAAAGCTTAGCCATGATAGCTGTCCATTACCATCTTCAGTTAATCGTCTTACGTAAGACGCCCTGGCACCTTTTTTGCAAGACTTCATTTTCCCTTTTTCTTTCAGAGTCCTGAGGCTATACGACCTCCAAAGTTGTGGTCAGGTTTGACCAATAGGTAATGAGTATTGTCAAGGTTGTGCATGAGAATCCTCTGTAGTGTTGATCACTGTTTTCGGTCGTCCCTAGATGGAAAACGTAGAATTTGATCTACTTCACTGTTTCGTGGTCCCGATTTCCGTTGAGGTCCCAAATCATTTTCCGTCTTCCATACTGTTCCGATTTCCGGCTCCTGTACGGAGAATAACTGATTACCTATTGAGTGATTCTCGGCCAACTCATTAACGTAGAGGTGGAATGCTCATTGAAACGCTCCTTTAATCTTGGATGAGGGCTAAATGCAGAGGGCGTATCCCGGAATGATCTGGAACTATGTATAGTTAGGCTTCCGGAGGCATCATCTGCTATAAGAGCGCTCTCAAGTGAGTCCACAACGCCAACTACGAATCGAATGTGCGGCTAATTCCAAGAACGGCTGCTAGACGCCATTTATCTCACTTTTTTACCAAAGAAAAAATTTATGATGAAAGGGTTTCAAAAAAACTTCTTCCATTTTGTTCCATCAACTTTCGTTGTTCCGTTTTTCGGTCAAAAAATGTCGCCTTCTGTTTCCACTCTGCTCCATTTGAAAGTTATAGTCGATCGAAATAATATTTTAATAAGTAGCAGGTTATATGAGCCAATTTAACTGCATAGCCGCTAAGCTTTTGAGCTCTTTTTTCTCTCTCCCTGATGCTATTATCCCTTTCTAGCTTGTCTATCGTTTCGTCAAGCCTAATCAGCTTAGAGGGGGTGATAGATGCGACGAGCGGATTGCGTGGTCTTCATGCCCATATTGCTTGCCACCCTCTAGACCATGGCCATTGGTCGCATGAATTCCGATCCCTCTACCTACCTCTCAGATGTCTTGTTCTCCAATGTGTCCAACGTATTCAATTAGTGTATCGCTAACTGAAGTTCTCATTGAATATCCAGATGAAAGATTACGTAACATCATTCATAAACTCACTAGTTATATTGCTACAGTAATCGCACCGTTCTTGACAGGACCTCAAACATACTACATTCGTGTGCGTAGATCAGAAATCGTCACCCATTCAGAGTTCAGGCCTCGGCCACTGCCGACGCACTATCGCCGACGCTGAAAAAACCCGACGGCGATTCGTTTCGAACACATGATGATGACATGACGCGCGATTCGCGTGCCAATGCGGCCCATTGCGATCAAAGTTCCCCTGGCCACGTGGCTGGCAATGCTAGCCTGGCAGCTGTCCAGAATTGGCTAAATACCTGAACTTGGGTGTCAATTGGAGCACCTCCCTGTCCTCTTAAAACCGACCTGTTCCACCTTTGGCTCGGAAACGACATCGCTGTCAGAGTCCCGACAACTCGTCCATAATGCTTTCGAGAATCAGTTTTTTAGGCTTGGCCAAATTTGGGCATAGCTATAGTGGTTCAAAACTCCATGACGACGTACCCAAAATCAGAGTAAGGCTGATTGCCGCTCAACGAACCCCACCCTCTTTAAGGCCACGTCCCTTCGCCTCTTGAAAAAAAACAGTTCTCGTCACACAAGCTGTGTCGACTCGTACAGGACGAGTTGTCTGGAGCTTGTTCCAAGATTCCTTGGACTTGTTCCTTGACAATAATGAATGTGCTTGCAATTTCCGGTCTCTAGTGCGTTTGTCGGTGGTGTTACCTTATAAATAGAAAAATGTTTCATTACTTGTTATCAAAGATCGAGAGGCGTGGCTAATGGGTAGGCGTGGTCTGTAAGGTAATGTGACTATTTTTGTTTCCAATTCGCTTCGCTCAGAACATTTTCAGACTAAATCCAACGCAAGGCTCTCATATCCTCCCTGTGGGCTGGGCCCTCAGTTGGCAGATCCTTCAAGGATAGGAGACCTGTTGTGTTGTCATGGACTAACAAAAACAGGCTATATGACACTGCAAATTTGTTGCGATTAAGTCGCAAGTATGACGCATTTATAGTGCATGATCTATTTGCTTGAAATTGGGTTAGAAAAGGCGTGCTGGGCGTAGTATTGCCATGGTTTTTTCGTTGGGATTTATTCTATCATTCTCCTAAAGTGGATGAAGCAGCAAAGAAATGCTCGATCTTCGGCCCCTCGTTTCTGACATCGCAACTACGGCACACGGTCATAATTACTGTTATTATATCTGAGTTTCGCCTCATATGATTGAGGTGTTCTTCAGCTATTCATAGCTGCGGTCTTTTATGGTCCGAGTTTTGCTCTAAAGAAGACCACACAATTCCCATTTTTCCAGTTTCTCGTTGAATCCTGGGTTAACCCTTGGGTCAAAGAGTCGAAAAGGATTTGGCCTTCCCTTTCGCGTAGCCCACATCAAACTGGTGTGAGCTCATAACTCTTTCCTTTCTCTCAAAATTTGCTGGCGCGGCGCAGTAATACCACTTTTCACAACTATGGCGCAGTTACGGTCACAGCCCCAGTTATACGTTTAATTATCCTTTTCGAAAGAAAGCAATGGGAACGATTGGGCATAGTGATGTCCTACACGACGATCGCAGTAGCTCCGCCCACAAAGGATCGCTCCGCCCTCTGCATCCACTCATTGCACTCTCCTCTTTGCACATTTCTCTACTTCTACTTGGAATAACGGTAACTATAGTTAAGTCACTGGTGCACTCATGCCATTGCCAATGCTACCACCAGACCTCGTCCCAAATATCTCTGCACCCCAGCGAAACTCCACCCTCCTGGAAAAAAAACCAAATAGATGGCCGTAGGAGTCACTTTCGATAGCGTCAATCTGTTAAATTCCTGGAAATTCGGCCTTGCAACCCTGGAATTTCAGAAAGTGGGAGGCAGTTCTTCCACTGCGCGTAGATGTTTTCTTTTTTCCCTTATTATCTATCGTAAAATTGGGTTTCGGTCATCTTCATTACGTGCCTGTGTAGTTTTTGGCAATTATGGAGGCAAAGGAGGGGGGGGGGGAAGGAGGGATGGGGCGGGTTACTATAACCACTTTATGCGGGGGAGGGGGGTAACTTTATGCAGATATAAGTGTAGAAAAGACAGACAGACAGACAGACAGACAGACAGACAGACAGACAGACAGACAGACGGACAGACAGACAGACAGCCAGATAAGCAGACATGGAGCCAGACAGACAGACAGACAGACAGACCGACCGACAGACAGACAGACAGACAGACAGACAGACAGACAGACAGACAGACAGACAGACAGACAGAAGACCGACCGACAGACAGACAGACAGACAGACATACAGACAGACAGACAGATGGACAGACAGATAGACAGATAGACAGACAGACAGACAGACAGGCAGACAGACAGACAGACAGACAGATGGACAGACAGATAGACAGACAGACAGACAGACAGACAGACAGACAGACAGATGGACAGACAGATAGACAGACAGACAGACAGACAGACAGACAGACAGACAGACATACAGACAGACAGACAGACAGATGGACAGACAGATAGACAGACAGACAGACAGACAGACAGACCGACCGACAGACAGACAGACAGACAGACAGATGGACAGACAGATAGACAGACAGACAGACAGACAGACAGACAGACAGACAGACAGACAGACAGACAGACAGACAGACAGACAGACAGACAGACAGACAGACAGACAGACAGACATATAGACAGACATATAGACAGACAGATAGACAGACAGACGGGGAGGCAATCAAAGAGAAAGTCAACTAATCAAACAAACAGGTAGGCATAGCATTGTCTATTTATTGAGGGTATCGCTAATTTTTGATTTAATTGACAGTAGCGGAAATTAACTACCCACATTCAGAATAACAATTGTCAACTTCATTCAAACTCTGCAACTGCAGCACTGTGATGACAATCGCACTTTGAAGAGCATCGTGTTCTTTGCGTTTTTTCTTATTCCCCACGGGATTGTTGTTGTGATGTGTAGGCGCGCAAAGAGGCGTGTGTGTATGTGTGTATGAGTGTCTTGCATATGTGTAGATGTGTATGTGCCCTCAGACTGCTCGTGCTCGTGTTGTATAGTGTGTTTCAGAGTTCATTAGACGTATTGCTCTGTGTCTGCCGTATCCCCCGCCTGGGAGCTCTCTACCCTTTTACTCAGCTTCTCTATACTCTGTTCAATAAGGTTGTGAATTAGTGATGGATTGACGCTGCATACGAAATACTCCCATAGATGGAAAAACGACAGATGAACATATGGGGAAGAACTTTTGCTTATATAGCTTCACCATGGGCAACAACGAATAAGATCCCGAAAAGGATTTCTTTGAGAGGAATTTGGGGTGGTGGGTTGAGAGAAGGTGCATTAGGTCATTTGTGAAGTCGTTCTCACGTGAAACAGCCAAAGGAATCCCAAAGGATGGCCGGGAAAAAAACAGAAATTTTTTGGGGAACTTGATGTTTGCCTTCTCTCAGTCGGCTTTTCGAAAGGGTAATAATTACGAAAAAGCTTTTTCGAACTCAGGGTGGGGGAAGAGGGGAGGAGAGGTACAAGGGAAAGAACTATTTTGCTGTTTTGCCGCAGTTGACCTTGTCCTGGGACAGGACCTTGAATAGACATGTCTAGCCTCGAATAAAGTCCTTATATGTTCGATCAAAATCGATTCGATCGATCAATCAATCAATTCAATCAAACAAAAATTCATGAATTTCAAGACTTTTCTTGACTGTGTCTATTCAAGCCTATATTTTGGCCCTATCTCATCAAAGTGAATCACTAAAAAAAATTCCAGAGGAATTCCGAATAAAAATTTATTTTGACTTCATTTGGCAACAAATCATTAGTGTAATCCAGTCCTAATATTTAGGTCTATTTTTGTGCTCTCATTGGTGTTGTAATGTAAAGTAAGGTACCGAAAGCGGCACTCGCTGTCCCTCTGAGGCCTCTGCCACTCTTTGGGGAAGTCAAGGATGATGCATGCACCCAAAAGAGGTCGATTTAGTATTCAATACATAGTGATTATTAGAATCATATAGCATTATATGGTAATACAGTAATTATAAAGTTGAAAAAGATAAAGTTTTTGGCGTTAATCAATCCCGTCTGAGGGATGCGCCCCGCACTCGACTTCCATTCAGAATCGTAGTGGCGTAATGAGTGCGTATGTGGCCTATACAATGACTTGCGGAGGCCAGCCGATGTACAAGTCAGTGCTTTTATCCTCCCAGACGAGTCTGGTACCAATTCTGACCCCGGAGGGATGGAAGGCTCGGTTGGCCTAGGCGGGCATCGATCCGGGATTCGAACCCCTGACCGGCGTGTGATATAGTGCGTGTGATATAGTGCGCCACTTGCCACTACACCACCTCCGCCCTATGCAGTAATTATATTTATATTTATATTTATATTTATATTTATATTTATATTTATATTTATATTTATATTTATATTTATATTTATATTTATACTTACATTTATATTTGTATTTATATTCATACTAATATTTATGATAATGCTTTGGTATGTTCCAGTCATGCATTAATGTCGCTTAGAACTTATTTCGTTTATTGATTGATTTGGAAGGTGATCTATTTTGTAACTATGGCAGAATGGAAGGTTTTCAATGTAAGTAACCTAACTGTAGTAAGCGCCGCTGTGTCATCTACCATCTTGTAAGCTCGAACCCGGTCACAGCCGAATTGAGCTCTGAATAGGTTCGTTCCTCTGCTGGTCGTGATTGTTAACTGCTCCTCATTTCCACTGTGCATTGTCGCAACCTTAACATCAGATCCACGATTACGATAATTTTGGGAGCGTGTGGCTCATTCAGGAGAATGGGCATTGAATGAATTCTCCACAAAGCTTTAAGACGTAGCTTCCGAATAGGAAAATTCGTTTTATTTATCGATTTTTTTGTTTACCTCTTGTTTACGTTTATCTGAGAAACTTGCTAGCGATAAAAAGTTTCAACGTAGCTGAACATGCCACTTGGCAAAGTCCACGAGGCACTTGCTAACTTATCAATCATGGTTGACTGATGGCATACAATAGTGAAGCGCGTGTCCCATAACGACACATCTGGTGATCTGTCACATGCTGACACGATTTTCACAAACTGGTTGACGTCGAAAAAACTGTGCGGCATTTGCAGGATACTGGTGGACACGATTTTCGATCAAAAAGAAACTTTGATGGAGAACGGACGACCTAGCTAAGATATGCGGCACGTCAGACAGCTAGAGGCAGCTGTACGGGAGGGCAGGACGGGAAATGATGGGCAAGAATAGGGAAATGACCGCGTTCTTTTTTTTATCAGCTCAAATCGGTCATGGGCATGCATTCGCAAACGGGGTCTATCCCTTCATACTCCCACATGGTTCTCGGTACCTTTCTAATTATGACCTTCCAGCTATAGAAACCGTTTTCCATGGACAACATTGTGCTTCACAACAATCACTCTCGAGTAGTTCTACCTTTTTACTTACTTTTGGCTGTGAATCGGTAAGTGTCTTGGGATATCTCACAGACCATCCTTTCCCAATCCTTACTTGCGGCATTCTGGCCTAGAAGGCACCCAAGTCTTCAATGGTTGAAGTTGCCCTCGGTACCTTGTCAGATGCGCATAGTCAGCCTGACTCGTGGAGCTTGATGAGTTCGACCGGTAATCAAGAGAAAATAGTGTGTGGGTCTTTCATGGTTTCAACCCCATCGGCAATTTTCTTTACCGAACGTATGCATGGCTTCTACTCGAGCATTTGTAATTATATCCTTGCGGTCTCTACCGATACTCACTTGTTCCTTTTCTATGCCGTTTCAAATGTCCATCATGAAGGTTTTATATCCTAGTATAGCTTTCAAACCAACGAAGGACGGCTAGGATAGTTAATGGATCGATATCCTTTGACGACTAAGTGATCCGTCCTGGTTCGATTCAATTACCTGCGCCCGGTTTCTTTGATATGTCACGAGTCCGAACCTAATCGTAGCGATTTTCTTTAGTCATCAGATTTTTTTCTCGGCAATTCGCCATCTGTTAGCCAAATGACTCCATTTTACAGCCTTTTTACCTGATGAATTTCATCCAATAGACGGGACTACGTCTGTTTCCTGAAGTGTAGGTTCTCTTGTGTTTTTCAGAATTCAGAATTTTTTTCCGCAAAAAGGCAACCGATCGATACTTGTCTTGGTTCCGGGTTGCTTTCCGTTCCATCCCCGAGTTCGCCTTCCTACGGTTCACCTGAGGAGGAACTAAATTGGAAGTAAAGATTTAGGACATGAGAAGCCTAGGTGACGCGATGGGTGGGAATGTGGTCAGACACTGAACCGGATAGGATTTCATTCGGGATAATGCAGTGATCCACTCCTTAAAGATTAAATTGTGAATAGTCATAAACTTACAGATAGGGCTTAAAGACCGCATAAGCCCTAAGGCATCTGCATAAACGAACAACTCTTCCCATTAGTCCGATGGTCTCGAGTGGATGTTAAACTCGTGGCATCATCTCTGAAACCGGTGTGGGTCTCGTCTCGGAATGGAGTCCGGGATCGGATTCCGCTTACATCAACTGAGCCTTCCAACCTTCAGACTTGATTATATTCACGATGCTCTAGGCTATTACAGGAAGGCGAAAATGCTGTGTTGCAAGTCTACTGGCACCCGTACGGTAGTGTGGGATCTAGAAGGAATAACTGTTCTGATTGGACGCTGCATACGTGGCGCATACCGAAAATCTTATCAAGTCGATCTTAAAAGTCAGCACTTGGCCGTGCTGGATAACCCAATGAGGACTCAGATTTTTCCTGAAACTTTTTAAAGTTCTCTTTCAATTTCCCCGAAGGCTTGACTGTGAGCAATATTCTCTTGATACCGGTCCCTTCAGTACTACTAAGCGAGTCGCTTTGTGAGTTTCAACTGAATTTCCCCAAGCTGCATCCAGTTGTTGCATCGTTCCGAGCTGAATCGCGGTCTGAATTCAATAGCCAGCCGCTATGAGAGGAGAAATTGACCTCGTTTCCAAGTCCCTCTCTATCCCTCGTCCTCCATCCTCTAACCCACCCATCTCCGGTCTCTCATTCACACTGGGACATTGTCTTGTGTTGTCCGGTCGTTGTGTGTTAGTGGGTGGGTGGGTGGTTGGTGGTAGTGGTTGTAGTGATGATTTCGAAGTCATGATTGAATGGGGAAAAAATCGCGTAATCACCACATGTGTGCTGTCTAATCTGATGTCTATCCAGCCCATTATCTATTGGCCTAAATTAACCTTGAAATACTCACCATCATCCGGTAGTGTACGTATGTATGCTCTGAGTGGTGCGGTTGTGTGCGATTCAATGCTGCTGCTGTGGTTCGTAACGTTCACAAAGATTTATAGACCATTATTGGCCTCCTAGGGATGTTCATTACATAATGGCCGTGCAAGGCCAACCAACCATTCATTCAACCGACCCGGCCGACCTCCGTTACTACCAATATAGCCCATTCAATCATAATTTTCCATATATTTCTGCATCTATGACTAGCTCTCTTACCTCTATGACCATTCTCGCTGGTCGTTAAAATGTCAATCGTCGTGGAACCCTTTGTCCAGCTTGGTTTTTTCTTAAGAGAATCTAAAAATACCTTTGAGATACCTTCCAACGAATACTTGAATACTTGTAGGAGAAAGTTAGGGCTAGATGGAATCCCTGGCAAACTATTTCATTTCTTGAGAAAGGGATGGTTGGTGAAAGGTTTGTTCAAACGCCCTTGATTTCCATGCAGAGGGACTTTTCTTCTATCGTCGTATATTTATACACATCTTAAAAATTAACCAATACGTATAGATATAATAAATAAAAATAATAATCGTAAGATTACTATCGTACCAGTATCTACTCGAAGGGTAAGGGTAGTCATAAAAGAGGCGTAAACTGCTAAAAGAGTATGTCAACTTCGGTAAGGTTCTCATCTTTTCTAGAGCTTCATTTCTCAATCTTCGCCGCCCTGGACCGTTGAAAAATACCCGACTTTCTTCGAAAATTAGGTCTTTTAAGTACACAGTTTTACTTTTCAAATCTGACCGTAATACGAGGGCTGCAGTGTTCATGTCGAGGCCAGAAGGTACGAATTTCCCCTAGAGGTCTTTCGGGCGCCTGAGTAGAATTTTTAGGCAAATTTTCTGCATTTAACCAGTTTTATGCTCTATTTACCTACCTTTTGAGCTTATTTGTTTTCCCCTTATTCCCAGCTCTCATAGAGAATAGAGGCCTTTATGAGATCTCACGTGGTGCATAAGCACACTGCCGATCTGGCTAAGAAGTATTGTAATCTATTATTTTCGTATAAATTCTCTGGCTATGCATACATCCGGTTAGGACCAAGCTCTGGAAATATGCCAATACATGTGCTTCTGGAATATTGCCAAAAAAACTGTGGCTCGTTATCTGTGCGGCAATACTAATGGAACCTCATGTTCCACGCACTCAGCTTTTACACATGCTTAGAATGCTATACAATTTTTATCCCCATTCATAATGCCTTGTGACTGATCATGTTGGATTTCTATTGCTCTACATATGGCTCAGTGGGAAAGGACATCGGTTTCCAGCACAGAATCGGCATGTCGACTTTCCCTGATACCACAACCATCGTAAGATTTCTCCCATACACGGGAATCGATCCCCTTTGAACTAGCAGTGCCTTCAAATTTTTGGGCTCGATTAATTGGTGGTAAATCATCCGAGAGGGTTTTTAAGGGCTGTCCACGCATTTCAATGTCCTGTCCTTTCGTTGGTCACCAACTTCCCCGAGTGGGCGCCAGTAACGTCTCCATCCGTCCCTGTCACGATAGTCCAACGTCAGTGAACCTTCCTCGATCGAGGGACACGAAGCATAGCAATTCTTCCGCTCAGAAATTTCATGCATAGTTCGAACATCACTCTGACGGTCGTCCTGCTGTTTGAGTGATAGACGTCCCAAAGGATTCAGTCCGTTACCGCCCTGGTCCAACGGTCATCACAGTAGTGTATGACGTGCACGGCCCACCTGACCTTCAATTGCTTGGCGTGAACAACGGCATCTCTGACTCTACCCATTTGCCAAAAACAGTAGGAGAATGTATGGGATCCAGAACTCGTTTAAACACCAGAAAATTCTCAGTGAAAGTCGAATGCGGGCGTATCCACTGGAGAGATTGGCTGACCCTCAATTCTTCCAGGGAGGCCTTTCATGCAGCAACAATAGATCACCCCAGGATTGAATCAGTTGTTTGTATGACGACGATCATCAACAGCTGTGCACATAAAATTCTCCCTGATGGGGTAGTGAGAAGGGCTTAGCTATGGGGAAAAAAATCCCGAAATCTATCTATACTAGAATTTCTTTAAAGAGACTGTTACGTTTGTGTAATCAACACAAGGTGTTTGCTAAGCCGGCAACGATCGTAATCCAACGTTTATTTGCATTTTTAATTAATAATAAAAGAACTGAGTGCGGTTTATGAGCCACATGTTTGACGGGGCGCAACCAACGGCTTTCTCTGTCAGTGCAGCTTTCGCAGGATGTACTATTTATATGGGCTTCCGCTCCCAAGTAGGATTTGGGAAATTTTGGATGCCCATTACTCAAGTTTTTGGTTTTCACTTTTTCTCTTACTCATCCTCATAGGCTCTGTCTTCATGGCTTCTCTCCAGCGTATAGTTCATCTTTTAGTCGGGTCTTCATCCACCCATGGGATATGACCCCATCTCCCGAATGCTACTCCCTATACTGCTCAGTTAGCTACTCGGGCTCCCATCTCCGTTAGAACCATTTGATTTCATTTCATACCTTCCACCCCTAGCCGATGACGTGATCCTCCAACGAACCGAGTCACAATTCCTTGGAAAGTAATCCCATATCCCTATATAATCCGACTTTTTGATGCTACTACGGATTCGGCTCTGCCTACAAAAAAAGCGACCACTTGGTTGGCTATTTCAGCCATCTCGGTCAGCCAACATGACCTTAATTTGTCTTTTGTGGATGCATCACGTCACCGAATCGAGCTCGTCATAGATTTTAGGTTCACCCAGATTTACTTAGTGGAGATGGTTGGATTCGGGCACCTCTGAGCAGGCTGGGATCAGCTCATGGGATATTGGCTTGGAAACGGTTCGAACCAGTTTGCCAAGATCTTTCAGAGACCTCTCAGGTAGATTCGGTCAGAGGCCGATCTTTACCCATAGAACCTTCCCTTACTTCAAGTTCTACTTCCCTATCGGAACGGACAACTTGTTTGCAGCGACTTTCGCCCAGATACCTTCTGACCTAATAAGATTAGAGCTACATACGTGATAAGCACAGGTTTCGAATTTTATTAGCACCCAATTTGGTTTCTGCTCCTGTCCCAGGACCTCCCTACCTCGGTTGTTGTTCCTGACCTCCGAAACTTTTTCACCGCCCCCCCCCCCTATTCCTGCAAGGGCATTCCGCAAAGAGTTGGATCGGGTAGGATTTTGGAGAGAATGGGGCCCTTGCCACTATTGAACCTCTTCAGCGCTTCAGTGGCCCTTTCATTGAATGCAGTGAAGGGCGAACTTTGTGCTCAGGAGAACAGACAACGACATGGGAGACTAAAGAAAGAAACAAAAAGCTCTCACTAGCGATATCTCCCATTCGTTCACGGGACAGAGAGCGTTTGGTTGTAAGCGCTACTAAAATAAGTAATCTTATAATTTTGTAGTCGAATCTTTTTCCCCCGTCCTTCCATTATATTCCCAGACCTCTTCGACCTTCCATTCCACTATTGTCCCCACAACGATTTGACCCCGATTAAGGACACACCCCATTAAGTACTCGACCTTGATCTCAACTCTATACCATTATGTGGAATAAGAATGATCGAATCGGCAAAAAATAGAACTCTCTTGGAAGTTTCACGTATCTATAATTGAGTTTCATACACTCTACTCAATTTTGCCCAAATTCTCTTCATTTTTCCTATCTTCCTTTGTCAATCCAATTTCATTTTCCTTCTTTTTCTTTTTTTTCTCCTTCCCTTAACCCTTCTTTCCTCTCTGCTGCCTTTTTTCGTCTTTTCTTCATCTCTCTCGACTATTTTTTACTTCCCTGTTTGCCTTTTCCATTTGCCATTATCGCTCTGCACTTCGCCCTTCCACTTGGCTTCTGTTGGTGTTCTTCCCTCCCTTCCTTCGGCCTATTCATCCCAACTTTCTTATTTGCCTCTATTTTTGTCCTGTTTTTTTTCTTTTTTGGTCCATGCGGATCAGTCTATCTTATTTTTTTTTTTACTTTATTACCGGACTAAAGATAGGTCTTCACCGAGCTCATGCGTGACTAGGATTTCGGACATAGTACTGATGAATGATGCATCCCAAATTCATTTCCCATATAGCCTTCCCGATCTTCGTTTGAGTTTTTATTTTCTGTCCAACAAAGGTTTGTCTAATTGTCCCTCTTTGCCCTGCTTCGTCTACTATTTCCAATTTCGCACGCGTCCCTCTTTCAGGCACAACGAGTCTAATTCTATAGTGGGGCCGCCCTAGTTTCTACTTCCAACTACGCGGCCTCTGGCGGTTAAGTGAGGTATTGTTGCTTTGTTTGCGGGCTTTTTGAAGGTGAAGGTCTTTTGACGGGTGAATCCCCAGATAAATACGGTCTAAGAGCGTAAGTGGGAGAGTTTGGCGATGTGGTGTAGCTGAAGGTAAAAGAAATAGCACTATGTATGTTATAGGGGCTCGTTACTTAGAGTCCACCTTCTCAAAGCAACCAAATTGCTCATTGTGGGCTAGTTATATTAGGATGTGGAGGATGGATGATTGTCGTCCTGTGATGGTTGACGATAGTTCGGGAACAGGCTGAGAATAAGCTTAAAGACGGAAGGCGTGGTTATCTGGCGTGGGCGGAGTTTTCGTGATGAGTCATACTGGCTCGAATTGAAAACAAATCGACGGTAGATTGCAATACTGACTTCAAGCCAACGCGGTATATCCGGAGGTGAGAGATAAAAAGAAGAGACTACATTAGGATGTCGAACTTAAGGCAAGGTTAATCCTGTTCCCTAAGAAAAAACCACTATGCCATGTTCATCTCTGTTGCCTATTCAGAGCTCCTTTCTCCTGGGTTACAACCTTCGACAGAGCTCCCAAACTGAGACTATCGATATTGCACAAAATAACCCTACAGCTCATCAGGTTTCGGGTCCCATTGCCCCGATCCTTTCCCGAATTTCGCTTTATTCTCAGTTTTCCTCTTTGATCCTCCCCTTCTGCTCAGCTCTTCCACTGATTTCTTCTTGAAGGTATTTCTTCTTCTTGCAACTCTCCTCGTCCTAACTATCTTCATCTTCTTCTACTTCCACTTTCCTCTTCATCCCGATTACCGTCCTTTGACTGTTTCGTTTTTTTCATTTGGTTGTCCTAATTGTTCTTCCCTCTCGTTGTTCTTCTTCAAAGTCTTCTTTGATTGTTCGCTACCATCATACAGCCGACTCGAAAACATTTCGCTCTGTCTCTCACGACATGAGTGTATGTGTTGCTCATCGTACGCCATTGAATACATCCGTATGAATAATACATTTACCCCCCTCTTTCTTCTGAACTGTTCGTACTGCTGTACTTGTCGATTTATCGATTGATTCGGGAAATACTGCTGTTTAGCCTCCAACCACCCAAGCCAACCTTTTCTGGACAGGAATACTGTCTTCGCAAAGAAGTCATTCACAAGGTTAGTTAGTTGCCTCATTCTTCTGATCTTAAGTAATCATGTTTTGTATGGATGTCCCGCAGGCTAATGAAGAGGTTTTATAAAATTTCGAAATCAGAAAAAAATCATCTCAGTTGATTTTTTAAATTGATTTTACCTTCATTTTTATCGAAATTTTACTGTTTCGATCAACATTCACCTTCATCCCGATAAGCTTGAAACGGGAAAATTTATGGCAATTTTTTGTATTCTAATTGAGGATTTTTGGAAAAATTAAGTTCGAACACTAAATTCAAGTTCCATAGGTTTTTATGCAAATTCATTTGGAACCACTTACTTCTAAAGCTCGTTTTCGAGTCCAAATTCCATATCGGGTGTTTGAGTTGAGGGAGATCGTGAAATTTATTGAAAAATCAATTTTTGTCTATTTTACTTATCTTTTTTTGTTCGACTATAGTTGAGACCAACGACTTCTACTCTCTACTATAATATTTTCAGCATAGTATGACAATATGGCGAATTTTCAAAATTTTCAAGTTTTCAGCTAGCTCTAAATTAGGCAATATATCGAATATTTATGATAATTCTGTCTGCCCACTTACAACCTATTCGTTGTTGTCTTTGTTACTGCACTCAAACACCTAAATATAACAACAGCCCCTCGTTGTTGTCGTTTTGTTGTTCCATGGACGGGTGCCCATGATGATCGTTGATCACCGAGCGGATTTCGTTCCCCTCTTTCACCACGTGTGCATTCACCACATGAAAAACGCTGCGAAACTATGAAACTATTGTTCCTGAACAGATTAGAAGAATACGGTATGCATGAATGGCATGAATGATTTGTGTCGATTTATTCGCTCTACTCTCATCAATTTCCTGTTGTTTCTGAATGGTGGGTTGTAATTAGCACATTTCTACTGGACCTAGGAATTCTGAAGACCAACCCCTTCCCCCCTCCACTTCACCTTGGGAATTTGACCATGTAGGGTCATATGATGTCCTGACGAGGGCAGAACATTCCTTTAGGGTCACCACCACGCCTTTTCCTTTCATACTTGTGCATAGGGTCTTTGACATGATTGGTTGGCCATTTCGCCCGATCGAATTTCTTCGATATTCGAATTTTACCATTTTAATTAAATAGACTATTGAAGCTCTAAATTAAGGCTTTGGAAGGGTTTTAATATGAGAGTGATTGATTTGCATGGAGAGATGAGGGTTTCTTGGAATGAACCTACTTAGCGAATTTTTTCTTTTTCTCCTGCTCCTCTCATACATTTCCCGTTTCACTCTCGGTTTTTCTCTGAAAGCCCCTCCCGGATTTGATTACGTCTTAGGTAACTTCCAACTTCACTTGGCTTTGAGAGTTTTGAGATCTACCGACACTCCCACACTACCCTGCGTACCTTTATGGGGTTCGAACGAGACCACTCGCGCAACATACCGCGCCTCCATAAGGCTTACACGAAGAGTCCATTCAACGTTTGCAATGCTTCATCACACTTTTTCCACATGCCCGGAAAATCGATTGTTCTTCAATCCAGCAGTTGATGAGGGCGAAAGAGAGGCCAAAGAGCGGCGAGAGGGAGGCAGAGAGATGTCACACTGAGAGAGAGTTATGTTACTCTCTTGCGCATCGTCATATTCATAGTACGAATTGGTTGGTCGGTCGGTTGGTCGGTCGGCCTCGCCTTTCATAATACACGCTATACGCTCCTTATCTATCCCTACAAACTATTGATTGATTGATTAGTTGATTTGATTGCATAGTAAAGGTCAAAAATCATCGCCATCGTCATCGTCGTAGTCGTCGTTGCCAGTTTAATTAGCCGGGGGGCCAGTCCGAGTTAGCTGCTATGCAAACACTCACAGAGAGCAATGCTGCTTTTGCGATCGATTCAGAGGCCAAGAAATGTAATTATCTGCAATAACCATGTCTAATACTATAATTCAGAGCTTGCTCATTGAATTACTACCATCAATTTCACTGCCATTTAAGGCAATGAGTGGGTTCAATGCGGCGTGTTGGCCTTTGAACAACATTTTCTTACTCACGTCATCTCTTTCTTTTTCGATAAAAGAGGCACTCGCTGATCATTTTGGGAATAGTTCTCCAATCTCAACTGTTTTCGAAAGCATTGGGGGCCATTTGTGCGAAAATGCGAGCTGAAACAGGAAATTTTCCAAAATTCCTCTTTTGAAACAGGAAATTTTTCATCGGATAAATCCCCAGATTCAGGCGGAATTCGTAGTATAAATGCACCTTAATAAGTAGTATTCGAGGAATTTATAAGGAAAAATAGCTCGGCGAAAATGCCTTGGTTATTTTCTGTTTGTTTACTTACTTTCCTACATATTTATTGTTTTTTTTGTGGAATCTTTTTCATCTACTGGATAAAACGAAATGCCTCGGTTAGTTTTTTGAGAAGGCTTTCCAGGTTTTTCGGGGATCGCTTGCCGAAACGGGAATTTTTCTGACATATAGAGTTATTACGTATAGAATTTCCAGCAAAAAAAATTGACTAAAGCGGCTGGATCAGACCATGTTCTCTTCAGTCGATTTCTTTTTGGGGTAAATACTATTCAGAAGAGCGATAATACCTTTTTCAGTCAAGGGTTAACTATATGTCTCTTAACTGATAGTAGAATACTTCTGTAGTCTGTATCTCGTTGAAGTAAGGAATTGTTCGCAGTGTATTCCAATACGGCCCCATTCTAATTTCTATCAATTCAGAAAAGACATCGGAAGATTTATGCACGATTATGGTACCAATACTGAGTGGTATTCAGAAAACGTTGTTGGAATTCTGTTAAGCCGTGACTACTCGTAAAAATCATTGAATTTCATTTATTGAATGGAAAAGAGAAATATTTGAGAATTTTGCAGAAACCGGTTTGACAGAAAAGTTCCTAAGGAATTTTCATTTTTCAGTAACGTATCGAAGAAAACGAATTGCGCTTCACTCAAACTAGCTCATGATTGCCCAATAAGCCGAAATAAGTGAGTCCCTTAAAATGATTTCTAGTTTTTCTTTTCAAATTTATTCCTTTAAAGTTTTCTCTGAAAGTCCTTCTATACGTCTGTTTACTTCTTTTCTATTTATTGACATTTCAATTCAGTAAGAATTAGCGTGATCGTAGTACTGCCTATCAGGATCACTTGAAAACTTTACTGGAAAAGAAAGCACTTAATTATTTTATTATTAATATTTCATTTGTTTATTTTATTTTATTATTTTATTTTGATATTTCGATATTCAATTTAACATCTTAATTATTTCTTAATTATTTTTATTTTATTTTGATTTTTTTCCAGAAACTGTGCATGGAACGGGAGATTTTTTGTTTCTCGAATCAATGAACTTGAATGATTGCTTGATAATCTCAGAGACGGTGTGTAAAACGAGAATCTCCCATTCCTCTGGAATCAGGGCTAGTTTATTTGCAAGCAGGTTTCACTTTGTTTCTTTGAGGGTGGAACATTCTGAGGAAATCAGGATTTTTCAACCGAGACGTGAATGTTTTTCGGGTGGAAAGAACCAGGCAAAAAAAATTGATTAATGTGGGAAAAAAAGAATGATTACGAGAAAAGGACCTATTTTGCGACGGGACTTTGGTGGATCTTTTTCGGAATCAGTAACCCACAGATTTCTTAAACATTTTCAGGGAATGCAGTTTCTGGATGAATTTTTTTTGTGGATTTTATGGATGTTTAGATCTAAATAGAAATTTTTGTGCTTTGCACGACTTCAGTTACCATTTTAATTGGAAATTTGATCTAGCGATGATACTATTTTTTTCGAGTTTCAACTTCCTTCCCCCATTCACTTCGTTCCTCATTCCTCGGGATTGATTCACTTTCGTCAATAGTACCTAATTTCATTGATAAACAGAGGGGAAAAAGACGTAATAGAGAGTTGTTTGCAAAGCGATCTTTGGAGATGACGTCATTTAGCATTTAGCTGAAAATGCTTGTCATTCGGCCTCTTTTTGTCTCGATCCACATGAACTATACGTTGGTCTCCTTTTTATGATGTGATCTATGCGCCTTGTCTGTTGCACTTTACTCTAATTGCCTACGTGACTTTTGCCAGATCCGGCTCTGGGATTTGCAGCTGCAAACCCAGACCCCACCTCCTACTACTGTTAGTCTAAAGCTGTCGTTGCATGGGCGTTCCCAAAAAAAGCCCCAACAACGTTTCGTTCGTAAGTACATCAGTACGCGTCAGTCAATCACCATGCAAACCGTTCTGGAAAAAAGTATTTTCCATTGTAGCACACGATTTCTGAGCTGCTAACCAAGCCCACCTCCCGCCTAATTGACTTATTGGTGCTAGGCTCATATGGAGGCATAAAACACTGGCATCTGTTAGAGTTTCTTTCTGCCAAATCAATCATCATTACGATTCTGATTGGATGACGAGTGCATGGCGCGACCTTAAATGGCGGTGGTCAGGTGCGCTAATGAAATAATAAAATGTACTATGAAATAAGTATGGCTTCCGCGTGCAAGCAGACTACAATATACTACGTCGTCATTGTGTCTTTGAAATGCCAATCAATATGTATCCAATATGCATGGCCGTAGAATTCAATGTCAGTTTAGATGTTAATGAATTCAGGGCCACTAAACGATCGTTTGTAATCAAACGAGAGGTACTACGTCTCATGTGTAGGGTTCAGAGAGTCGTAAAATGTCGGCAAAATGGAGTTCGGGACCTTTTTAATATGCCAATCAGACCAATCAGAGCCTATATTCATAAATTGCTAGCTTAATGAACCTAATGACCTACACCGCCTTCTTCAGCACGAAAATTCCTTTTGGAATCGTTGAGATAAATATTACGATTAAGAGCTATCGACCGGAAAATTACAAAATATATACTGAATTTTAAAAACATGAAAACGAGGTCTGGCTGCTTTGGGGGCCCTGTACTTGGGAGTTTCCCTTCTTCCTCTGAATGAGCCTTGGGTTCGTCCTGTCTTCCCATTCCTGAAGTGCTTTATTCCATGAAGTTACCCTGCCTGATTCTTATACCCAGACAAGTGCGGTATCCAGTGTGCGATCTGGGAGGGCCTACCGTGTATTTGTTACTAATCTTTTCCTAATCGGTTCCGGTGGCTGAATCGTCTAAGACGCGAATCTGCACCTATTAGGTCATAAAATAAATCCTGAATGGGCATCAGTGAGAAACTGACTGGACAATGGATGACCTTGGTCTAGATGATGACTTTTACGGCGGACTCACACACCTCCTTCGCCACTAATTTTTGAAATTACTTCCTCAGAGCAATAGAATCTCGATTTTACGAGTCTGGGAGTATTGGTTCTCGATGGGGATTTTTGACGATGATTGATGAATGTTACGGTCCAAAATATGTGTATGAGTGTGCGTGAGTATGAATGTCATTTTATCGTGTCAAAGCTTTTTGCATCGTCCCCACATCGACCACTAACCGGTTCTATGGGGAGGGAGGTTGATGGGAGAGGGAGTGAGACAGCTGAGGTACATACGGGGAGGCAGAAAGGCCAACCAATCGTTTAGCCGTCTAGCTAACTTCCACATTTCTAGAACATATGTGTTTTTGGAACGATGCGATCGCTTCCTCTTACGATGGCCCTGAAAAACTTCCTACCTCCTGTTTTACCTTATTGATTTCCTTGGTAAGAATGACTGATTTTAGTGGACAACCACCTCCTCTGAATAAAAAGTCCCGCCATCATTCCTACTCTGACCTCATCGGAACTTCATCACTCTCTCTTTGATCGTAGGGAATTCTGGCGGTGATATCCATCAACATGAGTTTAAGTGATTTCTGAAAATTCCCGTTTCGGTGAAATTTCCTTTGTATATCTGCAACTACTGTTTAGTCTGATGTGGTTCTGAAACAGCAATATTTCCGTCGTCGTTTCAAAAATAAGTTCGAGAGGTCAGAATTGACAGGACATCCGCCCTGGTTAAACAATAAGTCGGTAACCGGTAACACTTCAGTTACTTCCTGAGCTCCCGATCTTTCCCCGTTCCATCAACATTTTTTCGACTTTTCTTTTTTTTGTCCATCTTTGACCTTTTTACGTAGTTAGACTTTGACTTTTTCACCATTTTCTGCTCTCGTGGGATGATTCTCCAACCGCCAATTAGGTAGATCTACACCAGGGTCTAACGAAGAAATTAGCATCCTCCTTTTTGTTTTACGGGTGTTGTTTAAAGCATATGTCTATTACATTCGACTATTGCAAACAATCGAAAAAAAAAATTCTACTCATTTGCACGATTGCCGACTCATTCTCGGTATAACTAACCGTCTGTTGCACATCCTTAGGTTTTTCAACATTTACCAATGGCGGGAGATTTGAACTTTTTTCGAATCATTCGCGAAGTATAAACGCCTCTCGTTTTATCCTTATCATTGTCACATTCATTCTACAGTCTCTATTCAATAATTCCAGCCTGGACCTTCGCTCAGTGACAGGACCAATGTTGTTGAATTTTATGGATTTTTATGGTTCTTTGTGTCATATTTGAGCTCTTTCTGGTTCAATCTCATTAAATGTAGACCCATAGTGTGGATAGAAATAGAACAAGGGGCATTGCGATGCGATTGTCCACCTACCGTAATTGGACTGCGTTAATCCATGAGAAAGAATTGTGTATGTATGTGAGTGGGTGAGTGTGTTTCAACAATGGTACCAGTTTTCGCGTAGCCTTGGACAGATGACGAATCCGATTATATACGTGCATAAAATTAGCCATATATGTATGTACTTGTAAATGATTTGTTCGTTTAAATAATCGAATTCAATAATCCAATATGGGAATCATTTTGGAAACCCCGTTCAGGCAGATTTTACCCATAAAAGCGAAATTCGCATGGTTTGTCTTGGTGAATCATGATGAGCTGGGTGTCGGGTTAAGGGTCATCTGCTGCTGATCTGACCATTCCAAAGTTGTCGGTTTATTTCGATGGCTTATCGATTTTATTGATTTAAGCATCCAGTAAGGCGAGCGGAAGTTCACAATTTATAATATGTCACCAATCAGTCCTGAAGAGAGGCAGGTACACTAAGAGCATGGTGGTGTAAGTGGCTCCCTCGATAGGCCCTCCGTAAACTTCCTCAAAATCATGACTCACCCGAATATCTATCCAGTTTTCGAAAAAACGTGTCCACCAGTCGACCATGGCAAAGTATGGACGTCGAAAGTGGAGCGGGGAGGGGGAGGGATGGGGAGTAGACGAAGGGGAGAATAGCAGCTTGAGCAGACATCTTCAAAAATCGTTGTGGATTTCTCTGAAGGTCTACCAAGGACCACCTTATAGGTTCTATAGAAACGTACAGAACCAGATATGATGCTTACTGAACATCCGAACCCACATGCAACAATCATCGCATTGGATTTTGGAGAGACTTAGATACATGGCGTATTCCAAGAAATCAAGTCAAAGCCCTGTTTTGTAGTGTAATTGTTCAGTCATTCGTCCCTGTGAAATGCAGATTGATATAATTTTCGATTACCAAAGGTGGTCTTTTGCCACTAAATCTTGATTTTTAATTTTTGATGACTTTTTTTTATTTCTTACGTAGATTTAATTCGAATAATAGTCCAATATATAGTGCAACAGCTTGGAAAAGTGCATAAATGATCGACGATCATTGGCGGAGGCTTTTTCCATACGGCCTACAGTAATATTTCACGAGAGTTTTTACGGGAAGCGATTCTTGGCGGAACAGATGTTATTAATTTATCGATTTTTCGAAAGTGCAACCGGATGGGCTCGTCTGATTGATTTGAATGGGAAGATGGAATGATTTAGTCACTTTTTAGGACAACTCAAGAAATTAAAGGGACCGTTCCCGTTTGATTTTCGAGTTACCGTAACTCAATTACATTCGACAAGGGACTAAACTAATAGCATCAAGATCGTGGTAGTGTAGTGGCAAGGGCCCAGGGATCAAATCTCGGCTCGATCCCTGTACGAGCCAACCAAGCTTTCCGATTCACCGGCGCCAATTCACTTATACCTGGCTCGTCCGGGAAAATGAGAGTAGTGCCCTAAACAACGGCTGACCACTTCCGGTCACTGCATGGGTTACATACGCATCCGAAGCGCTAGTCGGACTGTGAGGGGAAGACGAATGCGGGGCGCATCCCAAAAACGGGATTTATTGACATCAAAAGACTTCACTTTATTATTGTAAATGATTTAAGGGGGTTGCTGTAGTGGTGCTTAAATGGGTCAAACACTTCTAGATCCACAGTAACCGCCTTGATTTATGGGTGACTAGGAAATAGGGTCGCATGAATGATGTGATGCATGTGAACGAGTGGACGCGTGTATGGCCCAAAACTACTCATGTTTTCGTTGAACAGCATAACCACAATGTAGTGTTGTGGATCGCCAAGGTTGGTTTGTGAGCCCTTGTGTGTGTGGGAGAACCCTTGACGATGAGCTCTTTTTAGTTGCTTTAGAAAAAGGGTCGTCTTTGAAGAGCAGGGCTGTATGTTGTGAGTCAACTAACTTGATCGTTACGATTTCATCCCCTGCCCGTCACCCACCGTCATTTTTCGATCGACCGACTTTTTTGGAAGTTTAGAAAGTTGAGAAATTGGGATGACATCGGGGTCCCATTCTGGAGTGTAATTTCGGAGGATTTGGGAATAAGAAAGAGAAGTGGGTCGTTTTAACCGACATCACATCTTACGGGATCAAGAAGGATTGTAAAAAAGAATCGTACTTCAAAAAGTGAACGAAAACCCTTAGTTTCGACCTCAATGCCCAGATTATAATCCCATCTCTTGTAGAGTGCCATGTCAGATTAAGGACTTAAATTGATCCGATGCTGGGTAGACTTATGCGGTTTGGGTATTACGGACTTAACGGGTGTCATTCTGATGCCTCTAGCCACTGCTCCATGGCATTCTTACTGTACAGCTTAGAATACCTGGGAATTAGACGGTACCGTTCATCGCCCCATAGATGAAGCTTGCCAATATCTGCCTGATTTCTCCTACCTCCGCGTTCTGGAAGATGATCTACCTGGACCTGACTCAGCGCATAATAGGTAGGATAGTAGGTAATAGTACACCCTCAAAGACTACAATTTTCGATGAGAGTTGAAGGCATGGCGCATCAAATCCTAAGACGAGAATGATCGCGGCTCCATCTTAATTTCTTACCCATTTCAGTGCCATACCCTGAAATATGGGATTTTCATATCTTTTCTAAGGAAATCTCATCGGGTCAGCTACGCAGTTAAAGCAAATGTAGCCCTCTCGTAGATCATTTCTGCCCACCTTTGTGGACTGTTGTAGGTCTGCAAAATGTTGTTGTGCGCTCTGACAGCACTTCAGGATATTTATATGGTGAACAGTAAATCTTCTTTGCCTTCCTGTGAACTCCATCACTAATAAAGTTCATCATTGAGCCTAATTTTCCTATTGCCTTGGAAAGCTGTTTTATTACTGATCATTGGACCCGATGGATCCGTAGAACGGCAATGCTCAGTACTGCAGATTATTGAAACGCTCGCAAATCCCTTTATACTCGAATCGCATCATTATGGTGAATCGGGGACGAATCGTAAGCAGTACGGAACTTCAAGCTGGTATCGTTACCCAGTAATTTACAAAAACGGAACGGATCCTTTCTCCTTTTCATACTAATTATAAGGTCTCTCAGTTGAGGTTTCTTCCTTAAAACCTCCTTCGAGGGAACGGGTGAAACGGATTTCAAACTTCTGTTTTCGAACCCGATCTATCAAAAATCGTTTATAATCAGTAGCATCGATACCGGATACTAACAGGGCTCCAACACAGGGGAGCTGGCTGGTTGGTTCCCCACATGGTTGGTTTTTGAAGAGGTTCCCTGACCTGACCACTTTGTCCGCCCTCAGTAGCAAGTACGTAGTCCGTAGAAGTATGAATATATGTAAGTTCTCGGCAAATTATTTCAGCTGATCAATTATCTATAGCTCTGTGTCGATCAATAAGCTGGTCGTGCCCACATGGACCATATTTGTTGCCCGACTCTAGTAGTTGTTAGTTTGGCTTGACCAGATTCTTCTGGGCTGCTTAGGTGGCGGCAGTAGGTTGACCGTTATGCCGCCCTGCTTTTTAAATGATCTAGTTAGATAAGATCTTTTGTTTATTTATTTACTTACTTATTTTCTTGCTATTTTATGACTAAATGAATATTTAATTGTGAGCATTACATTTGTCAATTAATCGGTTGTTTTCCAAGATTTGGGTGATCTACTTTGCCAATGGCTGGTCACTGTAAGTCAGAAGATCGTTCGATTACCAAATGAGGTGTTGCATTCATACGAGAGGTCACCTGCACCTGCAAGATCTGCACAGAGATCGGGGTACCGTCTTTGCGGGTTACTAAAGATTTTCACACGTCTCCGGGAGTTTTTTCATCAATTGCAAATCTTTTTGCAAGCTTTTGCAGTGGCATAGATCACAGCTTCATTTTCCCTTCCATTTCCCCCTATCCTGCCCTCCCCCGTCACGTGGTTGGTCGTAGTAGTCGCAAAGTTCGGAAATACCGAAAAACTCGAAAAAACCCTGAAGAAACAAGCAAAAAGATGGAAGGATCGTGTTGATGCCCGCAGTGGAAAGAAAGGGAGGAGCTCTGCTGACACCTAGGTCTTTCTTTGACAGAGGGAGTGGAAGTGGGAAAGAAGTGCCGCACTGATGAGTGATTTTCTCCGACCCCATGCTTCATTATGGTGGAATATCGGCGAAAAGAACGGATTAGGTTAAAAAAAAGTGGCCAAAATTCGTCCATCAGCCGTAGGTTTTGCCCCTTCAACGGAAACGATAGTTTTTCCCAAGGTCGCCTTTACTACTGCGATAGCGCTAGGTCTTCGAGATGTTTGAACTTCTAAAGTAGCCCTTGTTGTTGTTTTGGATCAATACCGATCGGTCATTGTACCGTATTGCGTCAGGAAAGTGAGACATTAGGTCAGATTGTTCGGTAGATCAGATCAAACGGCTTTTGCAGAGTAGTAGATCTTGTTAGTAGATCAGAACGTGTCGTGTACTGTCCCACGGTGTCTCAGCGGCACCTTAGGCTAGGTGATAATGGGGTGTAACCTTCTGTCATAGTGGGTGATCCGTCTGTCGTTAAATAGGATCGTGGACTTGGTGGGGTGAGTGAATTCTTGAGACGGATCAGTGCGATTTTACTATGCGGGTGGCCTTGATGGCCTTTGTAGTCCGCAAATATCGATTGACCCATTTTGTGTCCACCACCATACACCTCCCAGCCGTCCCCCCTCGCTCCCACACATACACACACTCACACTATCCACCATCCAGTCCACTTCATCACAGCTTACACTCCTTACAGTTTTCGACCGATCTTCCGCTTCCAATATGCTTATCGACTTACTCAAGTACTCCTCTGAAGAGCGAATCAATATTGATCGGCTTAGATGCTGACTGTCACGTATACGGCCGTCGACCAACCACTCGGATGAACTAACACCGGAAAGGTCAACCAACTGCTACCCTTCTCTTTAGACGTTAATTGCAGTCATCTCTATTTCGTGTCCGATTCCGATGTGTGCTGGTTACGGTATGCACTTTTCATCGCGTATGACCTAGTTCTCAGGTTTTTAAGTAGATCAATTAGGCCAGAGTTCAAGCGAGACCTGTGTCATATAGGAATCGGGTCGGTTTTTCGTAATGTTTTCACTTGCTGTCGACCGTTCCCCTGATTCCCTCGGCAAATTGATGAAGCAGACGGCTTCTAGGCCTAATTAATTTAGACAAGAACCCACTTGGTCTAATGAATGGGTTCAAACATGAGGGTCAACATGGGCGCACCGGACAATTCCAATTATGTTTTTCCTTATAGATCCGAATTAACCGTTGTATTTAATTCCAATCAGGTCAATTGTTCTCTAAAGAAATCCCACCTATCCCGAAGGTCATCTTGATGGTGGTGGTATGTGAGCCAGCCTGGGCAAACGCGCGGCGCTCATCTTCCGGTTCCCAGCGAAATTCTTTCATAACGATTTACGAGGTCTTTGAACGTACACCCACAGTAATTTCTTAAAATTCAAAAAACCCCTTCCTGTCGGAATACTGTAATATACTGTAATATTGATTACAGTAATGTCCAATTTTTCTTACCATACTACAATAGTTGTTATTAAAACATGCTGTAACAAGTATTGTCGTATTATAACTAGTTGTGACATGTTGAACCCGTTTGACTGCCCTTTTGACAGATTAACTTTGAAGGTACGGTTCTACCATTATACACTACAGTACTATTTTGCTCTATTACTGTAGTGCATTCAAAAGTTAATATAGAATTACGTAGCAAGGCCACGACCTTTAATGAATAGCCGTTTCGACTACACTACACTTGTCATTTTAATTGCACATTGAAGGTCAGTGTATATGGGAAATCTACATGCAAACTTACCGTATCGTAGTCGTTCGTGACCACATCGCATGTGAAGAATCCTGTAACGAATACCTGCAAACCCTTAAACTCGTCCTACCGTAGTCTGCTATCGTGCAACCATAGCAGTAGATAGTCTGAGTCCATTGTTGGAGTTTACCCGACGACCTTACTGTTTATTTTCGTTGACTGACTGTAAATAGCCGTCCGCGGCCCGTTGCCGCCACCTACACATCGTTCACCGGTGGCGGCTGCAAGAAGTTTGATAGGGACTGACGGGTAGTGGGAAAGGTGTACTGGGAAGTAGAGGATATGTGTATGGCTGCGTATCGTCCACTACGACACTCCATCCACTTCACTATTCACATACACGCACAGACAGACAGCATCGTCGTCATCGTCCTCCATAGTGGATGGGCGATGTTCAGTGGGGGAGTGTGCGGGTTGTGTACGTAGAGGAATGAGAGATGGTGAGGTGTAGAGAGAAGGAGGCGGAGAGGGACGACATACAATTATACATGACCTTACCAAAAGGGTCAAGAGCACTCTACACCCTCCACCACACACCACCTCCAACATCAGAACTACCTACATCAACTCCAACTCCGTCATTACTACGCCAAAATTTCATCAGACACGGAGTTAACAGTATTTTACCTATTTCATGTATTGCTATATGAACACCCTACCGTAATCCGACGTTTCCTGATTCACGAATCTCGATTAACAGAACTTCACACGTATGGAAGTCTACTCATGTGTGAACATGTCGATCCGGGTCAGAACTACCGTCGGTCAGTCTCTGTTTTTCATCCCTCGTGTCTGACTTGTCTTGACGGGTTCGTTCCTCTTCCTCTTCCTTTTCATCCTCTTCATTCTCCTCTCTTCCTCTTCTTTCTTTTGTGGCAGTTTGTTGTAGACATTGGTATCTCAACTCGTGAAACTAGCGTCTCTACTGCTACATGGCACTTATCTCCAGCAGTCATCTAGAGGTCAAGGCACCCACAACCAACCTTTACCTTCACCACTCATGCTTATTTACCAGTTTCCACTTCCCAGGCAACCATTTGAGAGATGATAGCGAACCCAGGTGAAGAAGAAGAAGAACAATGAGAGGTGGCGTTGGTATGCCACATGACTGCACCCAATTAGGATGGTACGGCATAGGGATGGGTCATAGGTGACCTTCGACTACGATGGACGACAATGTCCCTTTGAGTTGGCCATAATTACTGAGATAAACTAGAGAGACTGTACGAAGGTTGAAGTGTATACAGGTTCACAGGTAGGTGTGACCCTAAAGAGACGGATTTTTCGGTCACTCCGGGAGATGTTTGGCTCAGGGCTCACCTACTTGGGAGCCATTTATGTGATTGCGCCGTCATTTGGTATGGCCCATAGTATTTCAGACATCTGGGCGATTGAAACCACATTTGTGAAGAATTCAAAGGCCGTATGATGTACTTTCAACACGACGTCTTATGGTCTTGAAATCATTCAGGTCACTGGGTTCATTCCCATCGTGGCCTATAAGGATTTCAATGCACTTACGGTGTATTTCTATTCCGGCTGGACTAACTGGGACATGTGGCCGGTTTGGTTCATGCATTCAAATCCATCGTGAGTTGTTATGTGGTAGAACTGACCCCTCTCATTCCGCAAGCGAAATTTTGAGTGTTCAACAAAAACATGGCTTACTCCTGAACTTATTTCTCAGTTTTTCCGGTGTATTTTCGAGAATCAATAAATACATTTATATCACAGATCAATCCCACAAAGTTTGTACTGCTTTCTAAAACTCTTATTTAAGAAGATTTCAAAAGGGGCCTAAATCTACCGTAATCGCAATCCCCTAGAAGGTTATCGATTGATTTTTTCTGAGAAAGTTTCCATTTGTTTTTTTATGTTAATAAGAACATGATTTTAAATTGCCCATCATCATTGTCTAAATGTAGTACGCGGCGGCGGTCGGTGTGGTGATCGGGGGGTAGCCGAAGACGGCCGGCCAGACCAGCCGGTGTCAAGCGGCACCACTACCCCCTCTCTATCGACGGTGATTTATTATCCTCACTGAATCTGGGTTTATTCCGTATGTGATGGTAGTGGTGGTGGTGGAGAAGGCTGTCTATTGTTGAAGATTTATTGATTCATTTAGAGTGACCTATTTGGAAGGTCTTTTCCTAGTCATTCATTCCATTAATTCTTTCATTCCCTGATTTTATGCCTTCTCCCTGATGGCCTGGCAATCGCAACGGTTCATTCCATGGGAAATAATCAAGTCCACATTGGGATTGTAGGAATTTATTCACGATTTTATTCAATTTATTTATTTTTTTTTGCTGTCAGCGGTCTTATACTTTTTTCCAGAATTATCGATCGATTAGGTCAAAAAACTTCCTGAAAACTCCTTCCGTGAATTTCCCATTGACTTCCCGTCAGAGTGTTCAAAATGGATTTTGAAGGAAATTTACGTGAATGGCTATTTTATGGGATGACCCTGCTCAGCTTGTCAAATCACCGTAATGGCTGCATACCGTTTTTCCCCCAAAATGTCATGCTATCTTTTGAATTCGTTGTTTTGCTTGTCTCGTTGGTCACATATATAACCTTTTGTCCGACAACCTCCCATGGAAGGGGCTGTACTTGGTTGGAAAGATTTATTATCTTCAGTAAATCTAGGTTTATTTGAGCTCATTAATTGCTGATGCATATAATGCGATCTTGCCCAGTCCCATTCATGTACCGCACTAATGTCCATTGACCAGATAACTCCACCCCCTCCCCCTTTGTAATCAATCTCCTTTGACCGTGTCCGCGTCCGTCCGTCGTTCCGGGATGTCTCTTGTACGAGTTTTACGATGTTGGACCAGGTGATATCACATGTTTAAAGGACTCGTCCATTTCTCTGACCGTCTCCACCCCCTTCACACCCGACGCCTTTTTTCGTATCGAATTTGAAACTCGTCGTCGAATAAAGGTCGACCTCGATAGAGCGAGGATTAGTGCGACTGGACTCATACTCCACCCACCTACATAAATGTATGTGAGGCGCTGGAGGATCTGGCTATTTGCCAAAACCGGAATTTCTTACCTACTCTTGGTTTCATAAGATTATTTCCGTTGAACGTAATCAATCAATCAATCAATACCGTAATCTGAGTGCTTATGATTGGCCTTCTTCGGGTCGCTCTTAGCACAAAACCGTTCAATCCGACAAACAAATATTGAATGACTCGGTTCTCCTGTGGCCTTTATTCATTCTCGTTAACTTCCTTCCAAATAATATTGACCTTTAGCTTTAGCGAAATGTCTCCTACCGGTCGATATCTATCTTTTGTTCATGGGCCAGTAAATAACTGCAAAAAACGACCCTCCCAGGACATTCCGTTACTGTTTCTATTTCTGAAAAGCTTCCCGTATGTGCAGCGATTGTGCACGATTTGTCGAAAAGCGGGACGTTGTTTTTGTACCGTAACCCCATGTCATCTGTAGAGTTGACTCAATGGCTGAGCAAATCACCACCCCCACTGCTGCTGCTGTAGCTGTATGGTTTTTTCGACTGGGGTTCATTATTTACATATTTTTGTTCATAGTTCAGTTCATAAGCACCGCTTATCGGGGCTTAAAAAATGGTTTTTTTTTTCGAAATCACAATTTTGCTTTCAAATTTTTTACAACACAACAGTATCTGATCTCGCAGATGTCGCATAGTGGATGGATCGAATTGAAGTGGGGCGATTGAAATGCTATTTCGATGGCAAACGGTGAAAAAATAGGTCCTTTCAAAAACGAATTTACCTATTTATAAAGTTCTTATTTACTTTTTTTCGGCGAGTGGACAAGACTGGGAGAGATTTCTTGAGCGTTTCCCAAGGTAGTGGTCCTGCCAGTCATGGCGAAAGTCACAGTGACACGTCGAAGTCGGTAAAATCCTTATGTTACAATGTTTCCCAAATTCTGCACCACCCTTCCCATGTGTGCACGAGTTTCGTCCTCCTGAACGGTCCAAGGACGGTCTCAAAGTAAGCATTAGCTCACGATAGCAATTTGTCCTTCAAAAGGTCTAACTCGCCAACCGTGCGCTCAAGATCTCTCTTGTGTCCTTCTGAGATTGGTCGTAATGACCCAAGCACACGTCGTCTTCGTACAGATCGATCATCTACGGTTCTTGGTTCCAGTAATGTTGAATAAACAAGTAGATTACACCCTGATGTATGATGCTGATGCAGCTTTCAAACCGAACATCCTTGGCAATGAAGTTCGAAGGATAAAGGGCGACTGTATAATGACTTAAACGGAGGAATGATCTAGAGAAAATTGGGAAAAATATGAGACAAAATCAACAAACAAACAAGTAAATGAAGCCGAGAAATATAAGATTCTCAAGAAGGATTCATATTTATCGTACAAATTTTGTTGTTACAATTTTGGCTCAAAAAACGTTCAACTGTTTTCGTACAATACCCGTTTAATCATTATGACAATTTTGAGTGCCAGATAAGTGGACGGCGTAATCCAAAAACTAGGGCTTCAAGGGTACTTATAGGTTGCATATCGTCCGCTGGCTCTCTTAAGTGCCCGTATATCCAGTAGAAAATCTAAACGGTCAAAGAACTGAAAATCGAAGGAGGCACAACACAATGAGATGGGATACGCCATGCATTCGACTTTCTATTTCTGAATATCTCTGAGTCTTTTGCTGGGTCTTCCTTTCCTGTAACGGTCCTCTTCTAGGGTTCGGTTCGAGAATTCGGTTACCTTTCTTGGTAAACCGACACAGTTTCAATCAGTTCAATCGCTGCCAAGTTCGGGAGGCATAGTTTTGGAACAGATCCAATGACCAGTCTGTCGAAGACGGTTCATTCGGCCATTGCTCTACACGATTCATTTCTTTTCGTGGCTGTAGAAGAGCTATTTAAAGCCATGAATCTTCCAGTTGGTCTTCGAGCCTTAGTGGGCTTGTGGAAATCGGGTGTGAAGTTCGGACCAACGATGATTCCTATGGTGATTGTGATGGAAGCGGACATAGTGGGGTGCAATTGGCTCATTAGTGGCGCTTTCCGAATCATCACGACGGCCACCCTTACTCCCTAATTTCGTCATTCCACACCATCTGACGATGTTCCGGCTATTTAATCATCAACATCATTGAATCGGGATTGTGCTGCTGTACTGGAATTGCCCATTGGATTGCTGGACTTTGTGGATGCTGGACTTTAAGGCAAGTTGAGTGTTATGCAGTGTCAGGGCGTACTTGGCATTCTGGGAAGGAGGGGGGTCGGGAACGACTGTTTGATGGTTTTGTTTTCTTGTACTTTCATCGTCTAATCGTAGAATGGTCTACCGGAACACATAAAACGACGTTTCCCATGGAAACTCGTTGTTGTCTGGCTGAAAGGCTCGTCCAATGTTGCAATTGAGTAGAAGTCTTTGGGTGATATTACCGATTTCTTCAAACGTAGATGGGAACGGTTCAATTATAAATCCTTTTTTCCTTTCAAAATCATTTAAATTCAAATTTCCGGACCGATTTTTTCTTTTCTATTTGAATTTCTTTCAATTAAATTCTGAAATAATTTATGGTCTTAATCTATTCGATTCAACTTGTCAAGTGGAAAGCCTGTCAAGGAGATGGAGCCGACATTGACGTCCGTCTATGAGACCGATAGTGCCCCTAAATCCTTCCATCAAAGATTTATGAGTTCTTCGTTAACCGATTGTTAGACATTCTGCGAGATATTATCTTCAGCATATGAGAATCAATATATCGATCAGGGCTTGACTAGGGCTGTCGTGGAGGGGGTGAAAAGGTGCGTAGACCGCTCGCTCTTTTTCAGATACGCCACGCACTTCCTACCATACATACACTGCGTAGAAGTGTTTGAAAGCGTACTTACCCTATGCAATAGCCTTTGAATGTTGGGTCTTGGACATGATGGCTTCACTGCTCTCAATTAGATCTGGCCCCAATCATCTGGACCACAAGGGACGAAAAATCTGGCTAGCGATTTTTCATTCATAGTCCGCAAAAGTGGAGGTTTCGTTTCTTGGCGTTTGTCCTCTCCTTTTTGGTAGGATATGAAGCTATTCGCTTTTATTCGTATAATATAACCCCGGACGAGATGGGATTGATTACATTCAGGTAGCCCAAAACAAAACAAAGTTACACTGCTGTCACTAGACCTTGAGTCGTTCTCTTCCCTTTACAAGGGAACCCAACAAAACCTATGTGGTAGTTGCTTAGCTCCATAGCTTTGGATAATTAAGCTTTTTATTCATGTCACTGCAATTACCGTAATTTTATGACCTACAGTAGGTGTTCTAGTACTGTAAACAAAATTCATTATGATCTAGCCGAGTTGAATGGCATGACATGATGATGTTCATGGGTGATTCGGTGGTTTTTTGGAGATCGTCTAGGATCACTGGATCACCGGTTTTTGTGGACTACGCGCTTGTATCCTATGTATATAGGCGGTTGGTTAGATTGTCGTGATGGTGATGGTGGTGGTTGCTGCTTGAAAACCAGCGTTAGGATGCGCTGGAAACGAGATTTCGTCGGACTCGATCATTGACCCCATTTGATTCAACACACTCGCACACACACACAACGACGCATACACATAGAGCCGTTGAAGTGCGCCCAGATTCCATTATGCCTGTGCATTGTCACATGAATAGCGGCCAGATTTTGTGGACAATTCACGTTTTCAAAATTTAATAAAACCTTTAAGCTGAGTGGCTTTGAATAACCGTGCCCCGCACATTGCCGCCATCTATAGTAGGTTATACTACTGCCGAAAAGAGCCCTAGTCATCCATGAATGGAGCCGGCATGTGCAAACCACCTACGGTACCCTCTTCTGATCTCCTGACCCTTGACTTTTTCGTGAAGGAGGTTTTTCGGATTTGGTCAGCGCGTACGTGGTTCCTTCTGCACTGGCTCACAGTTCATATCGTCACTTCTGTATCTCTGGGTTTCTCGGAAACGGTATACTCACAAAGTGTGTGTGTGTGTTTGCGCATCGCTATACTCGATCGATCGTTCAACTAACACACACACACAGTGTTGCAATCGTCGAGCCCGACCGACCGACCACGAGGCGTCCGCCGCTGCAGCTATGACGGCGGCACGTCATCATTGACCAAATGGCCGGCTGGCAATGGCGACCACGGCGGTCAGTAGTTACTATGGCCTACTGTCAGACCGTTTTTCCCTGATCATCCAGATAGATCGGACTTTTACTCAGGGAACACCACTGGAAGCGAGTCGGACACTGGTCGTGCTAAAGCGACGGTTCAGAGGGTTCGAACCGATAGTTCAACTATTATCGCACGATTTTGATTGCCTGAAAGCCTATCACTTTTTTCTCGACTTGGACTGATTTTTGTTATATCACACTCCACCTCTCATCTCGGCTCTGAATAGATCAGTGATTATTGATCTTTACGGGCATAGTAGTAAAAGTATAATCGGTTACGGTTCAGGTATCCTTCTTATCGTGGGGTTATCAGTGTTATTGATCGATCCCCTTTCTTATCAATCGTTTCTTCGTGTTTTTCCTTCTTTTCATTGGTGTTGCTAGTCGGTTTTTCCAGAATAACTACGAATGTGTAAAAATTCCAGAGTGATCGGTGATTTTTCACCTTAGCGACAACTCGTCGAACAACGACAACCAAGGACGACGACGGGGCTACGCCAGCCAGTCAGTCAGCCAGCCAGCCGGCGGTGAGAGTGAGAGCGACCGGACGACGCGAAAACGATTTTGACTGGATCATAGATCGGACTTCTTCCCATACGACAACACCTGTTGGTTGGTTTGAGCTGCTGCTATGTGCCTATGACGTCATTCTGATCAGTATCGAATATCAGTTTGTTCAATCGATTTCTGTTTAACTTCAGACGACAGTATTCCTGATTTATTCATATCCTGAAGAAGGATTCAGGCAAGCTATTGGAATTTTTGCAATTTCAACTATTTTTTTTCAAATATGCGAAAAAATCGATATGTCAGAGATCCGCCGAGTGATATCTTATCACTGCCTCGTGCTTCTCACACTTCCATTAAATTTATCGAATATCCGGGACGGTTCTCTGACTATTTCCGATCACAGCAAGTTACAGGTTTACAGTACTATTTCTTCTGGCGGTACTGTAACCCAATACCATAAAAGGAGTCAATATTGACATTAACTAATTACTCAGTAGGGATAATAGTGGTACGGTAGTCATGATTGAGATGCTTCTCGGGACCTTCCGTCTATCCTTCAGGCTGTCTTTTATTTAATGATCAAGCTTTTTCTAACTCTTCAGCACCTTTTCTAAATAATTAATCAATCAATTAGCTGTACCAGCGGTCGATAATTGATCGAGTAGTAAATTTTAGTCGATTATCGATTAGTTCAGCTGTTGAAATACTACTTATATCAGGTTCTGTTCCGTCTAAGTTGGCTTCCAAACAGTCTAGCTTGTATAAACAATCCGAAAACTGGCCTTTCAAGAGGTCCCTTTAGTACTGGTCAACCGTTCAAGTTTTGCCTAAGCACGTTGCGATCGATAGTTCAATTAATCGATTATTGATAGGTAATAGGGAAAGGTAATATGGTCATACCTATCACATAGGCGGTTTTATCACTTGCACCCAACTGTCATCAACTAACTGTGTCCGCTATGTCCGGTGACGTAAGCACGGTCATCCCGGTAACCGTGAACGTGGTGAAGTGCACTGTGTCCTTGTCGGTCGGTCGGTCGGTCGTCGTCGAGACCGCCCTCATCGGGAGGAGATGGACGCTGGCCTGACGTCTCACCCACCATCGTCGTTCTCGTCGCTGTTGTGGGTGCTGGTGGTGGTTGTAGGGTAGCGATGGTAGCCGGTTGTCGATGTTGCTGAACAAAGCGCAAAGTTCAATGAGAACAGTGGCGGTAGCAGCAGCCGCGTGCGTCCCATCGCCGCCGCCGCGACGTCCATCATCGCCTTCCCCTGCTACCCACCACCAACGCCCAACTCGCTTGCTACACACACACGCACACACACTCACGCACTCGCACACACATATAGCAACATTGCGCCTGAAAAACCGGGCTATTCATAGCATACTGTGGTGGGTTTCAAAAATCATTATATTCCTGAAATACTGTAGCTCGGAGTACGGTAATTGATACGTTATCACGTGATTAAAGGTCTTTTTTAATGGTATCGCCACGTTTCTCCAGCATTGTTGCACACTGTAGTTACCGTAGGTGCGTATGGTTAACGAGGCGTATTGCGTCAAGGTTATTTCTTTCTTTGACGGTTTTTATTCAGTTGAAAAACGTTTGGCCATAAAAAAACTTTGTTGAAGGCAGTTTACTGTAATATTATGCTTTCAAATTATCCACTTTGAACTTTTTTTTTTTGCAGAATTTGGTTACTGTACTTCATTGGTAATGAAGCGTGAGGGGATTCTCCCCCGTAGAGGCTAGTATGGATTTATATCATTTGAATTTCTATTCGTTTTTTTACATTTTCTTAAAAAATCCTTACTTATACTTACTTACTAATCGATCCTTACTATTATTGTTGACCTGCCTACCACTGAGAATTTGCTCGTAGATAGAAACTGGTAGTTTATCACCAAAGAACCGTAGTAAATCGGGATTAGTCTGCTCAAATTTGATATATATGAAAGAATAATGATGACTGAGTTCAGATTTTCATGTGTATCCAGTAAGAATGGTCGTTCGTGGGATGACCTTAGGCTTTCGATCTTTATTCGGGATCGTAGTGGAGTTTGAATGGGAGTTTTGACCGTCCCAGATCAGACAGGTACCAACAGAGTTAGGGAGGCGGTATATCCGGGAAGGTGGGAGGGATAGGAATTGATCGAATCGTACCAGATCTCCTTCCAATTGTCATTAACATCATTTGTGTTGATTCACTGTCCAAGTCACTTTTTTGAGAACTCTGTTTCTTTGCGTTTCTCAATCTCTCGATCACGATTTAATTTGTTTATTCGATTGCGATTGCTGCTTTCAAGAAGTGCTCACGAAAGTCATTTCTGCAACCTAGTTTTTGGGATTCATGTCCATTCGTCAGCAAAAAAAAAATGTTCCAAAAAATTATCCTTTCAGGCCCCAACTGAGGAAGATTTCCCTCCCACAGCCTCTTTGAAATCTTTTCCTTTTTATTACCATTCAATTGAAAGTGACTTTCTTCCCAATGATTTCTTTGGAGATATCCGCTTTTGAGTTGATAGAGATCAGGCAGGCTCATTATTCCAAATTCCAAGCAGGCTATTTAGAATGTGCTGGTACGTCTATTCTGAGAATAGTCGAAATTCCGTATTTTTATGGAATGAAATGAAATGATGATTCGCCTCAGTGATGGACGAAAAATTTCGGTAGAAGAGTTTCGTTCAGCTCAACAGAAGATTTCTCAAAAACTTTTCGGAACTCTAAATTTTCGCCTTTCTTTGAAAATCGGTCTATAAACATGTGTAGAGGAAGAAATATCGCTGCTGAAGCAAGTTTTTTACCTGATTTTTTTTTTCTAAAAATTCTACTCGGTTGAGAAAATTCTCCTTCTTCTCCTGTGCTATCGATATACTTCTCCAAACTAATTCTTTAACATTGCAAAATTTACACTCATCTCCTGAGTGATCCTAAATTCTTTTTTTTTTTGCTTTTCTAATTTTCTGAAGAAAAGCATGTGTTCATGTGCCCACGGTCTCATTCCCAGCAAGGGTAGGATTTGTGCAGTTTTCCAGGTGCGAAAACTACATTGTTAATCCATTTTTCTAGAATTTCGAGAGTATCTTTTTATGTATTTTTTCTTTTTATTAGGAAAAAAAGGAAAATGCAGTGAGCGTCTTAGGGGAATAAGTTGATCGTACAGAAGTTCAAGAGTTAAAAGTTAAATGTTGTTTTGTTTGACCATGGCACTGGGAGGTTCACTTGCAATTTTCTACACCGCAAACACTCGCACTTTTCCTATTCCATGACTTCCCTGTTCCCTATTTTCTTGGTGAAGGAAGCTCCGATTTCTTTTCAAAAGTCACCGGCGTACTCTTACTTTTTGATAGGAAGTTAACTTATTTACTTTTTCGTGTCGGTTTTCGGCGAAAGATGTTTCATCTCCTCCTAATGGAGGTGTCCTGTAGTATAATAGCAATGATTTTTGTTTTATTTGTTTATTTACTTGTTTGTTTTATCCCTGTAAACGTCCTTCAGTTTTTGGTAAATGTTTCTCCTTTCTAACATTTGCTGCTAAGATTTGCTTGCCGTGGCGTACACCCCCCCCCCCTTCCTGTACCTGTCTACGCCGGCGTTTGAAAATTACTCCATTCATTCCAATATTTGTAAAAATTCCCGTTTCATCGTTTCAATAGGCGAAATTCCCGTTTCACGTTCACCTTCAGGACGTGAAAGACAAAAATCCTGTTTCATTCCCTACTTGGGCGAGAAAATTCCAGTTTGCTTTCCATCATCCCGTGGGGTGTGTGTAAGGGGGGAAAAAAGGAGAAATTTCCGTTTCATGTTCTTCAGTAGCGGCCTGAGCAATGTGAGTGAGTGTGTGTGATGTTTCACCAACACCATCTCACATCGGCCTGTCACTCAATAGCTCTTTTGTTCTTTTCACCACCACCACCTCCATCACAGCAGCACTCAAATGTTGTCTGTTTACTCACTCACTCACTCACACACACACACATACACTCCCTGACACAGACACAGACAAGATTTCTAACAGTGCGTGTCTTTGCTTCTCTATAATCACCCACATGCTCATTCTGTCTTCCCCCAACTCAAGTCTCCAAGTCAAATGGGCTTTTCATTCGCTCTCTTTCTCTCAGCCTTTGCTTCGGAATCAATCAATGCAACGTCCTTCAATGTGCATTCTCTCGCACACACTGTCTCGGGCCTCCATTCAATACGCTCTTCTCCTGTATATGCTTAGCCCATCGACATCATCATCATCATCATCATCGCCATCATCACCCGTCCGTCCCTTCCCTCCGTACGTCCATCCATCCATCCATCCAAGCGACCGACCGGCCGACCGACCAGTCCGATCAGCCCGAACAGCAGCGACCAACCCATCGACCACACCTTGACTGCAAGGCGTTGCGCGAAAAAAGTGGCCCCGTTGCAGGTTCAATTTTGCACTGCACTTCCGTCTGGCTATTTTTAGCTGGTGGGGGTCACGTTTGCGGAATCATTAGGGCAGTTCCTTAGAGGGCATTTGCATTAGCCTAACCCGCTCTCTGACATGATCTCCGATCTCCAGAACGCTCCGCCCACAGTTGACAACCATTAATTGGTCTTCTGCTCGGAGGACTCCTGGAAGAGAATTTGCTGGAAGGAGTGATTCCATGATGGAATATCATAGGTACAGCGTACCGTACAAAGAAGACAGGTTACCAGAAAGTGCATTTTCAGTCGAACATTTTTCTTCGTGGGGAACCAATAAATTTCTTTGTTGGTTCCTAGAACGTCTCTGTCTACGAGTCTTTTTTCCGTAGCGAATTGGTTGGAGCAAATGTATGATTAAAAGTTTGCAACAATAGCAATAGTTCTTTTTCATAAAGCTCATCGATGACGTCATTACCGTATTGAATCGATAAATTACTGTAGGTAAATGTTGATGAAAATGTTGAAGATGACTAAATGGCTGTCTGACCTTCTATTGTCCTCCAACCCCTCATGTCGAAAATCCTTCCCCCGTCCCGTTGACTGGACCGGCTACGATAACGATGGTTTTGAAAAGGTCAATATGTAAATGTCGCGACAACGTGCATTGATTATGGCCATATAGAATACCATTTCTCTCGCTGATGCAACGGACATTCGTACTTCTACTTACTGCTTTACTATCTCCCAAAACAGTACTGTAATCACGGATCCTGTAGGGAAAGTCTTCCAGTAGTTTACAGAGGAGTAGGAGATCTTTAGCTGAGGGTTTGAGCATCGGATTCTTTCTTGAGGCTAAACTTTTCATTAGTTCTCGGAATCCTTTTATCGATGGTACCTGTTTCTACGGTATTCCCCCTTTGGAGTTGTTTAGAACCACACAAACACCTTCCAGAACCTGGTGAAATCGCGTTGAAGGACTTTCCCAGATGAGAGTAGATACCTCAGTCGGTTCCAATCGTTCCGACGATCCTAGAACGGAGGTGAATGCATGGCTTAGATCTTGCGAATGATTCCAGTTGTAAGGCCTCCGTAGAAGCTCTAGAACGGTCGCGATACTTCGCTAGATAGAATCCTTATCATTCCTGTTCGGGAACCTTGTCCAAATAAGTCACCCATAAAAAATCAATGAAAACCATTCCACTCCCTAGCAGCTCACAGATGTCCTGTTGCCTCACCTTCCCAAAAACTTTCCCATCCTTTCCTATCTCCCTTGGGAACTGTGCCCACCGAAATTCCCCGAAAAAAAAATCGATAAGCACCGTCTTGTCGCAAAAAGCTCAGCAGACAGCGGAGTTTTATGTGTATTTCTCCCCCCACCGGTCCACCACCACCACTGCGCTCTCACTGTGTGTGCGCGCCCCCATCGGTACCCGGTTTCATGTCTCTATAGTTGACTAGTGAATGACTGGCTGTGGTGGGGCTGGGGGAGAGGAAGCGATGGAGGGGGGGGGGGGGGTAGGGTGAGTGCGCTCGCCCGCACCCCCACCTACCCTACGCTCGTCGTCTCATCGTGCGCGCTGGCTCTAGAGAGAAATTCGAGTTTTTCTGGCCTGCTTTCGACTCTATCTATACCTAACCAACCCATGTCACCCACATACCTTTATGTCAACCTACGACTACCCGCCCTGCGCGCAATATACCCCGACCGTTTCTTTTCACAGCTGCCTGTTTGTTAATGAGTAATATTGGAAGATTCACTCACAAGGTTAAGAACGATTATTAAGTCCCCACACGGAAATTTCTCAGGATCGTCAGTGGTTACAATCTGGGGAATCCTCGGCGTTTTTAGGTTACATCAGTGATTTTATACTTTTTTCGGACTGGAATTTTTTTTGAAATTCCACGACTTTTCAGCAAATCGGGTACCATGGTCGATCTTTCGGCCCCTGGGTTTCCCAACAGACCTTTTTTTCGTTTTCGTTTTTTTTTTTCAAAATAGTTTCTTTTTTTTTGTCAGAGCCTGAACCCTTGCCGGCTTTTCCTGTGTGACTTCTGTACTTTGGCACCATTTCATACATACTTTTCCTTTCCCCAGACACTACCCAGACACATTTCGCTTTTTTCTTCAGTCCCATCTTCGTCCGACTTTCAGTATTCACCATGCTAGTGTCCCAGGCTAATAAAGAGGAGCACGTTGACTATTTCCTATGTACTTCGCCTCCAATCACGGTACCAACACCGTACGGGTAGAATCTGCTTATGGTTCAACAAAAGTATCACTTGTGGTCAACCTTTATACTGATTAACGAAAAGAAGTGGAACATTCATAAATCAACGTTTTTTTTCATTAATATGGGGTCTATCGAGCGGTCTCTCACCGCAGTAGGTTCACTTAATTTATTTGCTGATAATACTTGTGGTATAATACTATTAATGACATTATAATAAATATTAATATTAATCAAACTAAAAGTATGAAATGATGTTGGTTATTATTACATAAATATAGATTTATTGCGTGGAATTTCTTTTTTTTTCATATAGTCCATCGGGGTGGCGACCCTATTCCCCTCCGAATTATTCATCCTTATAATTGTGAAAATGAATGCATGGCTTATCCCATTAGGAGATCATACGACCATGTCCCCATACGATTTCTCCTAATCCTGTATATTATTCGGGATGCTTAGGCCTTCATTTCATGCCCCCGTTAATATTTCAAGTTTTTTTTTGTTCAAAGTTTTTTCTTTTTTTTCTTTTCTTTTTTACTTTTTTCATCAGTCCCTTTTTCCATTCTTTCTTCCTGACATTCATCTATTCAACGAACTGCATTCTTTAGCTATTCGCTGTGATGTTTGCAAAGGCGTTAGTTCCGATCCGTAGCGATATGCATCGTCGACGCTGAGAAGGGGAACGAACCCATTCAGTTCAATGTAGGCGGGGTTTTGGAATCGTCAACTTATCGTCTCTGGTCAGCCTTTCAGGAAAAGTAGCACTTAGCGAACGATATTGAATGTTAATGATGGACATAACACCCAGATCACATGGCGATGATCATAAAATTCTGATCGTACCCCTGATGACTTTCGTCACGGGACTCTCATGTGACAGACGAACGACATGATGTTCAGCTAAGCGACGTTTACACAGCTGTATATGTAGAGCTAACATCAATGAGCTATTATTATAGTGCATGATGTTTTTCTCGAAATGCAGTAGCCATCGACCGAGAACGAGAGAGAGAGGGATATACGGTAGTCAAAGTTTGTCGTGTACATGATCGTACCAACCACGATCTTGATTACGGTAATCCGATTCCCTCTATAGAAGAGAAGGTTTGTATCCGTTTCCAACACAACACAAAGGGTGGTATTCAATGTAGTTAGGTCAAGATATTGTCCGAGTTGTTGTATGTCTAGACTTCTTCAATGGACGAGTTTTACCGGTAGTGAACACACGAAGGAAGCGACCCCTGGATGCTGGGGTTCCTGGGAGGTTTCGCCTTAAATTTAGGAATCGTTTAGGTCATGAATTGGATGACGGCCGGATTAGACAGTAATTTTAGGAAAGCTGGAAAAGTCCGGAGTACTGGGTTCTGTCGTGCCGTATGATGGCAGTCAGATACCCGCACTGACTACCCTACTAGCTTTTACAGTGCCCTAATCGGCTCAGTAGTTTCTAGTGGTTCCGGTGATCCCCAGCGTTCATCATGATCATAGCAACAGTCAAGGCGGATGACGATGGTTGTCGATCCAGACCTGATATCGAGATCTGCAAGTTTTGCCTAGTCGACCGCCTTTCATACCAGCCAGTCTCACATGATGATGATTTTTGTCATCATTTTGCATCCAATGTCCGTAATCACGGAAATCCACTTGAGATCATTTCGTAATGACGAATATTTATTGCATTTTTCTGCTATTTGGCTTCAATTTCGGCACTCTACCTTAGGACCTACTCTACCTAGAAGGGGATTGGAAAATACTGGAGCGCTCCTCGTGATGACTATTTTTTCGGACATTTTTTCTTTTTTTTTTGAATTTACTTGTTCATCCTGATTCCGTGCAAAAAAGTTTTGAAGAAAGTCGGTTTTGCCTTTTGATCACAGGTTAGCATCATTTGTGCAACTGAGCTTCAATTTATCAGCAATCAATAAAACCGATCAATAAACCGGTGGAGTTCATCCTTTTCTGGGGGAATAGCTAGGCTTTATTGGCCTATACATAGGGATGGGTACGGTGCTTCCGCTATCCGCATTGTCCTCTTGACGGCATTCAGAGCAGCAAAGAAACATTCATTTAGATTTGTTATTATATTAAGTGACTTCGTTTCACTTCAAATTACTCGTGCTTACGGTAGTTTCTTCTTCTTCGTCTTTCATTACCGTAATCCTCTTCATCGAAAGTCGATCTGTCTGTCATACGGGCTGCCTTAACGACAAGTTTTTTGGCAAGTTTTCAGTGTGTGTGAGTATCTTGATGATGATGACGATGCTTGGACTTTTGGTCTTAATTTATTGATTTATTTGAATATTTTTATTATTATTTACCACCTAGTTACCGTAAATTGTACAATAGGGGGCCTTGCTTAACTTTTAAAATTTAAATTCTTGTGATTTTCAATTTTGCTCCCGTTTCCAACCAAAGTTTTTAGCCTCAAAAGAATGAAGAAAACTTTTGTAATCCAAAATTTAAGCAGATCATTTCGAAATGTCTGTAGGAATGGTGTTCAGTAAGGCGGGTCCAGAATTTCGCAATTAACCTTACCATCGATCTGTTCATTTCTGTAGAAATGCTGAAAACATGGCTCAGAAAGTCGGTCATTTCTATTGTTTTGATTAGTCCTTTGACAGGAAACCTCCTTCTTACCGTTCTTCATAGTGCTCCCATTATCGAGACAGGTCGGCCGTTTAGAAATGCGCTGTGTTTACAAATGAGCGACTTATCCGTACGGTACATCTCACAATTATCGATTTTTATTGATTGATGCTTTTTTGAAGGACTTTAGTGATGGAGCTATAAAAACTCCATGTCCTCAATCACCCGATTTTTTTTCACTTTTCGGGTTATTTATGGCTTAGCTGACCTTCAGTTTTGAGTGTTTTCCAACAGACGAGTGAAGTCTTACAACCCACAGATCTAGCCAGGTAGGATTAACTACACTTGTCGTGGGAGAAATGGGAACTATCGGATCTCTCACGAATTCCCAAACTGGAGCGGATATGGATAGTAGCTACACCCGGATAAATGGCTATGACTACCGAAAGCCACAAACCGCGCTAAGGCGGGTACCTTTACTGGGTGATGTGTTCTCGTGTATTCAGCAGCAAAGCAAACGATGGTCAAGCAATCTGAGGGTGGTATGAATCTTGGCGTCAAGTAATTCGACCTTGTAAGTACAATTCCCGAATTTGCGCCTTCAAATACGGCCTTTGTTCTCCTCCTTTACTCTCATGTTCAACTTTTGAATTTCGACTAAACCGGTTGAGAGAGGGGGTAAGGGAATTCGGGTATGGCGTAAAGCTCTTTGGATTCACTACATTGTTATCATCGAGGGTTTCCATCAAGGATTTCTCGGTTTTTTGCTGCATGGGAAGGCATCCCGTGCGTTTCTTTTCTAGGATTTTTCATAGATCCTGATGAGCTCCGGGGTCTCACTTAAGGATAAACTTCATTTTCATTCAGTGCTTTCCATTTTTCCAATTTTTTCAGTGATTTCCCTTTCAGTCTGTGGGTGTAGCACCAATGTCGAAGAGCACTTAAGTCATTTAGCGTGCTGCGGCGCAATGGCGATTAATCTCGACATTGAAATTGGCTTTGCGCTCAAAAGGGGGCAATCACTTTGAAACTATGTGGCTGTGAGGTGATTTGATTAGCTCTACATATGATTGTATAGCGCACATGATTACCGGCCGCGTCTGATGGATGGCCTTTGGGCCCAGCAATGTCGCTCTTGCTGGTTGCTCCATTGATGTATAGAAGTATGGCCAACAATCACTTCAAACCACCCAACATCAACCGGCCGCCTTTATTCTCCCATACAAGATTAGCATCTACACGTCGTCGTCGTCCACAATGACGACCTTTCTTCAGGTGGACGACCGGTGGACCACTTTTACGCCGCCCGCTCTCGTAGTTTCCGCTAGCTTTGCAAGTGTGATTTATTTCTTTTCTATTTTCAACAGGAACTAAATGGGAGATTTTGGATTTTCAATATTTGAACCCCATATTTGTGATTTACCACATATTTAGGTACTTAGTGACGATTTTCTTGAAAAAATTACCTCCTTATTAATGCCAGAAATCCAGCTTCACGTAGCTTCAGACAGAAAAGACAAAAGACACGTAGAAATGCCAGTGACTTCGATCCATCTGCTTTCCTCAGTTTACCAAAACCCCTCGTTCCGGCAAAGTGAAACGAGGAATTTTGATCTTTTCTTCCCTGAAAATTCGCCAGAAATAGTGCCCAAAGTCATTTCTGCCAAGTGTGCTGTGCACCCTAGTCTACCTTGAGCCTGTTGGAAACTTCAGAATGGCGGTTGTCCTCGTTGTTTCACCCAAACGTCCCAGGTGAATCAGCGACCATAGAGAATTTCATTACTCACAGAGCGAGAAGAAAGGCCGGTTCAAGCCTGCTTTGAAGTATTTTTCAAGGAAATTTTTTCCATCCTATAAATTTGTTGCGGTAGAGACGCAGAGGAATGACCTACCTTATCTGTGGATCTAGCTTACCGTAATCCTCCGGGCAAATAGGTTTCTTTCCATACTATATGAATTCTTCATGATGGTCAGCAGTATTTATGTAATGCAGGGAATTCAGACTTTCCCACTGGGAATAGTTCTCCAACGAATAATCTGTAATAATTTTTTTCTGAATCAAAATCAGGTGACGACGTCACTAAATATGTAATCGGGCCGTTATCAACCACGAGACGAAGGAATTTGATCAATTGATTGATTTTTAATTCAATGATCAGATTTTCAAATCATCAATGATGACGTTTCACATTTTCTGAAGCTCATACAGCTTCCACGAAAATCCTCTACGTCCTTGACATACAGTGCATGCACTCTGCTTCTCTGTATTCTAGCCTCTATTGTCTAACATGATAGTCCGGTCGGTACCTTCATTTTCTTCCGTAATTCACTCTACAATTGAGACTGACGCTGTTTCAGTCTGCAGGCGAGTTTCTTCGTATGTATTCGCCTTTACCCATCGTCGTCGGACTACAGTAATCCTTCACATCCGTTTTCATTGTGTAATTGCGACTTTCAACTACCGTAATCTGTATATCTGTTTACACAAATGTTGCCATATCTTTTTGTCGTCATAAATTGAATTTTATTGTGTGATGAAGTAGTTTCTAGAAGATTCTTTGATTTCATAATCTCTTTTCTTCATTGCACTACCGTATCCCATCACTCCTTAGAAGGATAGTGTAGATCTTCTCTATAGCGTTGATATCTAACGATTAAGAATTTTTCTTTGAGTCGGTTATTCTGCAGCTTCATTGATTACCTATTAATCGATATATTGATCGTCGATACTATATCGCTGGCATTTCTCGCTTGGTCTCTTATCAGCGCTCTTGCTGTGTTGCAACGGTCTTTGCTCTTCGGCATTCCTCGAGATCTGCCTGCGTCGTATTCTCGTAACTCTCCCGCATACATTGATCGATATTGATCTGTTTAATACAAAGAATATATATTGATTTATATTTTACAGTGTGATGAACACTCTGATGCAGATGGGTCCAATGATGGTAATGGAGGGTCCAAATGGTATGCATCAAGCGTTTCCACAACCATCGCAACATATACAACAACAACCGCCGATTACTTCTAGTATGAACAGATCACAAAGGTTAGTCAATCGATACAGATCGAATTTTTCTCCCTCTCTCGGTTTTCTCCTTTACAAAACGTTTATGTTGACTAATGCATTGTGAGACACAGTTTCATCTCCGCACAGCGAGTGAATCAGATTACGAAACGTTGTTGCAAATGCTCCATCCGTACTGCTACGAATCGATCGATCAATGCTCAGAAAAGTTGATCAATAATCGATATTTTGAGAAAGCCGCGGAAAGTATGGCGAGTACCGATCCCTCATCACCAAATTTATTTGCCGAGAAATTCTTCCGTCCGACGAGATCCTATAGAGGATTTGGAAGATCATGGCCATGAAGACTTGCCGTCGATTTTTGGGATGTTGAAATTCAAAAAAAAGTGTGGGATTAGTCTTGGAACTGATCAGTTGTAGGATGCGCCCATGCGCTCGACTTTCATTCAGAATCGCAGTTGCGTTTGAATGTTGTCGGCCCATGCGATGACTCGAGCAATCGGCCATTCAGGAAGTCATCGCTTTCACCTTCCCACATGAATCCGATGCCGATTGTGTGACCCGGGAGCATGGAAGCCTCGGTTGGTCCTGCACTTCCAGCCCGAGATCTGATCGTCCAGTCATATATGTATGAGGGAGCGGCGTTTGTGGGCACTGCTCCACCCCCTCCTCCTCCTCCTCAACACTAGATAAATATTCCCGCAAGCGTTGAAAAAATGTCATAAATAAAATCTGTTGGGTCAGTTTATTAATGACGAGCACGGTATTCACAGCTGTTCAACTCAAACTGTAGAACGACATCAGAGGCAGTAGTCAGAGAATTAAAGTGAGGTCGTGGGAGGAACAAAAGAATAGGGAAAATACAGAATTACCGGGTCGATTTATCAAAAATCACCTACGTCGTGGGTGAAGGTTAATTCCAATACTGCCTAGGACTGAAGGATAACCCCAAACTAGGGTCCCCTCTTTTATTTGTCCCCCTGCTCTAGAAACTTAACCTGACAGATCCCCTTCCTCCATCTTATCATTCCGAGTGCTCAACCCTTCTAACTCCGCAAAAACGGAATTTTCTGTGGGGCACACTCTTACCGTATTCCAGCTACTGCGTCATACTACCATTATTACGCAACAAATTCTACGATATTTTACGTCTTGAGTAGTAGAAGCAATATAAGGATTACGGTAAGAGCTCAGGATACCTCACAGGTTTTACCTCTCGAACCAGAAAGGGGCGAAGGGTTCGAAAGCGTTGATTTCTTTTCTGTTTTCCATCGAGGACTGTATCCGAGACCCAGTTTTTTTATGAGCCCTTGAGCTGTTCTAGAGAAAAAGGTATTATGACCTATATAAAGAGTTCTATGTTGGTAGGTTAGTTATCGATTTATTGATTGGCTTTCAGATGTGGAGTATGTCGTGGGTGTCAGTGTAAACCGTGTGGACAGTGCACATATTGCCAAGATAGTCCACAATTCGGCGGACCAGGTGTCAAGAAACAGAGTTGTATCGAGAGGAGGTGTTTGCGTGTGTTAGAAAACAGACTTCAGGTGAGTTAAGGCTCGAAAAGCAGGTTTCGAAGAATTCCTTGAAACACCTCCTCTTGGGCTCCCTACTCCCAGAGATATTTGAGGTTTCAGAGAGACGCGCCTACATTCAAAGCTCGTGTCGGATGTAATCAGTGTGAAGATTGCAGAATGCCCGATTGTCAAATTTGTCTAGTCTGCTTAGATAAGAGGTAAGGTCTTGAACAGATAATATCGTAATCAAATGGTGGTTTGGCCGTGTCAAGTCAAATGGTCGCTTGGCAGTGGACGGTTTCTCTATGCATAGCTGAAAAAAAATGCAAAAGCAGCTGTTGAAGTTGATTCGGTCTCAGTTTGGTATGCGCCATACATTCAACTTCCATTCACGATCGTAGAGACGCGTGGATGCCTTTTTAGCCAGCCAGCAGAACTGCTGTGCTTAATATCGGTAAAAAGAGTGGTAGGTTTCGAGAATGGCCCAGGTAGGGTTCGATCCCCGGATGTTGTGTGCACCAATGGCAGCATTTCCCATTACTTCAATCAGTGCCGACGAATTTCCCTTGTAATAACTGATTGGCTAAGAACGATATGGTTACAAAAGAGTCAGGTTAGGTACAAGAAGGGGATGGAAAGGCAAAGTAAAAGGGAAGCTTTCAATCGATGGGTATTAGTTACTTGAAAGCAGGCGTCGTCGCCAACATAAAGGATAAAGTCTTTTGGCGTTAATCAAATTCCGTCTGAGGGACGCGCCTCGCATTCAACTTCCATTCGGAATCGTAGTGGCGTAATGAATGTGGCCTATACAATGGCTTGCGGTGGCCAGCTGATATTAAAGTCAGTGCTTTTATCCTCCCAGACGAGTCTGATACCAATTAACCGATCCGGGAGGGATGGAAGGCCTGGATGTCCTAGGCGTTTCTCGATCCGGGATTTGATCCCGTGACCGTGCGTGTGATATAGTGCGCCAAATGCCACTACACCACCTTCGCCCATGCCGACATAGCTAAGAATTATTGCGGACTACGCCTAGAGGGACCTGCCCTTGGGTTTACGATAATATTTGCAGAGAAAGATTCCATCCCTTTCAAAAGGGTTCCATAAGGCTTCAAATCACCAGCTGATGACAAATTTTCAGATTTTTCGATAACCGTTACATGACTGGTGCGATGTGTGCGAAAAAACGTTGCAATAATGCGACCAGTATCGAGCTACCAGCACAATCGCCCCAGTCAATGCACGAGTTCCAACAGAGACAGGTTTGTGCACGATTATTGATTTTTGTAACCGTTTTCCTGCTCGTTTCATAGATCAATAAAAAGAAACCTATTGGCCCATGCTGTCCAAAAAATAGCAGGAACCTCTGTACATAGTCATATTTATCAATCTGTGTAGTGCAGGCATTTCAGGCCCAAAAACGTGCCTATGATCAAGGAGCTCCGCCACCGATTCATTTTGATATGAAACGTCGTGGAATGGACGTCACTTACGGAATGCCAATGCCACAAGTACAAGGTCATCAGCAACAAGTGCCACAATCGCTTGGACATCCACACGCCCAGCAAAATGCTCGTATACTTGCTATCAATCCAGCTGTGAATTATGGTTAGTCTTCGTATACTTAGGGTACATACAGTAAGCTAGGTCCCAAGTGATCTCGGACAGGAGTGGGTGGAGCGATAGAGGTGGATGACTTGTTCCAACCACGGGGTTCCCTGTTACGTTGGTCTGGTCGTCTACCTTTTGGCCAAATTTCTACAACTAGTAGGTTGGAGAGAAGGGAAATTGTAGTGTGCCAATCATAAGGCGTAGCTCCTCCCTTGTAGGCGTGGTCTTTACTTTCTACTACTGCCCAGCTGAGTTTTTCGTCACTGAAGTGATCATGTAAGTAACGAAACGTACCTTTCGAAGATTCGGCGATAATCCCATATTCCCATAAAGAATTTGGGTTCCGGAGCGAAGATAGGCCTAGAGCTCCTGGGTAACTGTAAAGAGCTTCGAAAGACATTTCGCGCGACGAGGCAACTAACTAAGACTGAACCTGTTAGACGAGACAACTAGCTAAGGATCGTCGCGCGCGCTCTGATGGGATCGGGACACTCCCTGTACGTTAAAATTTCCCAGTAACATGCCCAGGTGTCCCGATTCCAAGTGGAATCAACAGTTATCGATGTTGTGTTGTGAAATGATACGTCAGTGTTGTGTATTTCAGATTTTGCAGGCTTACCTGCAATGGGAGCACCACGAATGCTACAATGTGGACCGCCTCAACCACCACCACCACCACCGCCACCACTCAATGAGCCTTCCTATCTGCTGCCCACCTACGGTCATACCTCACCGACACCGGTCGACTTTTACAATCCGAAATCATATACATTTGAAGAGATCACACCGAATGGTGATCCATTTATACCACCCAGTTATGCGCCGGAAATGAAAAACGCCGTCGTACTGCAGCCACTCTAAAAGGGCCGAGCCACCGCAGAACACTGTCTGTGTGCCGTTTAGCGTGCCAACAAGCAAGCGCCCTCGTTATGCAGGCAGTAGTAGCAGCGGTTTTGCTCTCGTTATTACCTAGGTAATGATCGTAGTCTGTGATGTTACGAAATCGCGTCATAATCGAGAAGCGCATTATATTATCGTTGTTAATAAGGTACCAATTGTGATTTTAAGCAAAGTTTCAGCCTCCTTCCCCTTCCTCCCTTCTTTTCCCCATCCAGCCTTTGCGGTTACTCGTTCTTCAAGTGTAGATCACATCGTTTTCTACAGCCTAGTCGTTGTAGGCGCTGTAGCAGTAGGCAAGCATTTCAGCCTATCATTGTGAGCTGCCATTGGGTGTATGTGTCTGCGTATGCTGGTGGTTTTACCTTAAGCTGTGGAACGGAACGACTTTTGAGACATCGTTAACCAGGCCCTGGCCAACTGAAACCTCTTGATAACGGGTGTTTACTACTCGAATCACGCGTGACGCTTATCGTGTGCCTCTAATGTTCAGAATTAGTCGTTTCGGGATCCTAGGCAGATCTTTTCTCGCATTCTCGCCTTCTCATTGGCTGCTGTCCAGCAGTAACCAATAGGAACGCTGGAATTTCTAAGCGTGCCGCATCTTGCACCCAATGCTCCTCCTGCGATCTACCTTCACACCGCTCCTCCCCCTCAAGGAAGGCCCCGCCCACTTTCCAAAGGCGTTTCCCCCCCGCACCACTTGGGATCACCAACACTCGATTAACTTTCTTCGCCGCATCAGGGACTGTTGAGTTTTTATTATTTTTTTATTCTCTTTGAACCCTTGCTGTGACTTTTCCATATTAACCGCTCCGAATTCATTTATTATTCATCTTATTTTGTTCTCATCTTTATTATTATTGTCATTATCATTATTTTTGCTCGCATCCATACTACTACTACTGTTTTGTTGTGCAATGCTATCACTGCTGTTCACTCCCATTTGTCGAGCTTCCCTCACTCACCACGAAACCTCGCCGCCTCCTCCATCAGAACTCCTCGTCGTCCTGCGCCGGTTGGTCGGTGCATGGTTTTTCCCCCCGTAACCGACCAAGACCTCTCTTCCAATCATCCCCGAGATGTTTTTTCTTTCGTATTCATTTAATCATTTATATATGTGTATGGTTTTACAACCCCGTTGGTTATCTATATGTTTATTGATTGATCTATTTTCTCTCGTTTATGTATATGGCTAAGCAATAATTCGAAAGTGTTTAGTGTTGTCGAGTGCCTTACTACCGTTTCCACCCCCCATCCCCTTCCTCTCCTTCTTTCCTTTCGTCTCTTATAGTCCTTAAAACCAGCCCTTGATTGTGGTGTCTATGAGCGATTTACTTACTTCATCAGAGATGCCAAACTCCGCCCCCGCGTGTCGTAGATTGCATCAGAGTCCCGCCCCCTCATCTTGACCAAATTATTGATTTTTATAGAGAGATTTTCCTTACTTCTTTTCACCCACATATTCTGTTATGATAAAAATCTATTATACTCTCAAAGTGTGTGTCTCTTTCTGTTTTATTTACCATACATATATGTGCATGTGTGTTTGTACTGTTTTTATGTTTTTTCCCAACGAGATTTCACGTGCACGCTATTCGGCGTGCACGCGCATAACGGGCATCTCAGCGTTGTATCGTAGTAGCACCGCCCCCAGTCTTCCCATAGCCACCGCGCTCCCCCGCCTTCTCATCACTTGTGTGTTCGTAGAAATCGATGGTTATCGATTTTACGCGCGTACCTATGATGTGAATACACCGTTTTTTCTAACGTATCTCTCACTCTGTCTTCATCTTCCTCTTTTTTTTCATCATGCACCGATTGTACAGTTTTTCCTACCATTTCACCTCTATTCTTTTTCATATTATCGTATCAGTTTGTAGTCGATGATTAACGCAAATGTTTTGCTCCTTTTCCCTCATTTCTTCTACTTTTCCCACAAGTTCTTGCTAGCTCTGTCCTCGTACATTTCCAAATTCTTTTCCCTATTTTGTATTATGAAAAAGATGCAAAGATACACCCAAAAACTCCATCTAGAGATTGAAAGTAAGCGTGCTCCAGGTTATATTCATTTTGGTGTCAGCGTATTGTTTTTTTACTGTGAAGAAAATTGATAAATTTTTAATAATCCTTTGTTTATTTATTGATTTGTTTGTTATGTCATATGGAATACAGCATGACAAACATTTGAAAATCGTAGAAGGTAAGGTTTTCTGGTCATTCGCATGTTTGTTACTGCTTTTTGTCGTCTGTATTATGAGACATACAACAGAAGTTAAAACACAGTTCACTGAAAAGATGGTTTCCTGAGAATTCTCCCTGGGAACTCTCAGGAACCTTTGGCACCCATGGATAGTACGAGGAACGCTGTCGTGTCCAAAAACTGTTTAGGTAGGGTGTAATAACGGTCCTAAAACCGACTTAGCCGACGGACACGCCCGAAGGCGGACGAGTTGTCACGGCGTTGTAGAGGCTGTAGAGGTTGCATCATTCCCATCGGGACCAGCAGGTTGCACGTAGGCACTCTACTGTACCTAGCTGTACGCACTGGCGCAAACACTCAAACAACTCGTCCAAGTACCCCATCCATGCAATTTTTGCCATCATCATTTGCCGTAAACTGTCACTTTCACTATTCTTTGAAACTAAATACCCTAAATCATCGTGAACTAGGCCTTCAGGATGTCATTCGAATGTGAAGAGCAATGTGGAGTATTCGGTACAAGTAAGGATGAGCTCAGGAATTCAATAAATTGTGCCTGACGCCCTTTTTTTAGGTTTGGGGTTATATCCTATGGACACATGTTTGCTACTGCTTTTATCGCCCATGTTATATCAGAGAGCTTCAGGCTTCCGCACCACATCGTCCAATTTCTAAATATATAATACTGGTAAATATACTCTGATTCAGGTGAAATGGTACTCAGACCTCAGGCATTTGTGAAATTGTGCCAGTTGTACTCTCTCTTGTGGATTTCAGGTTATACGGGTTTAAGAGCACCCGTCCAGAAATCGATCCATTCCCATATATCCAGTATATGGGGAGAGGGTAGGGAAAGGGGGGGGGGAGGGGGGAGGGCGAGGATAAGGAGCAACAATCCCAGAGAAATTTCGTGTCAAAATCGAGTATGTGGGAGGTGGGTTACATCATGGGAGCCTGAAGTATCCAAGAAAACCACCAAACTTCCTTTCTGAATTGTTTTATTCGCAAAATTTTCATGTTTGTTGAGTACGAGGCCTCTTCACTTCGTTTTTATCTAACTAATTACATCTCAAAATATTTGCACACTAAAAAAATCGGGAATACAGAAATATTGGTGGGGCAATAGAAAGGGCAATTCACTTGATTACCGTAAGTAGTGTAAGTGATGGTAAGAGCCACATCGTACCTGGCGACCCATGGAGCTGGGTTTACTCTTGGTCGGTCCAGCCTTTCCCGTCTGCAGGATTGCTTATGAGGACAAAGGCATCGAATTAGCTTGAGCAAGGGGATGGGGGAATCTTTAAATAATCGCACAAACTCGGAGGAACTTTTCTTCAAAGGCAAACACCTGTGCGCCTTTCATTATTTTGAAAGGTAGTACCGGGTATTAAATTTTTGATTATTTATTTATTTGGTGATTTACCCATCTATTTATGCACCCGACCCGATTCGCCTAACAACATAAGCTGAGTAAACTCTACAACTTGCATTGGGTGAAGGGTATGGAGAACTTTCAAAGGAAACAGAAGTCCCATGATCAGCGGGCACAGGTTTGAGCAACCACCTACACTAGACATCTGTGGTACCCTCTATCGCCACTTATGGGGTCATTTTAATGACAGGCACTATACGCTACGCTAATGTTGATGAGGTCCTTGAGACCATTAAGGGCCTCTATTGCTGAGTTCTTCTCCTTGTAAAGAACATCAGTGAAGGAGGACCTTGCAGATTGATCAGGGTTGGGTAAGAAAAAGTAAGGTTCAGTTCAGGGTCATATTCTTCGTTTCACCCGAGAAATTTCTTTCCCCAAGCGGGCCCTGAACCGTACCGAGTCTATGGAGTTAGAGATCGGGTGGATCTATTACCGAATGTGCATAATCGGTTTACTAGCCGTACCGCAATCGAACCTACATACGAACAAAAAGTTTTGAAAGTTCATGAAAATGGACGATTTCGCCTCAGAGGGATGAGGAGTTTTTCGTTCGGAAGAGTTGCTGTTCATCGTTTTTAAGACCCCTGAAATTGTCAGGATTGTGTCCCTTGGCCTTCTGCTCAGCTTCTCGTCGTCCCTCCTCAGTCAGCGCTCGTTCTGCTCGTCGTCGTTTATCCATGTGTTCCTGAAAATTTTTGAAAGTTAGCTGCGTTCTGTACTTGACTCTTCCCCCTTCGTAACGCCATTTCGATTTTTCAATGGAGATTTCCAGCTTTCATTTTCACTTGAGTCCATAATTCATGATCAGATGGAAAGTGTTATCTGTTTGCTTCGCTATGCGTTACCGTTTCCCGTTATCGACATGACCCCCTTTTCTGCCACGAACTGGGAAGATATGAGTGTGGCTGTGACAAACGTTGACAAACCCCATATTCGTTTTTTCACACCTTTAACAAGCTCCTACTCCCACACGGCGCCGTGAAGAGGAAAGAGTGATTTTCGTGGGAGGATGGGACATGGTTATGGGGTATATTACCTTTATCCATGGAATGGAAATGACTAAGGTAAATGGTGTGTTGAGGTAGGTGTTCAGAGTAATGCGGCCCATCCGTCACCATCCTTTCCTCTGCGTTGTATCCTCCAACATATTCAAAAAAAGCGTCGGACCAGAAATATGTGTTCTAGGTTTCGTAGTGTTTTTGAAAGGCTAGGTCATGGGTTGTGGGTTACATCAATCATTTATACTTCCCCTGAAAAATTTAGTTTTAATGCAGTGCATCAAATGGGTTATGGGTCGTATCGCGAAAGAAATGGGATGGCACATAGGAAAGATGCTACTATAAGCGGACTAAGTCATCTATAGTGGGAGTCTCCTCACTATTTCACTCTCATGTCAGTTAGATTCCATTTAGTCTGAAAACGGGGATTTGGTGCTTCGACAAGGGTGACTTGGGGTACTCAATATGTATAGTAAAGGACAAAAGGATAAAGTCTCGGGGCGCTGATCAATCCCGTCTGAATGATGCGCCCACGCATTCGACTTCCATTAAGAATCGTAGTAGCGTGCTGAATGGATAAGTGGCCTATACAATGGCTTGCGGTTACCAGCCGATGTACAACTCAGTGCTTTTATCCTCCCAGACAAGTCTGGTACCAATTCACCGACCCCGGAGGGATGGAAGGCTTGGTTGGCCTGGGCGGGCATCTATCCAGGATTCGAACCCGGATGTGCGACATTAGTTTCAACTGACATTACTTCGCACCTCGGCGCGTCGTCCCACACCCTTCGAACCCCTGTGCGTGTGATATACTGCGTCCCACTTGTCACTACACCACCTCTGCTATCACTATGCCAAATATGTATAGTAAGGTTAGAAAAATGCACCCTTCCCGACATTTTAGAGCTCCCTGGGAAAGTGGGAGCCTTTTTACTAATTTCGTAACGGATACTGTACTTTTATGAGATTGATGAACGCCTACGATAGAAAATTGACGGTCAAACGTGCTGGTTATTGCTGCGTTGGAGAATTTCTTATCTAATAACGTCTAAAATTAGCATGCATTCCATCGGTCTAATCCCAAAGAAACGTCAAACTGGCCTGATTGCGTAGTTAACGAGTTATCATGACTAATCAGCAAACTACTGTAGGTGACTTGCGTCATTTCTCAGTAGTGCTTAGTCATCTGCACGCCATGTTGCCACTTTGATGACAGAAATCAGAAGAAACTTGTGATTTCTGCAGATTGAAAGATTGGATTGCACCTTCAAGCTCTCCTGTTTGTAGGGAATCTTCTATCATTTTGAAACCTAACCTCTAATCTGAATCAGCTAACGTGTAGGCACGATAATGCGCTTAGAATGCTTGATCGGACGTGGGTTATGGGCCAAACACACAATGGTCCGTTCAAATGAATCTTCGGAACTCGAGGACAAACTTTTTATTCTCGGTATGATATCGAGCTCCCCCTTGTGCTGGAATTCTTTCTATTAAAAACACTTGTACAAACGTACTCATTCATTCAGTTAGAACAATTACTACTCTGAATAACCAAGTACTCTCTACTACGAAATAGTCTAAGGCAATTAAGTGGGCTATTCGGTGACATAACTGTGTGGAATTTTTAAACCTTTTCAATCATACCATTCGCCAAATACTTTCAAATTCGGTTTCAAAAACTTTATTACTTGCATAATCCATGTCATGTACGTGGCGCATACTGGGAGAAATATTAATCTGGGGTAATTTTATGAACAAAGAAGTAAGGCGATGATTTCCGTCTGCCATCTATCAAAGAAATTGGATGAACTATCAGTGTACCTATTTATTTATTTATTTATTTATTTATTTATTTATTTATTTATCTATTTATTCATTTACAGCTGAGAGACACCAATGGAATTCTATAAAAAAAATGTAACAATCAATGAAATGAAAAGAAAACAGGCCCATCAAGAAAAAGAGAACGTTCACGAGGAAATAGCACAGAAAGCTGATTCCGGACAGCCATTTGTTCAGTGTTAATGCTTGTTTACTGAGATTTTGGCTCTTGTATCTTTTATCTTTTCGTCATGAGCTTCATGAGCTATATTTCATTTCATAATTACATTGATTTTATTTTTTCCTCCTCGCTCTCATTTTCCCCTTTCAATTCTTCATTCGAGAAGTTCTGATTGGCAAGGGGATCAGAAGAACAATTGACAGCTTTCCTTTTTGTCAGCCTGACATTGACGTTCTACAGTGATGAAATCGATCAATCGAGGCAACTCGTCCGATCCGGTACGATCAACGAACAGTGATCGCGGCGATTGAACGATTGGATCGAAAAGTTTGAAGTAACAGGTACGAATGTAAAAAAGGGGAAAAAACAGAGGAAAGAATGAAAAGAGCAATTACCAGTTAGTCCTCTCCGCTTACGCCCCGCAACTGATACTCCGCTAGGCTTCTTAACCATTCTCGTATCTATTGGTCGATCTGGTCAGGGCTGAAGGCTTTATAGGGTGTTCCTTTGGCAGGATTTTCATTGTATGATCGTTATGATTCCCAGTTTTGATATCTATTTGATTGAAATTTCCCCTTTTTACTTTTTTTCCTCTTCATAGCGCTGTTTCTGTTGCTTGTGACTCATTCGGGGCGGAGCTGCGCCTGAGAGGCAGAGTTGCCGCCACATCATAACTTGAATACGCTCTTTCAGGGGCTGAAGGAATAAATAGTTTTTTTTTGTCGGTATTAGCCAACACTTTTATGATATGCATAGAATGAGGGAGGTAAGGTATATGCCTCTGATAATTCCGGGAATGCCCCATACGTTACCTGATCTTGGTTATGGGTTACATCATGACGGTGTGGATAGCGATCCTCTTCCTTTTCTGATTGCCTTCTCTCGATTTTCAAAGATTTCGAATTTGACCAAGGCGATAATCAGATCTGCTTTCATACAGCATTACGCTTCTTTGTGTTGCGCTGTGCCCTTGACTTTTCTCAGATTTTCATTTTTTGTTCAAGCGATATGAGTATGTAAGTAATTCCGATTTCGTTGAAGTTCTCATTTTTCTTCTTCTTGACCTCGAATGGACGGTGGTCCAAGATTGAAGGTCGTCAATGAATCATTTCCTTCCAGTTGAAGTGAAACAAAAACCACCGGAAACGACCTATCGTTCCTATCACGGACATCGATCATAGGAATTCTCCCGTTGATCGTTTCCAATCAGTTCCATTTCTGTTTCTAGTGATCTGTACCCTTTGATTGATATCAAGGGATTTAATTGGACAAAGATCGCTACCCTACCCAGAAGTAGCAGTTGTTATCAACACAGTCGTAAAGCCACACCTTAATGAACTGTCTGAGCCTCCACTCCATACACAAGCTCTTCTTGTCGTGGTGTTGGTCACGGGGGTCTTAGTGAGATAGCGAGCAAAGTGGTGCGATAAGCTTCAGCCGCCCTAAAAGTCAACTTAATCATAAAACCGTAGTGGGCTTCGTCCTACTCTTTGTTTTCCTATGGGTAAACAGACTCTTCGGCCGCCCCTCCGGTAGCAGTGTTCCCCTTTATTCATAGCGAAGCTTCGGGTCGTCTTCCTGTGTTCTCCTCTCACAAATTATTATTTGATGACATTTTGTTAAGTATACAGTGGCAGTACCGAATTTGCCTTGTTTTTTGTTTGGTCTAGCAAATGCAGGACAATAAAGAACAGCTTTCGAAGGCCTGCTGAGCTTGTTGTGCCCGCTCGCCCTTTCCCATGTTTTCAGTGGAATACCAAGGTTCTGGTGGGCACTATCTTTAGTATCGTCGATCAGTTTCCGGTATTAGGAGAGCTACGAAAAGTGGTTTTTGGTAGTTGCCTTATCTGTCATTTGCCTATTGTTTTCAGCGACCCAGACAAAATTCATTGTCAGCCTTGACCAGCTTTTCTGTGCTTCTATGCCACTCCTACGACAAGTAGACGAGGAGTAGGAAAATCGTTGGGTGAAAAACCTCTGTAGGCCCTTCTCACGTTTGTCGTTTACCTACTGAAGCAATCATTACCACGATGTCCACTACGATTTTGTGACTAGGACGAGTTTCAGTGATGTTGAAGGGATTTGCTCCGCTGTTTTCACTACATCGTTATATGCTCTGAGTGCTTCTCGGTTGTTTACCTTCCATGTTGTTCGTTTCACCTAGTCTTTCATGTGTCAATTCTCGATTCTCCGACTTTCCTAATCGATGCTAATCTATTGGTTTCGTGAGCTGAGCTGGGAACTGTGAACACAGCCTAACTAGTGGTGTACAATGAAATGTCTTTGTTTACAGTTATGTCCGTCACAGAAGAAAACTCACGACCACCTTTGGTCACACAAAGAAGCGATGCCGAGAAGAGGAAAAATTCGATCAAACGAAAGGTACCACTTATTCTGAGTTAGACTTTTTTATTAATCAGTAGAAGCATCGAGGCGCCGGTACACCTTCTAGGCCCGACCAGGCAATTTATTCCCATTAGTAGGGCATCGACGTGGTTTGACGGTCCAAGACTCTAGGTAGGTATCTATTGTTCCTTGACGTCCTCTTTGGGGTCTCGTACTTGCCGCATACACATCCGAACAGCTCTACCATTTCTGACACTGGTTCGGTGTATGGCGCATCATAAGGGAACACTTTACGTAGGAAGTTTATATTGCCTAGATATGGAAACTTGTTGACGCACAGCTTATAGTTGGTGAGTCAGTATAAAATGGAAAAGAATAGTGCTGTATGTACACCTCTTAGGTCGCGCCGTGTATCTGACTTCCTTGAAAGATGCTAGCAACAACCTTCTTTTGAGGCCTAATTTGGATACTGTATCAACTAGTTACTGCTAAGCAGTTAATAGTGTTTACTCGTCTTCGTTCACGTCTAAGTTCAGAAGGTTCACTACAGAATGGAAGATAAATTTGGGAGATGTAACGAAATTAGCTTGGTTTGATTATTCACCCCATATTTGTTCTCATTGTGGACAGTCTGCGAAAGATCATCTCATAATGGTGATATTATCTTTAACTTAGTGATCGATCGCTGTGATAACCCATTCTTCGGTCGGTGTAAATGGTGTTAGGAAAGCGCTGCATGACTCAACCTTTGATAAGACCAAAGAGATCGTTTTTCCCATGAAATTCACTGGAAAATGGTATTATATCGTAAGGAATTCGTTCCTCTGGGAAAATGACTAGCTACTTCTTTTTAGGAAATCTTTTTCATCTATCCTTTTCGCTGCTTTTCTTCTTCGATTTCTTTCCATTTTTGTGGCTGAGACAAACTTTTCAAATCACGTATATCCACTCGAACATAACCGATAAACTTAATCGCCCCTACAAAAAAAACCAAGAGAACAAGAAAAACTCATGCTCTTGATAGTGAATAGAAGGCTAATGCATGGCGCAATCCCAGCAATTGTTGAGAAAAGTTTGAAAGGGCATATACTGTCTTACGTTCTTATTATTAGAATAGACCGCGGTTTCGCTCACGATGTCAGTGTTATGTTACAGTAGGCACTATAGGCGTAAATTGCACTGGCGACTGTCCCGCCCACTACGGTCGGCTCCGCCCACTGTTTTCATTGGTCTCTTTCGGTCTATCACTTTTTGAGCTATTAATGAGTTTTGTGGTAACCGTTGTGCACCTATATTACTCACATACAGTTAACGTCTTTTTCCAAGACGCCTCCCCCCCCCCCTTCACCCAGGGAAGTCTGACCCGTACAAATAGGCCAAGCCGTGAACTGCTGGCTTCTACCATGCTGGTGCCATTTCGCCAATGCATAATAAGTTCTAAGGCACGTCGGGATCTTAGCTACGATTTTTCATCCTCAATCAATTTCCAATTTTTCTCCCAGTCAATCGTTTGCACCAGCTGTACCCCGTTAGAAAGCGATGAACTGGATCGGCTTGAACGGGAACTGATCTCGAGGACAGTGTTGTTGTGATTCGGCGCCTCTGCTTGCTACGTCATCACATTAATGACGTCATTCTATGAATTTCGTAAATCGCTACTGATCACCATTTCAGATTGTTGTGGGACCAGCAGTCACGCCACGTTATGAGTACACAATGAATAAACAGCGATCGAAATCATTTACCGATTCCAAGGATAAGGCACACAACGCACAAGGAGTCGGTACAACGCATGATGCAAAACCCAAGGGCTTTCTATCGTCTTTCTGATCAGTTCTGGATTTTGTTCAATTTTTTGATACAATCAAATTGTTGATTGATCGATTGATCGATTGATTGATTGGTTAACTATTTGATAAGTTTAAGCAGTTATCAATTTTGTACATAATATTATTGCTGTGGAACTGATCCTGATCTCTTTGGAAGCTATGCAATAATTGTTTACGTCACGTACCAGCGACCTTTTTTTGTTAAGGTTAATAAATATCCGAAGATAACACGCAACAGTAATATAAAGAAGACTTATGAGATCGATCGATTACTTTTCGATTGCGCCATGCACTTAGTCTTCACTCGGAAAAGCTCCTCTGATTAAATGGTATTTTGTTGACGGACTCCCATAGATAGGATTGTTCTTTGGCTTGACAGCTACACGTAAAGGAGTAAGTCTTACGGCGCTAATCAGTTCCTTTTTGTGGTGCGTCCCCCATTTGACTTCCATTTAGAACTGTAGTGGTGATTTGAAGGTGCAGGTGACCCATACAATGTCTTGCTGTGCTTTTATCCTCCCAAATGGGCATGGCATCAATCAAAAGATCCGGAAAGGATGGGCGGATTGGTTGATTTGACCGGATTTCGGTCCGGATGAAATCCACGGACCATACACTTGTTATAGAGGGCCATTCTCCACTCCACCCTACTTTTTAAATGGATGGTATTATTTCCATAGCAGCTGCTATGGAGTAACCCATAACCCACGCGAAACAGACCTAATAGATCAGTACTACTTGTTGTTCCAGTCTTGTATTCGGATTGATTCCTGTCACTGGTCGCAGATTATGACTCCTCGAACGAGATCAAAGCCATTAGTTCCGCGTTTCACATGACGTTTTCGTTTCACCTGCCATCCAGAACAGGATTGGAGGTGCTCATAAGAACCGTCTTGTAATGCAGTTAGCTTTCTTGACTGGACCGCCCCGGATCGTGTAAGCAGCTAAACAACTGTTCTATCTACCTTATTAGCATGAGGTTAGTTTTTTGTCGATTCTCAGGGGGTTGGCCTTCTCAAAAGTTCTACTTCATCGACTTTTTTTCGCTTTTGTGAGCTTCGCTAGATGCATTATTTGAATATGTTGGAACTGAGCGATGTGTCGTTAGTGTAGTGGATAAGAGCGGTGTCAGGAAAATACAGTCCCGAGTTCTTGTCCCGGTTGAAACTGGAAAATTCTTTCATAGGTTTATCATAGAATCTCTTGGATATCATTGCGCCTCTTGAATGCGTCTACACCTCTACTCAAAGCGACTGGGACGCGTTTTTCGATCCTTGGGGTCCTACTGTAATTCAGATAGATGGTAACCAGTAATTTCAGAAACTAAGGGCTATCACATCGATGGGATTAAGCTGGAGTATGAAAATGCCCCCTCTGTAGGGCGGTTCAGGAGGTCTGCTCATCCCTTTCCACTCATCCACCTAATCTCCAGCTCTCTCTTCCATACTCAGTAATTCCGACAAAGCAATGTTCTGTATCCTATAGCTCCCTTTATGTGGACCCGAAATTTTGCAGTGAACTAGGCTAAGCATTCAATAATAATAAAATTGAAAGTGATAAATAAATGTTAGGCATATAACATGGAATAACTATAACGATTTTGTAGTATTTAGTACCGATGAGTGAAGGTAGAATATCGAAATCTATCCGAACCAGTGATCAACAAGTGAACAAGATGTTTAGAGTCACCCTGGCCCTCTTTTCTATGAATTTACGAAGTTTTTATACTTGGTTGCTTTCCTGTAGACCATAAATCCTGACCACCTCATTAATGCGATCGAACGGATCCATAGAACCCCTGCCGAGGGCGTTCTCGCCCTGTTCTTCCCTTGCATCAGGCCGCTATGCCTTTACCTGCATAGTTTATCTGAGTTTGTTTTCGTAAATAAGTAATTAATTCTGATTTGTATGTGAATTAGCCCCTTATTACTTTGTTACATTTCATTTTCGATTGGATCGGTTTGGAGGTTTCTCATTACTTTCTTAGAAATAATCTTGTGTCACCGAGATCGATTCTTTGGATGTTTTGCGTCAATTCTTAGATTTCCATTCTATGGGAGTTTTTCAGTGGAGTATTCTTACAATTAGAAACAGAGTTGAAGGATGCTTAAAATAGAAATTCCCTTTGATACCCATACCGATACCGGTACCATTTTCTGTAAAATAAAGCCCTTTATGAGGAATTAGGTCACAAGGAATTTCTCTTATCATGAAGATTGAATCGTAAGCTTCCATTATTTTTGATAATGAATATTCTTTCAAACATATATTTGAACAGCGAATCACCCTGAAGACTGTAGTTCAAAGGTTACATTTGTTACATTACATCGTCTTACATTCGCTTACATTTGTTGCAAATGCCCTGTCCTTAAGATGGAGAATCGTAACACCTTTTGATTCACAATTGCGTCAGTTTTGAATTTTTCTTTGAAAGAAAAAATTTGTGAGCACTGAAGAAGGGACTTGTTGTTTCTGGGTAAGATATGTTATTGGGTGTACAATAGTTCGGCTAATATAGAACTGCCCTGCCCAGTTTTGAGATACGGAAACAGCCTCTCAAGGCAATGTGCTGATATTCCACATATTGCTTCCCATCCATATGATTTCAATTGATTTGTTCATCGATTTTCTTACAAAATCTTCCTTAAGTAGGTTTTCGGTAAGAGCCTTGGATCCCTACTCAATTCTACAGAGGCATATATCAAGTGATTGATGGGGCGGGTGGTTCGAGTAGAGATGATTTTCGGAATCGATCCATGCTAAGTTATTTTAAAATTTTGATGAGTAAAATTTCTATTTGACGAAATTTGCTGAAAATCCCTGGATCCGTCTAGGCAAATATACATCTAGGAATGATAGCCAATTGCTTGATAGCTTTCTTATAGTCAAGGAATTGAATGGAGAGAAAGGCTTTTTTATGAATTTGGTTTCGTTGGCCTTGATTTGATAATCTAATACGGTAGCAATCACTTCGTCTTGCCTTCTGATCCTAGCGATTTTTGAAAGAACTTTTCATGCTGTATGATGAAAAAAAGTTCTTCAGACCGTCCAATTCCAGCTTGGAGTGCAACAAGACACTTACAGCTGTCGTTCATAATCAAAGAAAGTAACTTCCGTGTTAGCCTTCCTTGAAATCTGGGCATTTTTTCTATAATTGAGTCATGCTTCTATGTCGAACAGGTTTTTTTAATAGTGAAATACTTATTACGCCTGACGTCTCTACCAATTCTTCGTTATCCAAAAAAAGGGTTGTGGAACTTCAGAGGTTACCTACCATCCTTGACGGAGGCCAACTCTTGAAAGCATAGCTCGCGATGGAAATGGTTTCTGAGATGTCCTACTTGGATGAATTTGTGGCCCCCTCGTATACCATATGTGGAGCTGTCAGGTCGGAAAACGGTCTAGTTAGGGCGTTACAGTAGAGGCTCGAAGATTGTACCGTGCGTATCCTCGGACGAGTTTCGCCGGCATATTGAAGGCTGCACAATTCACAGGGGAACCCATGTTGGCGTTCAAACAAGTTGTAAGATCCATAGTGGAAGTGAGAGGCAATTCTGGACAGCTTCGGTTTGATGTAGGCCGCTCCTGGGGCAGTTGCAACAACCGAAATCTCGTCCAAACACCCCTTCTCCTCGTACAACCTCTATTCTCACCACTTTTGAGGGGCCCTATTTTCATAAAACCGGCGAATTTTCTTGCTTCCTTCATCACCGATGCACTATTCCCAAGCAATACTTCCGTTTTTCGATTTCAAAAGGGTCCTTCAAACTTATCGTGAACTGTGTCTTCAATAAATTAACTCACCCAATGAACTTAGAGCCAAATAGAAATTCGGTCACTCACGGAAGTCATTCACGTCAATTCCACGTCAATATTACTAAACCTTTGCACTAATATTTCGATACCAAAAAAACATCTCCTCATCATTTCTCCTTGTTTCCAAACAAACAATCATCCTTATAATGCATATTGCTAAGTATAAACTTGAAGTATTGTTGCAGCGTTTGGCTGTTGATAATCCTGGTTACCGTAGCCCAGGTATGGATACAAACAGAGGTGAGTCGTAGTGGAAAATTACAGAAGGTCAGATTTCGGTAAGCTATAGAAATTCAAGGCTTCCACTCTGAAAGGCGTTATCGACGAAGAGCTGTTAACGTATGGCTTCATACCGAATTCGATTGAAGGTAGTGGATTTTCTGATGGACGATCAAACGACCAAGGTTAATTGGTAACCGCAGAATTTTCTGCTATTTTTTCTGGTTTCTCTTTTTATGTTGTTTTCGCTAGATACGATGAGTAGGAATTTCGAGGAGGAAGCAACAAGCAATTATTAGTTGGGATTGCCATATCTTTACTTTGCCATTTCATGGTTGCTGAATTGACTACAGATGATACCCCAGTGATGATCGCGTGCTATTATTTCCATGGCTCATTGTTGTGTTTTGACAGACATCTGTTAAAGTGGCTTTTGGTATGGAAGCGACGGCAGAAGGGTCCAGATCATGAATTGAAAGGAGAGCGCAGACGACTAGACAATAGCTAGTTTACGTCGGGTTTACCTCGGTTTCGATACACAAAATACTCGGCTACGACCGACTGAAAGTCGCAACAATGTCTCCACCATGGCCGGGATGTGATCTGTAGTTGGACGTGATAGGCCACTTGGGCGAACCCCATCACCCTTAGTTAAGCATCGTGATGATCTGATGAACGCTGAGTTTTTCTGTTATACTAATTTTCTAGGTTTTTTCTTTTGGAAAGGCCAGCTTTGCCATAATCATTAATTATCAAATTTCTTGATCGAAGACGAATAAGTATAATGATAAATGGATAAAAAATAAATGAAATGGTAAAGAAAATTCTAAATGGGACGTAAATTGAACTTTTTCCAGCTGAAACAGAGAATTTCGCCTGTGAGCACTCGACAATAGCGTTGGAGCATATAAAGTATATCCTGTACACTCACAACCGGCTAAGAAGTAAACTTGCGTTGGGACATCAGCCAAATAAGCCCGGACTAGGAGAGATGGGAACTGGCAGAAATATTTACCTTCTAGTAAGTTACTTTACAATAAATAACTATTGTTCTGCACTCTCTGCACTGACTTACGGCATTTTTCTAGAGATGGGACTGTGATCTGGAATTGCTGGCTCATCAACGCATCCAATCCTGCTCACCGCATATTTTGATGAACAGCAGCAGGCTTTCTGGATCACAGCTCGTCAAACAGTGAGTCATAAGGTCCACTTAATGATGGGTGATATATATACCTTGGCTACTGCTAACTCTTTTCAATAAATTCTGTTCCAGGGATCGATACGTTGAATTTGTTTTTCATAATTACAGTTTTGACATCGGACTCCAGGGACACAATGTCTCACATCATATTGAAGATTCTATGAGAACATGGTGGCTTCAATACAAGAGAAATGGGAATGTTGATCTAAAAAATCGATATTTGAGTAAACAGCTTTATTATGGATGGGCGAATGTGGGTCTTTTTTATTTTCTGATTTTAAAGCAATGTCCAATAATAAGGTATAGGTCATGAGGTGCCACTCGAAGTTAAGTTACGGTCTGCCACGACCTCGGATGGTGGTAACGCGATCGCTTTTACCGCAAAGTCGGTTCCGGCCCAATAGTAAAAACTAAGGAAAGGAAACGGCTAGACACGGCGCAGAATCGGCTGTGTTAGCAGGAGTTGAAGACCATTAGGAGGCGAGGCGGTAAATGATGGCATCAGTTTCCCAGTCTTAAGTAGTGTATGCGGCCAGTTTCTTCTTGTTAGGGCGCTTTTTGCGAAGCAATAACCACAAGTTCTTTCCATCGCTACTCGAACTCCCTTTCTACTACACGCGTGTGAACCTAACATACGAGAGTACCCAAACATAGATCTATCCATTACTTTCCGGGGGGTGTGGTGCAGTAGGAACGATATTGTCGCGTCGCGGCGAGAGAGTCGCCGCACGCGATGGAATGTAGCAGAATGCAGCTGCACGTGAGAACCACAGGAACAAAGGAATTAACAGCAGAATCATGCCTAAAATAATGATCACATATCGACTAAGCTGTATGAAGAACGCTAGAGCCGTAATAACGGCGAGGCAAACACCGCGACAGCCGCGTGCGGCAAATGGATTACATAGAACCGTTCCTACTGCCTGTCTCCTCTTTCCGGGGTCTGGTCCCCACGATTGCTGAGTTCCAAACGTGAAGTCACTCCAGCGCTAATTTTTATTGAAATATTAGTTTTCAGAAATCGTCAGATGTAAATATGTTTTGAAAGTTTTTTTGTAAAACTAACTTACTTAGATGGCTAAAGGAAAGACGACTCGTATTGGTTGCTCCTATCACCGCTGTAACGAAAACATGAAAGCAATTTTCTCCTGTATATACAGTGACAGGTTCGTCAATTTTAAAAGATTAGTTTATTCTGACAATAGCCGGATCGAACTTATTTTTTGAACATTTTCGTTGTATAAAATTTAGTTCGAAGTCATGGGTCAGGTTTTGCCATTGAGGTCGCGCTGAATTGAGGACATTCAGAAAGTATTGACGTGACTGTTCTGTGGTCTCCAGGATTTTCGAATTTCGAAGGGGAAATTTTTTTTCATCAAAAAGTTTTTTCGTTTTTTGTATGTCACTCTTTCCGTACGTCTTTCTTGCCGTTGAGATGCAGAGAAGTAATCAACGAAATGTTAAAAGAAAGGAGAGAAAAACTGTTTTCGGAAAAAAGTCCTATCATGGCTCCTGGGTAAGCTGCTACCTTACACTACACAAATCCAATCGCATTTATGTCGACATTTTCGTTTAATCAGACAGGCCCCCAGTATGAAATCAATGGCACAGCCCTATGAAAATCAAAGCAATGACAGAGAAATTTTACCTCCCAAGGGTCATTTGATTGTTGCAGAGCCCACGTGGAAAACCAACCAATATATGAACAAGGTTCACCGTGCAAAACCAACGATGATTGCTCCACTTATCCTCGATCTGAATGCATCAGCACTCTGGGATTGTGTAAAACATCAAGGAAAATCAAAAGTAAGTTACATCGTCTCACACCAGTACGTACCCGTAGCAGGCCGAGCAGCCCATCAACTTTCTCTGAATAGATCTTTTGGTCTAATTGCCTTTGCATCATCTTTTCCTACAGTAGTTAGAAGGGCCAACTATAGGCTCACTCTCAAAACTTCAGAGTATATTTTTCAGCATCCCATAACAAATCAAACACGATGTGCACCAAATGGGATTCGAAAATGACTGATGACTGTAGAGAAAATGCACTGGATCAGCATAATTTCTACAGGTACGCCTCTTGAAGCGGCCAACTTGAAAACGATCATATTCAAATGTCGATCTGGGAACGTTTGCAGCCGACTGAACACTGTTTTGAGATTCCTGTAACTTACTAGTTACACTGAAATCAGGAGATATCGAGCTTATTAAAAAATGGGTTGATTAGAAGAGTAGTTGCGCCTATAACTGCCCACAAGCTCCGATAGTGTCGAGAGAGGTTGGAGGAATCCAGTAAGTCTTTCGTCGATCCAGATCAGGTTTCAAGTTAAGATGATGCTAGTAATAATGAGAAACTGTAATGATCAATACTTAGTGATAGCAATCAATAGCAGTCCAAAAATATTGTGACAGGATGTCCAATTGGCCTTAATAGAGCATCTTTAAGTTCGACTTTGACGGAAGGAAGCAAAAGCTCTCAGATAATGATAGCGTTGATGCTATACCAAAATTTGCCGGAGAGGTCTATCGCCCCTACATAACCTTCTACAGTAAACATCAAAGGCAGGAATCTATTGATCAAATTTGTCGTCTTCTTTTTTAAGAAACATTGGCTAGAGATGCACTGATGAATTTTTTTTGCCGTTTGAGGGTCTCAGGAGGGGTTATTTATAAAACCAAAGGCCTAGCTTTTCGATCACTCGACGCCGTTTTCCGAAGCCGGGGTGCCACCATTAAAGGCACAGTTCACGATAATTTTGAGTTCCCTTTTGGGATAAGTTCTCAAAAGATCGTTCGAGACATTAGGCCGTTGATTGAGCGAGGGTAAAACAAGAGAGAGGTTGAAACTATTGTCTAGTTTTTTTACATTTAGATCACGTCTAGCTAGAGGATTGGAATACAACAAAGAAACGAACGATTCTGCGCCAGGAGCTGCTGGAATGCTGAAAATGGTTTGTCACGTTGACTACATTGAACTCTACTTTAGCTTTGACCTACATAACTTTAGACAGCACCTACTAAAAAAGTAGTATAGCTGTAACAAAGTATACGTGCCCTCATCGTGTCAGGACTGACCTCCTACGAACGCGTAGGAACTACCGATAAGCTACGGAAGTCAGTTACACCAGAACGTCCTTCCCTCAGTGGCATAGAATACAGGCGTATATAAGAGGGCGCAGACGATTTTTCAAGGTCGAGTCACCCTACCTACCTTTTCTCGCTTAATTTCCCTTTGAGACAGCAAAAGAAACTCTTCGAATGTTTTCCTGGTTTCCCCGTGGTTACCCCGATTGATGTCTGGTGCTGTCTACTAATTACTGCTACGTGGTTTAGCTTTTTTTGAAGGTCCTCCCTGATAATATGACTGTTTCCAGAGTTACGACTGTGAATTGGAGAGAAACGCTCAGCTATGGGCAGACGAGTGCATATTTGAGCATTCGGATAGGAAAAGAAGACCAAATCAAGGTCAAAACCTGTACATGACCAGTTTCCTGTACCTGGAACCCACGTCTTTGCTACATATGGTAGGTAAGTTAATATTTACGAGGTCTTGGTTGCAGGGATAGCTATTACTCCTAATCATTCTTACTATTTTGCCACCAGCTTCGAATTCTTGACAACGGAATTGGTGGGTGCGTGAATTGGCGGGGCCTACTACCATTACCGTAACTCTGGCTGTGTGTCGATTAGTGGTTCTGGGTTATTCAGCCGTATAAGCTTGAGAGGGGTCTTATCACGACTAGTCGATCCTGCCACAAAAGCAGGAACTTTACTTCAACCAGGCGATTGTTGTTCTGAACTCATGCCCAAATGAAGCTACAATTTTTGTAGAATTCAGAGCGATCCATATGTGGAGAGAATGGGGAATTCCAGCTTCCCTGCGGTTTCGTTGGTGTTCAGTGCCTTCCTAGGTTGGTGACCATGCACTTACGATCAACGGAGCTTACTTCGCATTCACTCGACTTGGCTTTGCGAACTAAGTAGAAGGTCACCTATCGTTCTTTTGAATTTCCGCCTGCACTCGTTCTTTTGCCAAGGTAGACCGAAAAGAAGAAACGAAGCTCCATTGACAAAGATTGATTCCAGAAGGAAGCGGGAAAGGGTCTGAGAAGGGTTTCCATAAGCAGCAAGATGAGCAGGGCCTTCTTTGACAGCGTTTATTAAGACAGCTTCTAGAGAATCGGAGGAAGAGTGAATAAAGCTGGTTTGGACCTCTATCCAATTCTTGTGTATAACCCAAATTTTTCTTAATATTTTTAGAAACTCCCGTGTCACGATCTACTGGTACATACGCAGGTCGTCCATTTGGTGACTGGAACTTCTAACAGTTTCATCTTTCAGGCGATTGAAATGTGGTGGAAAGAGCTGGAAGAATTTGGTATACCTCCTAATGCAACTTTATCTGAGTCTTTCTGGTCATCTAAAGGAAATCTCATTGGACATTTCACTCAGGTAAGAAGTTGTGCGTTGCCGGCACACTGTGCAAGGAGTGGGCAGTCACGGCCTATACTCAATTCCTTCCTTTGTTTTGTAGTGGAATAGAATTGTCCCTTGAACTTAACATTATTCGCCGCTGGTGGGGATTGTTTCGCAGATTACGTGATGAGGCGAAACTTTGGTCTTCACCGTACCCTGTTCGGGCCCTTTGATTGTTACCACTGGCCCAAACTATGCCTTATAGGGTATTTTCGCCTTGAAATTCGTCCCAAAAAGTGAGCAAGTGGCTCTTGAATTTTACTTAAAGGCACTGTTAACAAAAAAATTGTTTCGGACATTTGCACATAGTTTGAATTCGACGCCCCCTCTGATACCATTTGTGCAGGAGTGAGATCGGAAAACGGCTGGATAGGGCACAATCAGGGGCCGGACAGATATCCACGGTCGCCCTCCGCCCCTTCATCGGTGTCACGTTAGACGAGTGTCGAGACGGCACAATGTCATGTAATCGCGTCAGGACCCACCTTGAATTGCATATTGGCAAATTGCCAGAGACGCAATGTGTTGCCTGCTATTGCATTGCGTCTCTGGCAAATTGCCAATTTCCGTCACTGGCAACTTGCCAATTTGCCTGAACACTCTCTAACCGACGTTCTTTCAATGTGAAACTCGTCCAACCCCCTTTCCAGCTCTTTTTTTGACCCTTTGTAATTCTTTCTGTTAATCGTTTTTCGCGCTTTTTTCGTTGTTATCGCTTTATTCTAGAGTAGTTCTGTCTATTCCCGTCAAAAAAGGTACCCTAACTTTTTTGTTAACGCTGCCTTTAAAAGACAATCAGCAGCCAAGAACGCCCTCTGACGGGCGTGGAAAACAGCCGTGCAGAGACGGTGGCCGAGTTGCTCACATGGAAACACTGCATTCATTTACACTACGTAAGCGGATGCTGAAATGAGTAGTTAGAATAAGAGCCATTTTTGGGTTTCTCGCCCTTTTTAAGTTTTTTTTTTCGTCGAAGTCGTATTATCCAAGCTTCAACGCTTTCATTCTGTAGCTGTATTTTACTATTCACGGAAGTACATCTACCGTAATACCGCCTCAATTTGATAGGAGGCAACTGGGGTATACGGTAGCAATTATTTGTAAAAACACTTTTTTCGATCCATCACAAACTTACCATTCTTGCCCGGTTGTGTCTGATATGTTTAATTAGGCAAGAGTGGCAAACCCTTTTTCTCAATAGAGCATGCATCTATGAATCGCCTATCTTTCAGATGGCCTGGGGCGAGACACATCGAGTCGGTTGTGCCGTCGGAAACTGCTCCAACATGGGTCTGGTCGTCTGTCATTACAGCCCTGCGTAAGTTTTTTATTTTGTTAGACAGCAATTATCTAATAAAATACCTAGAAGGATCTGTTCTCGGAGTGGGCTGCTTTAAATATTACTATAGAGAAGTAAAAATTAATTACAGTTCCGGAATTTTGCCATACTTCAATCTGTAGAGTAAGGAAGCATGCATTGGAAGAACTGCTCGTTCCACGTTTTTGTCTGGAGTCGTCAGATCGTTTAGGATCGTGCACCCAAATGGCGTGCGCTCTCCGTACCCCCTGTTACAATGCGCATGGAGAATCTGAGTTTCCAGGGTCCGGGAACTTCTCCCCTAACACGGTTTCGCACACACCGCACCCGCCGCCAATAGCAGGATTGCGATGGAAGATTGGAGCGCGCAATTTGTGAGGTGGGGAGTCCTTTAAACATTTGGATTGGCCGGCCACTCTCTTCAGTTCCAATGCGATCCTGATCCTCGTTTATATAGGAGGAGTCATTTTAATTAATCAAGTCTAATAAACATGAAAACTAAAAAGAACAGAAGAAAAAACGACAAAATCCAATAAAAACGCAAGCCAGTCAAGGAAATATACCGCGTCCCATCAATTGGCGGGAGGTGGGGTGAGTACGGTAATTGCGGTGACATTTGCCGCATGCCGCAAGGGAGAATGCCGCAATCGGGGAAAAGTTCCGTTACCCGAGTTTCTAAGTGGGTGATTACGGTGGTTGTCGCAAACAACTGCCCGTGAATCCCTGTGACCGTGGAAATTCGGGTACGAAGCCACCTATCATTAGATCCGTTAGAGCCATCTGTAGACATGAGAGAAAAAGGGGCTGAAATGAACTCAGACAACGGCAAAAAGTCACTGCCTTGGGTCGATGTCGCCATACTTTTTCTACTAGTGAACGTGACTGCTACCATAGGTCCTAAAGGATTTATTAATACATTCATTTCAAAAGTTATAGTAAATTGGTGTCATTTTATTTGTTGTTTATCTTTTTGCTTGTTTACCCGGTTGCCGTGGCCCCTCCCCAGAATGTGCTTCAGATTTCCCGAATGGAATTAATTTCAGCGGTAATCGCAGAAACCATTCGATATACAAGATTGGAAAGCATTGTGGACAGGAATCGAACTGTCCGCGAGGTTCATTTTGTGAGGAAGAAGAAGCATTATGCACTCTTCAATGAACTTTGGAAGCTAACGTAATAGGTTTGCAAAACTTTCAGAGGTCTATTTTTGAATTATTATACTATGCTACTACATAGCGGCGCAGGTGGAGTAGTGGCAAGTGATGTACTGCCTATCACACACGCATAGTCTTTTGTTCGAGTCCCGTGTATGTACATATGTAGCTACCCATGCCAACCAGGCCTTTTATCTCGTCGGGATCGGTTGATTGGTGTCAGACTCGTTTTGGAGGAGAAACATTGGCTTGAACATCGGCTGGCAACCGCGAGTGATTGTATGGACACATTCGTATTGAATACGCTACTACGATTCTGAACTGAAATCGATGCGGGGCCCATCCCTTTGACGGGGTTGATTTGCTCTCGAAGACTCAATCCTTTACTTCAGTCCACTACATGAAGGACAGAGAATAAAGTTTTTCGTGTTAGTCAACCACATTCACATATGTGGCCTATACAATGGCTTGCGGTGGCTAGCTGATGTAAAAGTCTGTGCTTTTTTTTCCAAACAGTCTGGTACCAATTGAACTACCCCAAAGGTTTGAACGGCATGGCCGGCCTGGGCGGGTGCCGACTGGAGGGTTTGTTCCCCGGACAGTGGGCGTGGTAGTGTTTGCGATTACATCGTTACCGCCCATAATACTATATATACTACCTCATGAGTTTTTTTTTGAATATGATCTATTTTAAGTGTCATAAGCGATTCCATTTTCAGGTCCTTTCGTCTATAAGAAGTTTAGCCGACTACAAATATGTGCTTACTACCCAAATGCCTATATATTTTCTCCACGGAAGAAGAAGCCGTAAATTGTGGTAAGGTAGTTATTGGGATGGGAAAAGTCAATAAGGCTATAAAGATGTTTTTCACATCCTGGGTAGCCTATCTAGTCCGTCGTTGAGCTAACAATCTCGCGTTGTTTTTTGGACACTAACGTTACTATCCTTTTCCTTCATACTACCACTTGCTTCCCTTTCTTCAACACTGATGTTTGCTTTCTTCCTCTTCTTCTAATCTGATCCTCCCTCAAATGCCACTTTCAGCGCCGTCGGAACGGATACCGCAAATTGACGAAGTTGATTATCGAATCGTTCATTTCTCTTTGATTCAGCTACTCATCTTCCATACTTTTGTTGTTTTTTTATTAGTCGAAAGGTCTGAAGGACTCAATGGTAAAAAAAAGTGGTTTTGTCCGAGTTCCCCCTTGAGTACCTTTTTTGCCAGAAATCACTGGTATCGTTGAAAACACACGTACAACAACTTCTTAAGGATGACTGAATCCTGAGATCCATCACAAATTGGTTGTAGCATTCTGAGCTGTTTTTTTATTTCTTGTGTTTTTTGGTGTGTTTCTTTTGCTTCCTCCTTCTCCTTACCTTTTTCCTCGTTTTTTTCTCTCTTCTGACAGAATCAAAAAAGCTTGAACCTTTCTGTCTAAATCTGATTAACCGGTGCATTTTCGCTCATTCTTTCCTGTCTTATTCTTTCTCCTAAGCTACTCATGTTAAAAGAAGGTCCAAAGTTCCTCCTTCTGCTTTGGATTTGATTCCACTCAGAATTTTTCTGACTGGCCTACTGGCTTGAAAAAGGCCCGGGTTATTTCGGATGAGTGCATTGCCCTTTGCTAATGTGTGACTTGAGAACTTCCGTTACCGTTTCTTTACCTGATTCTTTGGCATTGAAAACCTTGATTAGTGATCCAAAAGAACCAGGTCCTTCTTTGATTAGAGTCCCTTTTCCTCTGGCCCTCTTATTTCTTATGTCCATACCCCTCTCTTTCATCTTCTTCTTCGTGTTCTTGTATTTAACTGCTCCTTTTTATTTGCACTTTCACACCCTCTTAATAAACGGAAACCTTTCCATAAGCATTATTTTCAGCATCACTGCTCATGCCGTCTGGGGTATTTCCTTTCCAGCTCCTTCTAGCGTAGGCTTTCCCTTCTCACTGTTCCTCTTCTATTCGCTTATTTTTTTTCTAACTCTTTTACCCTACCAATGTTACCAATGAATACGAACATGGCACATTGATTGATCTGAAAATTACAGTAATCTCTCTGAGGAAATTCCGGGAAAAACGGTTTGAATCATGCTTGGATCTTTCAGCTTGAGGAGATGCATGCATAAAAGTCATCTGCTAAGTTGACCAAAATGGTCAAGTGGAAAACTCTCGTCAGATACCCTCGGACTAAGCTCATTTTTCCTCTCTATGCCTTATATGACCCCTATCGAGGTCGTTTTCGGGTTTCACTTTATAATATCAAGTCCTCGTTCTCCCAAGAAAACGAAGTGAAACCCAGTAAATCGAGCTGTATTCGGACTGTCTAGTACCGTACGTCTTCCCCATAACTGGTATGGCTTTGGAGATTTACTCAACCCTGGTACCCCTTGCTTTCTGCGGTTTCCAGAATTTCTTGTATTGGAAACTTACAGGCGTCGAAGTCTCTCTGATTCACGAAAATTTCCTTACTCTCGTGGTCATTGTCGTTGTCGCAGTTTGCCCGAAAAAAAGTTTGTTGCACTACTGGTAACGGAAATGTAGAGGCATGCTTCACTGCTTTCACGGAGGGGCGTTACGGTGACTTCGTATTGCTGTCTACCCCGACCAAACAACTTGTTGTACTCTTCGTCGACATAATTCGAAAATTTTGAACCATAGTAATGCTCGCCCATATGTTGTAAAGATCGCCTCAGGATCATAAAAGGAAGCTCTGATTATTCTGCTGTTTTCGAATTCTCCACCTGAGAATTTTCCAGGTCTCGGCTCGTAGACTTTTGAGGAAAGACCCTCAAGGAGCTGCCTGAGCATGGGTACAAGAATCAGGGCTTACTGTCATTTTGACCAATTATCGCCCTGAACAAGTGCCAGTACATCTCCATTTGTCCCTTTTGTAAACCAGAGTGGTCCAGAGGATCATCCGCGCACATACACACATAGGTACATACACATACACGTACACACACACACATACACCTACACATGCACATACACCTACACTCACTCACAACGGATTGAATCCCCGCCTCGAAATCCGCTCAGGCCAACCTTCCATTATTTCGGGGTCTGTTATTTGGTACCATTCACGTACGGCGTGTGGCACTATAGAAGCGCTGACTTATAGATTGGCTGGCCACCGTAGCTAATTGTTTAGACCATTTATGCAGTCCAATCGCGCCTATGATTGTAACTTGAAGTCGAATGCAGAGCAATTAATGGCTGAACCTTAGACTTTCCGACTTCTGTTGAAGATGTATGCTGTGTACCCATTAGACTCAATAGAGCCCAACTATTTTCTCGAACGAGAGCGCTGAAATAGGGCGCTGTCCCCCATGCTGGGGATCTGTAATCGAGCGCTTTTAATTCTCGAAGTATGTCTCCACTGGAATACTTTCAACTTTTGACTTAGGTACCTACCATGTTGGAGGTGCTTGGGCTTACCCATGGAACTTAATGGAATGTTTCCGTTGAACAGAAAAGACCATTCCACTTCGACCAGCTTTCTTGTTGTTTTGCCATCTGGGCAGAATGGTTTTCTCTACTGCGACGTATTATATTTGATAGGCCCACGAAACCTCAGGTGATTCCTTATTGCGCTCTTATACGAGTTCCCAAGTCATATAAGGAAGCCACCTAATGTCGAGGACTCATCCTTTTACTACAATCCCACTTTATTCTTTGTAGCTAGGAACCTCTCGGAACGCTAATATTTTTCTATTTGTTCGGTTAATTACTTACTGTAGAGGCCAGTTATACGTCCCAAACCAGTTACGATTTCGAGTTAGACTTAGATGCGTGGATTACTGCAAAGTGGGATTGATTGAGACGTGAAAATTGCTACTTCACTCTTTTTGATGTTTAGTGCTGAGTATTTTTGTGGGGGGAGTGGTAAGGCCGACGCTGTACTGTCCCTTTTTCTCCTACCTGAGAGTGAACCTTGATTGCTCGATATTCCGCTGGAAAAGTGAAATCGGAGGTCGAGGCCGACGAATTAGACTTAGGATCCCTCTGACGATAATTCAAGAAGTTGGACGAGTCATCCGCAGCATTATTCGACTTTGTTCCTTGGCTTACTTGGCCAATTTTATAACAGTCTATTGACTGCACACGTAATGTGCCCAATTTATTGCTAGACGACAACAAATGTGCAATTCGCTTTTATTTGCATGACCTCGAGGCGTGACATGTAGGAGGGCGGAGTTTGTGAGGGAAACAAGCACTTGGAAACTTTTCCCACAATGTCTTCTCGTTAACAGATACGACAAAGGGGATCAGGGGTGTAAGGCTGCATGCGGGCGTACTGGGATTGTCCAGTTCAAAAGCGACTGGGAATGGGCAATTGGGTCGAGGGGCAGGATAACCAACGAAAGAGGTATAACTGAAATGCCGTCAGCAACCTATACTTTCTGCTGTTCTGCTACTTATTTTGCTCTCCTTCGAAAGGAGGGACTACCATCGTTGGGTTCCTCCCCTTTTGCTAAATGTCGCCTCGGAAAAAAGGGTTCGGTGGGTAAGGGCTCTTGGTTGCTTCGAGGCAGCTCTCAACTGCAGTGCTTCTGGTTTTTGCCCTAATAGGCTCATCATATTGTTGAACTCAACGAAGGCAATTTCCTCCTTTCTTAGGGTTCTGAAGGGCTTCAGGCTCCCTTGTGAGGTGCTTCACGTGCTTCAATCGCTAACAGCTTACAGAGCCTACCTTGAAATCCCTCAGTACCCATTTCAGGTATCTAAATTGTTGTGTAAAGTCAGTTTTCTCTATTTATCATCAGCAACTGAATGACTGTAGAGCGTCAGCACACAATTGCTTCATTAGTATCCAATATTGGGGAAAGCTGCTATGTTGACAATATCACAACAGGCTTCGTAACGTCCCCTCTTCCTCTGCCCCTCGTCCTGTTCCAACTACTTCTGTTTGCATTTGACAATCCACACTCTTTGGGGGGACATGGAGGCAGCTCAAGAACGGGGTAATTAGCTCCCGAACGGAACATCTCACTTGGTCGCTGCGCTTGAAGTGAACCTTTGCAAGTGTCTTAGAACAGCTGTCCCACTTCCACCAATTGTCGTGCAGTCTGCGCTCTCTTATATGGCCCCGTGGCTTTGTCTATACCTCAAACCGGTAGAAAAAGAGCCAAGAGTTTTCTGAGAAACATACTCTCTTTTGATCTTCTGCCATACTACTTCCCTTGTAATGTTTGTTCAGTTGATTCCTTATCAGTTAAATATAATGCACTATTCCAATATTATTCCCAACCCTTTTCGTAGACGTGGTAGATTGTTCCCTCACTCCCCAGCCCCTCTTTTCTCCCTACACCATAGCGCTAAGCCGCTGAACGTAACCTTTTATGAAAACGCCGATTGTCATGAAAATTTTCAGCACAGACTTAACGAAGATTTAAAGGCATGGAATATCCGAAGAATATAATAACCTTCTTTAACGAAAAAGGAGCATCCAATCAGTCATATTGGCCATAAATTATTGAGCTTCGTGGTCCTTGGATATAAATCATTCCGGAAAGCACGTCCTAAAAAAACTATGCAGCTTATACACTGACTCGAGGATCAGTCTCTCAAAGAGAACTTATGCTTCACCATCGATTAGCCACTTAACCGAATTGCCGTTGGAACTTCACTTGTTTCTCAGTTCGCCCATGACTGGGACTGATTCGGTGAAGTTCTCGCGCTTTGCGAGAGAGCGTGATAAACTTCCTGATGGTCTTCCTCCTTTGTCGACCGATTTAGTGAAATGCCGCTGAACAGGGCTGGGAGGCCTCTATCCCTATGGGAGATGGTATGCTTGTTAGCCTTGTGCAAGCATTTCAGATGGATCGTATTATGAAGACGATTAAGCTGATTCAGGTAGATGTTGCTGTTGGAATTACCCTGTCGGTGGCTGATTTCGCTTAGAATGTAAATACCCCTATTGGTGCTCATCAGTGTCATTTTACTGAAAACAGGTCATTTGAAGTTGTTTCCAATTTTCCCCCTTCGGCCCTACCATGCACTCCACCATGCCATCTCATAGTTGATGTCTTTCGGTTTTCCTTCCTATGCCTCACCCATGGCAGCTTTCTTTCTTCTGAGGTTTTTGAAGGATGAGCATGATTTATCTCCAAAGGAAGGATTTATCAAGATAATGCTTACTCGTGTCTTTGCAGCAGCTCCGGAATTTCAAAATTCGTCGACCTCTTTGTTGTCGGAGAATTCACGATGAACTCCCTAGCCATTCACTACACCCTTCCAAGCTTTTTGTGTCGATGAACGATCATGGTAGTCGTCATTGGATAATTTGGTCACGTTGGAACGTTAAGTCTCCCATTTCAATCCGCGGCTGCTAGAATTGTTTGATCGTCGAAACTTTGAAATTATCGGATGCCTACTCGCTGTTTTCTCTCAACCTAGTCTTGCCATATTTGAAAAAAAAAACCATCCGTGAAAACTGTCCGTTGCCTTCGACTAATTAGTTCGTCGTCAATATGCTCGTGGAGTCGTTAGAGACTGAGTCTTGGCTTTTCTCGAAGTTGTCGAGTATAATATGACAAATATGGATATAATTACTCGTATGTATCACTATATAGAGGCAAAACGGGGCGGAGGAGGTGTAGTGGCAAGTGGTGCACGATATCACACGCACGACCAGGGGTTTGAATCGCGAATCGATGCCCGCTTAGGCCAACCAAGCCTTCCATCCCTCGGGGGTCGGTGAATTGGTACCAGGCTCGTTTGGGAGGATAAAAGCACTGACTGGTACATCGGCTGGCCACCACAAGTCATTGTATAGGCCACATACGCACTCATTACGCCACTACGATTCTGAGTGGAAGTCGAGTGCCGGGGCGCATCCCTCAGACTGGATTGATTAACGCCAAAAAAACTTTATCCTTCGAAAAACAGGCAAAACCGTGATGGAAGCCTCATAACGTTGCCGCATTGTCAACAGAACTTCTATCCGGACGGGACCTGAACCTGTAGTTGTGCTTTTCGGGCACCATGTTCCATCTTCTACATCACCGAGATTCCGTTTGAACCCTAAGAGGAAGGCGAGGGGTATAGGATAAAGAGTACGGTACTTACAAAGCAGAGGTTCGGGTTAGGGGCCCCGTTAGAGATTGAAGTTCTATTTTCCTGGACCTGGAACCTTCGAATTTCTCGATTATAGTGATTAAATAATGACAACAATTATAATAGATATATTAAGTCTTGCACTTAGTTCTTACCCTGGTGGAGGATGGACTATAGACTTCCCTGTATTTATTCCTTGAATTATTGACATGATTTTTTTTGTTTATCTACATAATCATACTTTGAATCGATCCATTTTGTAGGCGTGATAGAAGTTTTCGAATCCCAACCTTTATTAAGTGATCTGATTGTGAGGAAAATCGCTGACCAACAAATTTTTTTTCCAGTCATATAAAAGTAATGTCACAGCAAATGTGTCTTATAGTCCCATATATTCCCTCCCCCCCCCCCAAACCTTCCCCTATGTTGTTAAATACCACATTTAGAGGGCTATTGCCACGACGATTGCTTGCAGATATCGAACGAATTTTGAAAGGCAATTCAGGACTGAAAAAAAAGGATTTTTGGGGAAGGACCTATAAAATCTCTATAACACCGTTTCCCGAACGACATAGCGGCGATATTGGCTTGAGATGGGTGCTGTAGATCCATCACGTTATTTCCGAATATAAAGGATAAAAGTTTTTGGCGTTAATCAATCCCGTCTGAGGGATGCGCCCCCGCACTCGACTTCCATTCAGAATTGTAGTGGCGTAATAAGTGCGTATGTGGCCTATACAATGACTTGCGGTGGCCAGCTGATGTACAAGTCAGTACTTTTATCCTCCCAAACGAGTCTGGTACCAATTCGCCGACCCCGGAGGGATGGAAGGCTTGGTTGGCCTAAGCGGGCATCGATTCGCGATTCAAACCCCTGGTCGTGCGTGTGATATCGTGCACCACTTGCCACTACACCACCTCCGCCCCTTTCCGAATATACTTTAAACAAATGCAACTTGGGTGTTAAGGAAGGACTGTTCCCAAGCTTCCGAGTATCAGGTTTTTATACTTGCGGCCAGAAAAAAACATTTTTACCTGAAGAAAGCCTATTTGTACGTACGACTCTTCTAAGACAGAGAAATATTATTCTTTTTCTCCAATGAATGGTAGAACTTGACTACAGCATATATGACGACATTTTTATGGCAAAAAGGAGTGGGAGTGGGAAGGACGACTTCATACTCATTACGACAGACAAAATACTCGGAACTTTTCGGTACTCTTCAAAGTTGGTAGGAGCTCCCTCAGCGTACTTGTTTTTTTTTCTTAGGCTACACTTGCTATTCTACTAGTCTTTGTCTATTTCCATTTCTCGGTCTGTTCATAACACCATAAAACATCAGCTGGAGCTTGTTCGTTCAAAGTCCCTCTACTTCATAGTTTTCGATTTTTGCAGTTTCCACTTTTTTCCCATTTTTCTCATCTGGGTTGTACATACTTTCTTGACTTGCGATGTCAGTACCATCTAATAATTAGGGCATACATATATTCTATCGGTGAAACTGATCGTTGGTCTAGTCAGAAGTGTGTCAGGAGGCACCACCGTGGGTGGCCCTTCAGCGCTAGGTCGTTTCGCGCGCGAAGGCTTGGTTAATTAAAAATTTCAATGAGTCATTCAATTTTGAGAAGATTTTTCAAGAAGTTTCCAAAAAAGATTTGTTTAAGGAACAGGGTTTTGAATCTACCTCCACGTGGTACTCTCCACGGACTACCCACGCATGGCCTTGGGAATGAATTATCAAACACGCCCAGGCTAACTGAACCAATCCATCCCTCCGTGGTCGGTTCATAGGTATGAGACTCGCTTGGGAGGACTAGGCACGAATTTGTATGACCATTCAATGTGCCACTAAGATTATGAATTAAAGGCAAATGTGGAAGCCTCTTCCAAATAGGGGTTTGTTTGACGTCAACAAATTTGACCTTAATCTGCGTTTTATTCGGTTCGATTGATGACGGATAGCTGACTGATGACCACCATAGCTTCTAGTGAAAGCTAAGCACGCATTCAAACGACTGTGTAGGTTGGAATGGAATTAAACGTGTGGCTTATACCGGGGTTGAGCACGTTTTCAAGCACCAGACGTAGGTATTCTGACATTCATTGCTTTTGAAAAAGCTCTTTCTCATTTCGTGCCTCATAAATCAACCTATTGTTTACAAGGAAAACATCGGACATTTGTCGAAAACAAGGGACCACCCACGTAGGAACAATCGCGGCTCATTCCGGATGTCTTCCTTTTTCTAGAAGGGTGGGGTCACCAAAACTTGATAACCTACACCAAACAGTTTCCGCATCCATTTTCTTTTGGCCAGTCAAAAGTCCCCTTCGGGTGGTCTAATTTGTCTCTGGGAAAACTTGAGTTTTTAAACACACCGTGCTTTTGTCGAGAGAAGTTTGGCTTATGAGTACCTAGGAAAGGACATTTCCGGGTTCGTTGAAAACATGCAGGTATGAATGGTGTTGAGCTCGGAGCTATATTGCTCATTTTGTTGGGAAACATCGAAATCGCATTCTGTATTTATTGCATTTGTAAATTGTTGTGTTAGTTGAACGCTCCCACGCCCATAGCGCTCTTGGCATTCTCTTTCCTGAACTGGTGTAGTACGTTGCTAGATTGGCCAAACCTTCTTGAGATCAACTCCTTCAAAATTGAGGGAGCGGTCAAGAGTTTCCCTCTAAATCGTCACATGGAAAGTAGGTCACCACGTGCGGAAAAGCTCTGGGCAAAAGCCCAGAATTTTCGGCTTAGCCAGATACTGTTTCAACTTCCAGGAAAAGACACTGAGATGGCGTCTATAAGATGACTTCCATCAAACTGAAGCTTTGTAGTTTCCTTGGGCCCTACTACCGAAAAAGTCGTCAACTCATCATTTTTGGGAAAATTTTGAGATTTTTCAGCGAGGAATTTTTCTTCCTGGTTGGCTGTCAGCCTTCCACTTGATATAGCGTTCCATTTATCATTAATGAGACCAGTTGTCTCGAGATCTCTGTCGAGGTCCCTTTTTGCCGTGAGAGGCAACAACGAAATATTTGAACGAAGATTTTCAGTTATTTTCCCTGAAAATCACTGCTCTTTTCATAAGTAATCCGCAATTTCATTTCAATTCATTCACCTGTAAACATAAAATCGCTCAGGCATGGCGCACCATATTTTAGGATGCGCCATGCACAGGAGCCAGTTCAGAATTGCCCATAGCCTGTGACTCTTATTTCACATTCGAGCGTGCCATCCAGGAGCAATAAATTAATTAATAAGATGTTATATCGTATCAAAACTTGAATTCATGAGAGTTATCAAAAACATTAAATGTGGGACCTGTACTATGACTTTGAAGCATGTACATAGGCTATAGGTTATAGATTTATTACGTGTGCAAAAGGCACAAGTGTGAAAAGTACATCAACAAAACACCGGAAATTAATAAAATTTCTATAAAGTCAAGCCAAATGTCAAAATCTTACAGTAGTAAATGAAAGTTTTATGGTTACTAGTCGTACATATGACCGGTACGCTGCTATCGTGGGTCGTTGGTCGGTGAGGAGAAGAGTATCGGAGCTCCTGTGGATCGGGATGGGGGAGGAATGTGAATGGCAACGGTGTGACCGTAGATGGCTGGAGTTCGCGATTTTTCTATGTCCTTCTATTTTGTCTGCAAAGTTTAAAAACGAATTCTGTACCACCTAGAACAAAAGCTTCAACACCTACCCTGTAAACGTGGACGCATCATCTCAGAGGATAAGCGGACCCTCCATGAATTTCATTCTACTTGAAGGGGATGATTCTACAAATAAAAAAAAAAACAGATATCCTCAGTAGCTCCGCCTACTCGCTCAATACCTACCTACGATAGCGGACAACCGCTACTACTTGCTTGTTTATTAAATTCCTGCCATTTCAAATTTGTTTCTATCCTATTTTCTGAATTTTTTTGACATGATGTCATTTGGTTCGGGAGATAGTAATTTGTTCTACCGTAATAGCTGTTATTGTTATTTATTGGAATTAATTTCTTTAAATGAAAAGCCAGCGTGTGAAAATGGATTATAATCATTTCTCTTTCTTTTCGTTCTTCTTGACATTCTGTTTCATATCGATCCAGAGGGAACTTTACGTCGCCATAAAAGCTTCGGCAAAAAACCACAGAAGCAATAAGACAAACCCTTACTTGTGCTTAGGAATCAGCAGGTGATGAGCAAGCAAACGAGCAGTGTTGATGACTCGGCAATTTTCCATGTTGGGAGCTGAGGAACTCATGAGTTTTCCCATCAAGTAAGAGTGGGTTCCTACAGCTGCATGGGGGCATTCCATCTTCCCTGACAGTTCCTTTGTCGATTGAGGTAGTTTTTGCTCTGAAAATGAAATTCAATCACTCCATCTAAAATATTTGCTTAGGTGGAAGAAACATTCCCTTCTGAATACATATTATCATGTAAACATGTCATATGGATTATCTCATTCAAAAAAAAATTGAAAGGTGACCAAAAAACCCATTTTTCTCAATTTGCTATTCAATTTATTCGATTTAAACGATCCAAAAACTTTAAGAAATTCGCTCTCAAAAAGTAAATCTTGTAATTTTAGAGAACAAAATTATTCTGTTTCGAATAATATAAGTTATTATGCTAAAAATTCAGTTCCTCAGGTGAAAATCAAATTTGAAAAGCAGGATTAGCTCGAACATAGTTGTAAATCTAGTCCGCATGATTTTTTTCAAATTCTTATATTTAACCACCGTATCGATTTATTTATTTATTTATTTATTCACTTGTTCAATCGTATTTATAGCTATTGTTAATGTGCTTTGAAAAATTATAGCCTTCAACAACACCATCAACCCATTGCATCTGCAATCATTCAGCCTGCAAATTTAAATTATTTTATTGAATTAATAATTAGTACCAAATTTAAGCTGGTGTCATTTTCCAAAGGTAATCACTCAAACATCGGCTCTACATGGCTTTTTGACTGCGGATGTGTCACAACATAATTTGCCTGACCTCTTGAACCATCCTTTTTAGTCCTTGGATTGAACTGATGTAGTGCCATGTGGCGCTGTTATCACTCGCATTTTCGCGGGATCAAACTCTGGACCAGTGAACTTCCATGTTAAATTGACCTCCCACTTCTAGGCTGACAGTCATGTTTCCAAGCTAGTCCAAAAAGATTAGAGCACTAGTTGTAGGCATCGAATAAGTCTCATAAGTCATTGTATAGGCTGAACACACATTCAAATATCGCAGCGATTCTTAAATGGTTCGATTGCGTGGCGCATCCCAAGGCGAGATCCATCGCGGTCGGAAGCCTCACCCTTCATTCACACGGCTAACATTACCAATCGACAATGCAGTCCTTCAACGTCCACAGGATGTCATAACTCCCACGGAATTTCAATTTAGAGAATTCTATGGAAAAGTGTGGGAGTACCTTCTTAGGTCTTCTTTTTCCCTTGCCATACTTTCCCTAATGAGTTCATCCCATTTGCTATACGTTTCACTTCCGTCTTCGCAGGATATGACTTTTACTCTGTGAAAGCTAGTTATTGGTGAAGCGATAAATAGCGAGACTTCATTAGCAGTTTTGCATAACCAATCTACCCCTAACAATGGTTATGATGCAAATTTTTCCCATGAATTTTGCAGACCTGACTATCTGAAACCTATTCCTCTTGGGATGCGCCATGCATCTAAACCTCCGCTTGAATTCTAAAAGATCTTGTTTGCGTTTTTAATAACTTTTTAATAACTGCAATAACTGCGAACCTAGTTTCTTCTTATCATTTCTTCTTCTCATTGTTTAATCTGATACCGCGAATGGAATAAGATCAGTTCATTAATGGTTCCATATTACTAATTACAGTATACTACTTTACAGTATTATAATAATACATAATGTATTATTTTAGAATGAATTTTTTGACAATAATTTCATTGGTTGTCCTGTTAGTTGCCTCCGCTGCTCACTTTCCTGAATACAGTACCTATGATGGCGAAGGTACAAAACGGTTGGGTCCGGTAAGTCTTGTTTACTTTGTTCAAGATAGATAAAAAAACCTTTTTCATTAAAAAACATATATCCATATAGGTCATACCTGTTGGTCCATATACTTGTTGGCTACACTGTAAAGGGGCCCCTACAAATTTTTCCATAGACGTGATGAAGATCCGGATCATATATAGAAGAAATTTCTCTAGAAAAATCCGATCAAAGCAATGACCCGAGGGGAAGTCACCACGTGCGTAGGAAGCGATGGCCGCGCGCGATGAGCGAGAGTCACTCGCGGTGGGGAGAGTGTCGCACGTCAAGATAGCTCACTGGTTAGCCTCCTTGAATTTGACCCTACAGCCCACCCTGCTACTTCTATTCCTTTTCCGAACCAGCACTGTTTGCACTCCTCTCACCCTCATTGTATTTTTCACCAGAAGTATAACTGTTGGCTCATTTGGAATGTAAAACCAGATCAAGTCCCACTTTTTTCTTCTGGAATTTTTTTCTCTTTGAAATTGGGGTCCCAACAGTTGTTCACGTCAGAGACTGTATTCAGTATTTGAAGGCTGGTATTGGCACATTTCTGACCATTTCAGCTCAATAGAGGAAAATGAATAACTGATATCTAAACTGTGAATTCTATTTATTTTTCCCCAAAACTCATATTTCTCAGTTGAAATGTTGAAAAAAACTATTTCAGTACCCCTCAAGACTTCGAAACACCGAGAAGAAAGCCGCATTCATACCATCGTTCTTCAATCCATATATGTTGCAGGACTACGATCAGTGAAGATCTCAAAAGCTGACCTAACCTATACGATCTCGAGTTGTCTAGTCAATAAAATGTTGTTTGTATGTAGTCGAAAATATACTGTAAAGTGAAAATAATGCTGTAACTACATGTTTCCTTTGTCTAGGTAAAAAAGTAAGCAACGATTGGATATGATGACAGTCGTATGTAGAGCCTTCTATTTCCAAGTCCCGCTTGAATGAGAACTGAATATGTTTTTCGAAGAAAAAAGAAGGACTTCGAGTTCGAAAACATCACTGGGTAAGTTCCTCAGCTACAGTGAGGATGAGGAGTATAAGAGGAGCCCGAAAGGCCATCTTATGGTACTTAAACATACGACGAAATCAAAACGTACGATTCTCCCGTAGAGTACATGTAAGTAGTTACAAAAGTATCCTAAAATATTTGTGGTGATTGATTTATCCTTTGAATGTGCCATGCGTTCGATTTCCACTTAGAATGGCATTACAGTTCCGTCACGCTTGCACCAACGGCCACTTTTAACGCTTACCTCAGGAGCCTATGTTTTTATTCCCTCAGTCGGGTTAAGAGCTTAGGTAGATTATCAGTAAGTCGTAGTTTGATTGGAAACTCGGTCTATCACCAAAATAAGAGGGTGTGGTAATGGCCCCGATACGATTGCTCCATCTCCTCCTGAAGTTGATATATTAACTTAATAAATCTACTTCTGCAATAAATCCTAGAGAAGATTTATCAAGGCTGCGTAGAAGTTAATGCGTTACTTTTTCCATGTATTCTGATGATTAGGGAAAAGCATTGAGGCTTCCGGCTTTAATGAATTATTTTTTGTACCCACACTCACCCACCCACATAGGCATACATTACACTTATATTCAAGAGTGAATAGTGGATATGTGTTCCATCTGTGGGGGAGGAGATGTGGCGCCACGTAGGGCATTATTACACAAGTATGGTCCGGGAATCGAATCCTGAATTGATTCTCGCGCAAGCCAACCAAGCCTCCTATCTCTATCCTCCGGGGTTGATTAATTGGTATCGAACTTCTCTGGGAGGATGAAAGCCGAATTGACCTGTACATCGGCAAGGCGCTGCAGGTCATTGTATGTATAAACCACATAAGCATTCAAACAGCCACTATGATTCTGAATGCAAGCCGAATGCAAGGCGCGTTCCAAAGCGGTATTGTACGACGCCAAAGGCTTTTCCCTTCATACTTTCCCTTCACCATCCTGTCGAGTACGGGCCCCAATTACTCTTCAAAGTATTCTTCAACGGGATCGTAGTGCTGATGGTTGGTTCGTCTGATTAGCACCTCACTATCTTAGCATTTGTTTGTTTGGCATGCCTGCTAGGCGCATAAATGAATAAGAAACTGATTGGGGCTATATTGGGTAGTGAGCACAACGATAGTACCGACCTTTGGTCCGATCTGGGAACCACCGCTGCCCTGTTCGTTGGACCTTTCATGTTTTACGCACTTTAGCTCGCTCCCTGCATTTGTTTGAGGCCTTCTATGTGCACGAAGAGTAAATAAATAAGTAAACAACCACAAACAACAGCCGTAAAAAACCATCAACTCGTACTAGAATCTGGTTTGGGACCTATGAGAGGTCTGTTCGTCAATGCTCAAACAACATTGTTCACAGGAACTACATTCATTTATTGAATTACAACCATCCCCCTAGTACGGGTAATGTACCTGTAGTCAATTTGGGCGATTTTTAATCTCATGATGGACTTATCAGTCGATCGGCAGAATAGAGATTTGGGTGGTGTCTGCGACGATGACGCAGTAGCGCTGATATGATGCAACCTACCGATACATAGACCTTTCTATATTTCATTCCAGTTTTACAATCAACCAATGCAGATATTTGTCTGCAATATTTCTTCACAAGAATCAGACAGAATCGAACTAAAGTACAAAAAGTTTCGATATTTTGAGTGCAGGCTGACTGTTCAGCGGAATCCGTGAAGAATCAGAAATGTTCTTTACTGTCGGAGTTATAAGGTTTGGTGTAGGTTTCCCATTTCATGAGGGCCTCTAATTTCAATGGATTACTTCTGCGGGTATCTCTTGGAGCTATTAAAAACTTTTCCTTGTAGATGAAATGATTTCCCTTAAGTTTCACTAATCAACATCTAGGCAATATTCAATGCAGAAAATGAAAAGGAAAAAAGGAAAAGGAAAGTATTCAGTAGTAAATGTAATTTCAGTAAGTTTTTGTCGAACGAACTACCCTGCATGATCTCTACGACCTTTGGCCGTTTGACTACGCCATAGTCAATACCCCACGATTGACTGAGCGGGTGGCCAGTAAACAAAACTTCCTTGCCGATTGCACCAATACACTTTCCTGTCGTCTTTTGACCCTGAAAAACTGCCAACTGTTTCTTTTCGTTCGTTCACATGGTCGTTTGGCTTCAAATAAGATCCCATAGTTACCACTTACAATCATGACCTTTAGAGTTACTGTTGAGCTCAAAAATACCATGAATACCAACAATGAAACGTTTCGTAGAAGTAGCTTCCTATTGCTCGATGTCAACCATTCTTTATGGACCATATTTCAGTGTTTCTAAAGAAAATTCAAAAAATCTATCGATTTTTCCCAGGAGATCCATGATATCAATGGTATTATCATTTTAATAAAAAAAAGCAATCCAAGTTCGAGCGAATTCTACTTCCTCCATTCATCTGTCACCTTTTTGACTTTTCTTTCTTGTTTCATTCCTTCTGCTCAGTCTTTAAACTCTTACATCATTATTTTGTAGTCTGTTTACTTGTTTATATGTATTTGTTTCACATAAAACCTTAGTCTCTGCCACCAAGCTTCCCAAACCAAAGTTAAATATGATCTTAGGATTGCTTTTCATCAATAATCATAATATATTGCTTTATATAATGTTTTTATAACATTTTCGTGACAAATGGTAATAGCGTGTAAGAAATTACTGCTATCTGTGCTATGGAAAGGCTATCATAAACTGTTCTGCATACTGCTGACTTACTTTCTGATAACAGGTAGAATACCTGCACCCTATTTCATCTTTATTTTTCCGGAGATTTCTTTCCCACACCCTCTCCCCCACCACCGTTCAAATGATTTACAAAAGCATCTGACTTGTGGTGAAGGGTTTATCGGTGGTTAGAGCTGCAACCGCACATGGGGAAGTTCGCAGGATCGGTTCCCTGCAAGATCCCACCTTCTAATTTTCCCTGTGATAAGTGGGTGCGTGAACCATCGAAGTTGTGATAGGGAAGTATTCTCGTGAGTTTCTCTGTCAATTTATGACCATCCATCCAATAATCCTAGAACAATGGGTGGGCGGAGGGTTTTCAGAGGATAGGATTGAAGAATGATCGATGTAGTAGTAAAGCTGTAGCACTCGAGTACATAACTGTAATATTCATCGGTGGCTCCGTGAGCATAAAGCCAGTTTAAAGTGGGACAATTCATAGAAGTAATGTGAGCCTTTTCGTGGTGGGCAGAGTTCCAGCCGTAGGTATATCTGCACAGCTGAACCATAACAGTTCTTTTTTAGCATATAGTTTCCGTTCATTCTCTTCGGTCATTCTTTTGCTGTCTTGAGGCATATTCCACATAAAATTAAACAAATTTAACAAGTAAGCAGAAATTTTTGGTAGTGAATCAGTTCCGTAATCATTTTGTGGAGTTTAAAAAAAAACCTAGGACCCCTTGTTCTAGGGTTTCTCGGGAAATCTTTCAAATCAGCAAAATGGTTTGATCTAGAGGCTTTTCGTGGCTTAGATCAGATGTTTTATGCATAGCGTAGTCCATATTACCCATCGTACGATTAAAGAGACCGTATTTCTACAGAGTACTTCCTGATTTTCTCGTCGATGCCTACAGTGGCAGCAATTATTTGCGGTGTGCTATCAACCTGAGCAAATACCAGTTCCTCTAAAGATAGTACTGCTTATTATGTGTTTTCGATTACTAATTTCAATCTTTTTGTTGTGGCAACAACATACCTTAATAATGCCGCATACCCAACAAGGTTGCTACGGTAGAGATGGGGTAATACCGTGATTCGCCATGTTGCACTTATATAAGCCCCTGGATCGAATCCTTCATAGACGAACTAGGTCCCGTCCCATCAGAGTTGATAGGTTTGATCCAAATGATGCAAATAGAGAGCTAAAACCGGGATAGAATGTAACGAAAAGAATATGTCCTACACTCATTCATTCGGCAAGACAATCCGAAAATGTGTCAGGTGCATGGCACGTCCTACGCGTTCACACTCATATTAAGCATTAACTTCTTTATAAGTCTGCCTATTCTGAACAATCTTCCTTCCCTTCCCGAACTCTGTCGTTCCTGCTCGTTAACCTTATTTTAATTTTTTTTAATGCATTTTAATTATCTTATCAAGGAAATTTCGTAGTTGTTAAGTTTTTCTTTTCAGAATGAGCTATGAACATCTATTCGAGAACTTCGAGAACGCCACTACGCCGCAAGAGTGCCAAATGATTGGTGAGTTTCTGATTAGAGCGTGAAATAAAACGACTTGTTCAATATCGGGAATTCCTTGAAAGTAATTGAGCGCTTGAGGAGTTGGTGCTCCATCATAAAGTCAAAGAATGCAGTCCCTTATATTTCCATCTTCGCTCTTAAACATTTATGTTTAATATTGCAGCTTCAAAAAATGACTGAGTCACATGGTCGCAAGAAACCGCGGAATCGCCCTCATCGACGCGCGCGGTCGCGTTGCGGTTCGCGGCATTTCTATATGGACATAAAACAATTATTGATTTTACCATTATGTGCACACCTAAATCCATATTACAAGGTGCACTAAAAAGCCAATCAGATTTTTTTCATGTCGCTAGCGGAATGCTAAGAACTGTGGGACTTTGTTTGCTATGCTTAACTTCCCTTAACGAACTCAAGCATTTCAGGCAGCATTCCATCATGGCTTCATGGTACAATGGTGCGTAATGGGCCGGGAATGTTTAAAATAGGTGACACAGAGTATAAACACTGGTTTGATGGCATGGCGTATATTCAGAGATATCACTTTGAAGATGGAAAGGTGAGTTCGGTCCGTAGGGTGGAGACGCAGAAAAGTGGCGGTCACAGCGAATGATCGCTTTCATAGTCCGCCGGCCGGGGGACTACTCGGACTGCGGTATCGATCACGACTCAAGTGGCAAGCGCCTCCTCCTGCCGGCGCGCGCGCTCGCGGGCCGGTCGGCGGACTATGAAAGCAGCCATCTGAAGAAGGCAGACATGCAGTGTATCTCACTCTTGTACTATTTCACAAATTATTTATTTCTTTTTCACCTTATAAGGTTTTGTATTATCATTTTTTCATGTTTTCTTTATTTTGTAGAATATTTGTTTTGATCCTCTTTATAATTACATTCTTATCATTTTCATCTTTCAGATTCTTTTTCAATCAATTGTTTTTATTTCAGATGTATTATTCAGCCCGATATCTCGAAAGTGAGGACTACAAAAGGAATATGAAAGCAAATAGAATAATTTGTTCTTCATTTGGTACGGTGGAATTCCCAGATCCTTGTAAAACACTTTTCCAGAGGTAAGAACTACTTAACCTTCTCCAAAAGTAACATCAACCAGTAGGCCAATAGTTTCTACCAAGTTTCAGGCTCTTCTCATACTTCATACCAGAGAAACGATGTATTGATAATACCAGTGTGGCTTTTGTCACTGCAGGTGATGGCGTATATGCCTTGACAGAATCTCCAAAGCTTGTCCGAATCGATCTCGATTCTCTTGACTGTCTTGATGAGGTTTGTTTCATCGAAAAAGTGCTGTCCGATTTGAAGACCATAAAAGCGCGCGGTCGCAATGCGGTCACTACTTCACTCACGATCTTGCCGCAGCTGGCATGTCTCGATTAACATCATATTCATGATTAGCGTTCTTTTGTTTTCTCTCTACTCCAATGGCAAACACGGCGCCTAAGATTGGCCGCCACGCGACCGCGCGCTGCACTGACCCACAATTTCTAGTTGCTTTTTCAGATACAGCTAACAAACTAGACCCTGGCAGCAGGGGCTAGTTTGTTTAAGCAACTATGACTAATTTGATGACTCTATTTGTAGGTGGATATTCGTGAACACGCAAAAGTAAGCCTGCATACTTATACGGCACATTTTCATAGCGATCATGATGGTAACCTATACAATATCGGTACTATAATGGGTCAAAGTTATGTATTCACCAAAACAACAAATCCGCTTCATGCTGAAGGTACGTTACACCTTACATCTACACCCATTTACTAGTATTCCCCCTCCACTTATCGTTCATAACCAACTTCTTGCTTCATTATATATTTTTGTCCTTTCAAAGCTTCACAAAAATGCTGAAAAATAGGGAACCCGTATAAAACGTGACGTTTCAACTCAAATCAATTCATTTACATTCCTTCTAGCAAACCTTTTAATTTATCGTCAAAAAATACACATGACAGCATAACAAAAAAAGCAAGCTGTAAATAATTGTAAACAAATAACTTGCTAATTAATGCAAACAAAATAACTTGCAAATAATAACATACTTGAGTCAAACGTCAAGCACCTTTAACAGAGCTCAAAATACTGGAGAAATCAAAATGCGTGCAGCAAATAGTAAACAAATGACGGCAAACTAAAAGGCAACATTGCTGTTTTTCGGCTGTGTCAAGCAAACGCGACATCAGTTTCAATTAAAAACAAAACTTCCATTAATGTGAAGCTTAATAGGCATATACCGATCCAACAATGTTTGCAAAAGCAGATAAGCAAAAACTGCTAAGTGCTGAATTGTGAAATTTAAATTCAATAAGAAATAAGCAAGGTAGGCTGTGTCCAGGTTCAATTATAGCCTGATTTCAGCTAAAGTTGAAAAAACGACTAATCGAATCCAGAAATGAAAAATGGAAGCCGAACAGATTGATGCGGCTTGAACTGACATCGCTTCTAATTTCAGATTCGACTTGCTGGCTCTGCCCAAGTCTCTCTTCGATACTGCAATTTAAGTCGTCAGCGATGATTAGCATGAATTTGTGTATATTTAGCAGTAATACGCCAATAGCGTTCATAAGGAAATCATAAAAATTACTACCGCTATTTGGACGCTAACGCTCCCTCACGACGTACTGGAAGCGAGGTACTTACGGGGGTGAGAGTCGTTATACCTACTAACAGCCACTCCGCTTAGGGGACGGCCAGATGGATTTTTCGGTGATAGCGACTTCAGTGCAACTCAGTCTTTTTCACTGGCTCATAAAAGCTCCTCTTATCCGAACGATCAAAAATTCAGCTATGATTAGCTGTCGGTCAATGCGTAATCTCCGACAGCGTCCTATCAAAAAAGTCGACTCACGCCGATCAAATGGCCCATGTGAAGAACCTTAGGAAAAGGTGCTCAGAGAGTTACGAACAAGAGTTACGCGTTTGACGCACCATCCAAACCTTTTCCTTGATAAGATTCTTTTTTTTCGAGAAAGAATTTCCGTACTAACATTTTTTGAAGAACTCACTCATCTAAATAGGTAGTGTTATGAAAGGTGACCAGATCCGCGATTGGTATCATTTTATTTGAACCGTGTCGTCGAAAGAATACAAGACCTTCATCGTTTCGATAGATCACATTTTTGGGGTCTGGCAAAACCTAAACATACAAATTTATCACCAATAAATTTAACTAGAGCGCGGCAGCCGAGTGACAGCAGGGAATCGCGCACCAACTTTCCTTACTTCATTCCATTTCTTATTAGAATATCTTGGAGTACTATTAAGAATCGAGAAGAGCGAGAATATTTTTACCTTCACCACTATCAAGTATCGATTCATGGTGTCATTTACACCGATCTGACATGGACACTTCTGCCATCCAAGGAAATGTTCCTCGTCACACTAAATAATACCTTTTATCAAATAGTATGCATCAAACATAGCCTTATAATGGATTAATCTAACCAGTATTTTCGTGGGAACACGGGTTCATTATATTTATCACGTTCTAAAGATGATAATGTAGTTTATTATTACTAGATGATTACTTCAAATATCAGTCATAATAGGCTATCCGTTTTTCGAAGTGATTGATATTCATAGACCAGCTACCTGAGCATATTATGACCGATAAATAATTGAATAAAAGCACTTGGGTGAAAATGCAGTTGGGGGGTGCCAGGTACTTTTGTGCTCTGCGTCTCCTCAGTTCTTACCCCATCTAATCATCTCCCACATCCCAGAGCTCCTCCCCTTCCAGAAGTTAGGGAAAGAGTTCCGGGGTGGGTGAACAAATTGGATGTTCAATTCTTACCCCATTCCAGTTTTGCACGAGATAATCATCTCTACCAACCCGGAGCTCCTCACCTAACTTTTAGAAGGAGGAATCCATATCCACGGTCTCTATGCACTCTGCCGAGGGTACCAGAGACACAGAACATAAAGGGGCGCTCCCCTCTCCCCCCCCTCCCTCCCAACTACATTTTCGCCAGCACTTTAAATGTATTCTCAAAACGAAATAGTCAACGAACTCGACCACTGCGGAAGAGTTTATTCATTTTTCATTTAGTTCATTACTTACCACATATTTTACATCCGTTACAAAGGGACCGTCGTAGTCCTTGGGTTTCTCAGTGGGCCATTCAGGATCTGGTCCCTTATCGAAACGGTGCAACTCGTGCACCCTAATGAAACCTACTGCAAAAACGTACATTTTCACATTAAATACCATTGAGACAGTTCGACATTTGGTGCTGTCAATGTGGCTCACCTTGAATGAGTTCAGGGGGAACCGGTGGGATGAAATGGTAAAGACACTCGCTTAATGACGCCAAGTAGTGGTCTTTCTGAATGAATATTTCTCAACATCAAAAATTTAGAATGTACTTGTTTGTTCAACTTGATTATTATGTCCATAACTTTTGAAAAACGTGGCTGGTAATAGTTTGGCTCGTTTAATGAGAAAAAAATTAAGGGATACAATGAGAGGGGACATGAAATCAGAAACAAAATCTGGAAAGTGTCATTAGATTTGATGTGAGGCGTTCTCTTCTCGATCAATATTTTTCTGGAACAAGCATCAAAAACAGCGTTCCGCTCACGGCTTCTATAAACGCTCACAAGTTTGAGCATTTCGCTTTCAGAACCCTCCAAACAAAAGGCTAACTCCGAATATTAGGCAAGGTAGCAAATTCTGATAGTAAAGAAACAAAAAAAAAACAACTTCATCCGGGTAGGTATATTTGCGATATTGAAAATGGAACCATCTTGGACAGTCTCTCTTTTTCTGAGAGAGAGAGAAAGAGTATCAGCCAAAAATTTTCAAGGATTATGTTTCATGCAGGTGACATAATTTTTTTGGAATTGCGACCAAATTATAAAATTTTAGGATTTCTCAAAAAAAAAAAAGTATGTCTTTATAAAGACAACCAACTATGTCATTGTTCATAAGAATTCCGCGAACTGTTCCCATGTCATCAACACCAATATAAAGTCGTCCACCTTCTGTGTTCAGAAACGCACAGATTGTTCTAAACTCAGTGATTCATTCGTGACCAAGTGAAACTTAATTATTTGCAAACGACTAAGACTGTCACAGAAACAAATGTTCCGGGGTGTCTAAATTCTTACCGTAATATTTCTACACCACTAATACTAAGCTGTAAATAGTCGTAAAATAGCAAACTAGTTGCATAATGAAAGCATGAAACAGCTACGGGGTTATTTTTCTTTGAACTGAGGTGAGCTTTCGTTCTTGAGCGATTGTCAGAATTTATTGAAAGTACCCGGGGAGTCCATGATTGGTCGTTGCTTGTAACCAACCAATGAGTGTTGCTTTCCTACATATACTCGAATCTGCTGGATACTCACGATAGAAACGACTGAATGCTTTCAGACTTCAACGATTCATCCGTCCGTCCAGCGCGTTGCGTGTGTGCGACGGCAGCCCTAGCCACTTGTTGGCACGTGATCTGGTGATCCAGTGTTGTGAACAAGTGGCTGGGGCCGCCGTCGCACGCACGCAACGCGACCGCAACGTGCCGGACGGACGGACGTCGAAGTGTGGAAGCAGCCACTATGGATACATAATCAAACTCACAGAAAATAGTCAACAGTCATAAATATGGACCAGTGGGATTCCAGCTTTTAATTGAAGCATTCTCTAAAATTGTTGTTCGACCTTTTGAATACTTACTGACTTAAGGGCTGAGTTTGACGAACCATTACATCTCCTTCGTATTTCTGTGGAAATTCGTAAGCAGCATTCTTCATATGCATCTTAAATTCAACATGCTCATCCTCATCCAATTTACTAAGAAAACCCGCATAAATCACGGGCGCGCCAGGCATCTGAAAAAAAAATTGTGTTACGAGCTCACATACATGAATAATTTTTGAGATCCAAAATGTAAACTAACTGGAGATGCTTTTAGATGAAAGGTTTACCCGCTCGGTGAGGGTTACAGGGCCGCTGCCAACCGCGTGTGGGGAGTGACTCAGCGTTTTTGTCGTTTCCTCTGCGTCTTCTTCGGTAGACATCCCACTTCAAGGAGGTTAGAGCGCAGACGAAAGAGCTCATTTCTCTATTCCTGTTATTTTAATAAAATACATAGTGAACACCAAAGGAACTGACATTACGGTGCAATTAACCGCAATGGACGCAAAATGCCACGGACGGCATAATTCCTTTCACGGCATTTTTGACTGCAGAACGCAGAGAAGAAGATTATGTGGCATCGCAGTCCAAAATGACGCTTAGGCACGTCTGAAATATAGTTTTTTTTTTAACTTCGAAGAAAAGGAGCACCGGGGTTAGTGTTTCAATTGAATATCCTCTTCTGACCTGGTTTTTGTTTTTTTGCACTAGAAAATCTTCTCATGCAATCCCGGGCCCCTAACCACTAAGAAAATTCTCCGTGCTTAAGTAAGTTTAACCATACCTCCTTGGCGTTCTAGCGCTACGTGTTGAAAGAGAGCTGAGCAGTGCCCCCCGGGCCGCCGTTGCATTCAGACTTTGCGTTAACTGACGCGAGATGTCCAGCAGACTGCGTCCCGCGAAATCGATATTCGGTTGCGATGAGCTTACAATCAGTTTAGTCAGCTTGCTCGACGCGTACTCGCTCCGTCTAGTTTTCGTTCATTCTACCCGTTTGGTGCATTATTTTTAAGAGCTGAGACGGTCCAATGGTATTGGTCTCAACGGCATGCATTTCAGGTGTGTCAAGCAGTCATAGCATGGAGCTGACGGAAGTACTAGCAACTATCCCCGCAACGGATCGATGGGCACCTGGATATTACCACTCGTTTGGGATTACTGACAACTACTTTATACTGTTCGAGACACCAGAACGTATCAGCCTCATGAAGCTTATCACGAAGTGCGTTTCAGCTTGAATTATTCTCCTTATGCACTTTTCTTGTTAATAGGGCTGCTCTTTATCACCGTTGCGCTGTACAGGAACGAAAATACAGAAGGGGCACTCGGCTCCTACAGTGACCTTACCGTGAAATAAAATGCAATGGACGCAACATTTTACAGACACCACATGTATTTTTCCTTCAGGGTCTGATCTTGGCTGAATAAACAAATCCTCAACCTATCACATATATTTACATTGGACGCATCGAAAAGAGGCCTATTGCAAAGGCACGGTGCAAATGGCTGGAGTAGGCAGGGGTTTGTATTGTATTGTGACGAATCGCTCTAGCCAGGACCCGTAGTCTGATTTCTGTAGGAGCTGGTTGCCTATACTGGATTTTCGTCCCGTTTGCTCTACAATTAAATAGATCAGAATGTTTCAATCGAGCCGCTAGGATTGAATTAAATAGTTCGCACTTGTGCTTTTTTGTATGAGCGGTCGTCACCCTATGGGGGAATAGGCTAAAAGGGTGTCTTCATGCTGGAATTCTCTCACGCTTCCCTGCTCCTGATGGGGTATCAGTCTATTTCTTTATTGAGAGCAACATACGAATTAGTTCATTACTTCTTATCAGTGTTTATCAGGCAAATAACATCCATGTCTTTCAACGACTGTATGTACTGGGATCAAAATCTTGGTGTCAATGTGATTATTTTCGACAGGATCGAGCGGAAACGTGTAGAACGAAAAGTGCGGTGAACAATTATTTCAATTATCAGTGTCAAACTTCTATTGCGGAATTTTGAAAGTAGGAATCCTATCTTTCTATCGAGACAGTGGAGAAATGAATTTATTTACAGTAAAGATGTTGTATTGATGAACATTTGTCCACTTTTTGCGGATTTTGAGTTTAAGCTCAAATAATCGTAAGGAGCAATCCGTTTTCCGCGACGATACGCTTGACCCTGTTGCTGGTTGAGTTGCTGATTATACCAATACATTGAACATATTTTAGGTAACATCGGATGCATTCTTCACGTTCCATCACGCAAATTCCTATGAGAAAGATGGTTTCCTCGTTCTCGACTATGCAAAGATTATGAGTCCAGGCAACTTTGATGACCTACTGCTCGAACATATGCGTACTGGAGGATTCCGCTCGCCGGTATGCATGAAGGCTCATATTTCGACATTCCCCACTAGTTTTAGAATGCGAACGACGATGAGAAAATATGTGACTAGTGATAAAGCACATTCTTCTCCTCGAAAACGGTAGGAAGTGGGCTGCTTCTAGGCACCGTACCCATCCTCAAATTTTCTCTCTTTCCTTCCCCTTTCTTTTCATCTTCTTTTCCTTGGACAACTTACGCGCTACCTTTTTCGCTCCCTTCTTCTTTTTCATTACGGCTATCTTTCTTTTTCCTTCATTCCTCGGATAACAACAATTGCCACACTTTTCCGTTGCTTCTTTCCTGTGCGCTGGGTTACTCATTAAGGAATGCCACACAACGATTTATTCCTCACTGCTAGGATGAGCTTTCTTTTGAATTTTTTCTCCTCTTTTCTTCGGAGCTCGCGAAACATGTTTTTACTGCGGATGATCTCGAAAAAAGTCATTTCGATCTAGTCTTCTCTCACCATCTATACTTATTTTTTCTCAGTTTTCGTTGGAAATTCTTGTTTTTTTTTCTTTCTAGTACTGACGCTATGTGTTCGAACATCAGTTAAGGAGTCCTAGGATAGCATGCCAGAAAGTTCATTTGGTAGCTACTGTGCATTTCAGAAATCTGGGTTCAAGCCTCACTTATATCGAATGATAATTCCATTGAATGTGAGCGAAAAAAGCAGACCAGGTGATGATTTGCTGGATTCATGTGAGTTCGCTGGTGACTGCAAGGCCGTTCTTCGAGAAGACGGCAGCATTCATTGTACAGATATGAAAATGTGCGACATATGTAGGTTTTACATGCTACCTCAGAATCTCCAGCTAAATTATATTCATATTGACCAAAATACTTGATGTCGTTCATTTTAGCCCTTGAGTTCCCGCGTTACTGCTATGATCTCAATATGCGTGATTATCGATACGTGTATGGTTCATGCCTCGTGCACGAAGAAAATGAAAAACATGGGATGAGTTTTCTTTTCATACATCACGCTTTTAGCCATTTTTCTGGAGATCCAAGGCAGCCTTGGGTTGCAGATTTCGAGGACTCTTGGTAGTGGTCAGCAAAAGGTGGGTGCGATTGCCAGCTCGCATCTGCACGCACTAGACTGCGGCTGTCACTTTGTTGAGCTTCGCTAGTACTATTTTCCAGAGCTGCCTTAAAGTGTCGTATTGTTAGTATTGAATTCCAGGTGGTCAAAGTCGATTTAAAAGACAGTACTTTCAAACTGTGGTCTAAGGATGCTGCAGATCACTTATGTGGTGAGCCCATTCTGGTGAACAAGCCTGGATATTCCAAAGAAGATGAAGGTTAGTCATCCCCAAAAATTGAGAAATTCCTATGTTCTATCGTTCGGCGTTCACTGAGTAGAATTCCGGTAGCGAAAACTATGAACTGCTTGATGCTAATTATCCGGTCTCTAGGATGCTAGTTTAGACGCATTGCAAACGCGCGTAATTTTCTATTGATGTGTCAGCTTTCTTACGACCAACAATTACAATTTGGTATTACTACAACCTCTCGAATAAAATACTGCTTGTTTGAATTAATATGAATGAGATTTGTTTTGAATGTAATAAAGTGAGCAACATCCTTAAGGAGTGTTGATTGTCCCGGTTGTCACGTGTCGAGAAGGTGATGTACCGTACGTCGTCGTACTAAACGCGGAAACGTTGGAGGAGCAGGCTCGTTTCGTGGTCCCTCAGTCAAGAATACCTCTCGGTTTCCATGCACACTATACTCAACGTTCAAACTGATTGTAACCGTTTCAAAGTTCATTTTCCCGATTCTATTTCGATTAGAGACCATTCTGAATAGATTCAGCATTCCCTACTTCCTTTTAATTTTTGTTCGCACTGTATGCATTTTTCAGGTAATATTCTGATTTGCTTCTAGTCCATATAGCTCCAATAATCTTTTGACTGCCGTAATTTTTTTTCGCTAAAATAGAGTTATAGTATGTGTAATTGCCACTTCTTGAATGTTAATTAATTATGTATCGGTCTTGATTGCTTGCAAAGTATAACTGCGATAAATCCAAAGGCCTCGTCTAACTTTGTACTGTGTATTTTTGTACGTATACCACAATCAGTATGTAAAGTGTCACAATATAGTGATACCATATTTTGCAAAGTTCTATTGATTGGTCGTACTTTTCTCGATCACGCACTTAGCCATTTTACAATTTCTTACCTTTTCAATGGAGCTACTTTGTTTCCTCCCTAAACTCGCGAAAAAGGCTTGCAGTTGTGCTGTGGTGGGATACATTACAAAGTGTTACAGTGCTCATTAAATTATGTGATACATTTGTGATTTGCGTAACAATTTATTTGGTGAAAAGGCTTCGCCAAATTCACTGGTAAATGAAATTGAAATCCGACAATGCAGCACATCACATGTTCAGTAATCAGTTAACACTACTGGACTTATTAGTTTAAAAACTTAAGGGTTTTGAGGTTTGGTTTTAGGGTCCGCTATGGAATTGATTCAGCCCTACTTCTGCAGAATGTTTTTGATTCCGGTTTTTTGTGATAACGAGGTGACCTTTTTCTGAATGTGAACCCAGAAAGGTCGCTAATTTTTTTAGAGGATTGTAGTTATGTTTTTTGAGGAAAGATGTTTACCGAAAGCAGAAAAGTCGATTCCTTGAACGTCGTAGACGATCGGAAATGCAACGAGACATTATCTCTAAAAACTTGATCGCCCACGGTAATACCATGATAACGACTGTGAGTTGCTGCTTCATCAAAAATGACGTTCAAAAGAGGGTCAAAGTTGCTGATTTGCGACGAGACGGAAATAACATTCGTTATTGACTTCATTTTGCACATTGGGGATTTTCACTCAAAAATGGAAACAGATTATTGTAAAAATTGTGTCCCAAAAAAATTGGGCGCTTCCGCCTTCGGCGAGCTTCATATGCTGACTGTCAGGGAGAGAAATCTATAAACCACTTTGAAATTTTTGATTGAGACTATACCTTGCCAAGAAATCCGACTGATCTGTATGGAAATCAAGCACATGGCGCATCTCCTCATAGAAAATTTTTTACAGTTTTCTTCTCTTGTCTGCCCTGTCCTCCTACAAGGACTACGGGTTCTCTTGCGTTCACTGTAAGTTTACATAATGTGTACACTCCATATGATGGAGTAAGACCTGATATTGGTTATATTTGGGACGCACCATACATTTCATTGAGAATGATATTTATTCTCATTGTTTATTCGTCCTGTGTCCTGTTTAATCTTGGTTCCTCCGGAAATCCTATGATTATTTGGATTCAGTCCCCGCGAACGTCAGACTGGTAGATGAGTGTATGGGGCAGATGAGGTTTTCTTTTGGTTACAATTAGGCTTTCCCTTTTTGGAGGCAACGAAATCTTCATAGATAGATCTGCTCATTGATTGATTTCACTGCGATAGATGGTTGCCTTTTACAGTAGGGTGATGTCAGAAAGCTTCCCTTCAATGGTGATAGTGAGCAATGTCTTATCGCTCGTAAAGTTTATCGCCGTTTAGACAAAAATGTCTTCGGTCTACTTAAAGAATCTTAACTGCGCCGTCGACACACAGAACTGAAATGTATCGCCTTTCTCTGGCGACTTGTATCCTTCTAGGTGAGTTTTTTCATTTTTTAATAGTTTATAGTGTTTTGACCTGCTGAATATATGATCTAATAGAACTTGTGAAGGATACAGATTATTAAAAGGTTGCTTCTTCGTTGCGGAGTTGTCGATTAAGTGGCAATCCTACGAAGTCAACGAATTCACCCCGAAGCTGCCAGCATTACCACAAATTTACAAATTTACATTTCGCCCAGCATACCCACCGCTTTTGACGACCCGAAATGACATTCACGTCAAAAAACCTTTGTTATTGTGGTTACTTTGAGCTGCTTTTCCAGGCTTGCAGAGCTTGTCATGCCGAGCGCAATTCCCATCTTCAACATCAGCAACAACAACAACGACAGAAGCAAGAATGCCATATAGCACAACAACAAGAATGTCGTATAGCACAACAACGACTGCCCCAGCTTCACAACCACCATCAACAACAACTTCAACACCTCCATGGAATCCTACGTCCGCAGCACCGCCTCCGAACATCGATCAGTGCAAGTGTACGGATAAGAATATTTGGCTCGATATCTACTTCCTCATGGACGCATCGTATGCCATGACCAGTCCTGGGTTCGATGGCGTAAGTTTTCTCGTGTTGAAAAAATTGAAATCATCTAACTAAGATAAATCTAAGTTAATTCGTCCTATTTTTCGTTCAATCTTATGGTTAGATTTTTTGCGGTTTTACCGTGAAAATTTCCAAACTTCCTTACTCTCTTTGAGTCGAAGACCTCGTCAGCTCTTTACATCCTGTTTTGTAACTCGCTACGATTCGCAAAAAAAAATCTGTTACTTATAGGCTACTGCATTTGTACAGTCTGTCCTCTCCAAAATGACCCTAGGACAGGATTATGCTCAGCAAACTCGTGCTGGGTAAGTTTTCCCAATCTTGAACTTTACGCAACGAAGGATGGCTTCTATATGATCTTCCTGATTCAGTTTCATACTTTACGCAGCCAATGCAACAGTTCAGTACAATTTAACTTGGTGGACATCAACCTACGATATGCTTTTCAACATGAATCTAACCTACTCTGGTTCTCTTGGAACAAACATTGAAGCGTAAGTTTTATGCCCTTTGTTTCTTTACACTGGGCCAAATGGCGCTCCTTCCGCACACACTCTTGGGACCAAGTCCCCGTTAGAGACTCATAACTGTAGATAGACCCTGTGATACTTAGCTCTCGTAATTTCTTATTTAAGTCGAATACACATTCAAAGCCACTGCTTTCCTGAGTGTGGCATGCGTCACGAATCTACCGCATTCGGTGAATGGCGCGGTTGTAATCGGCAGTCTCTTCTTGTTCTGAGCTTCTGCCGTGCTCAGAATAATGTAGTCGAAAATGGGAGAATCCTTTTCTTTTCAGGGGTATTCAACTAGCTACTGATCGATTTAATAGTGCAGAACATAGAGCAAATGCGCAGAAGGTTATTGTCATTGTGGCATCAGCATACGAGTGAGTTCAGCTGTTTTTTCACCGTCAAAAACAACAGGTTCTATGTGAAATGCTCCAATCCGTTCTTATAAGATAGGATTTATTTTCAGGACTGGAAAAGAAAGGGACCCTACAAAAGCAGCAAACACGTTCAAAGAGAGTGGCGGTATTATTATTACAGTAGGTGAGTGCTTTTCCAAATACATCCAAGCCTCACGAAATTAATATTTCTGGTTGGGTTACATTTATGTTAGTCATAATCGGGAATTTCAGATGGGATAAAGTGAGATGCGCATAAGTCACCAACTTCAAATTCTTGTGTCCTTCGGATTTTTTCAAATTCTCGAGTTTGCACCGTACCACATCAGGCCTCAAGGGTGGGAGGGTGCAGATAACTGTCGCATCGATTTTGACAGCATAGGGCTGTCAGCCATTAAATCAGCTATTTTCTAGCATAGCAATATCCTTGCTTTTCAACCATTTGTTATTTTAAGTGAAGCCTTATATAGACACATATTTCACGAGTGAAATGATCTTTTTCTCTCTCCGCGATGGTTTTGAACATCAAGTTCTCAATGACACCCTCTCTATAGTTTAGCACGACCTTGGTTTTTACAAGAAAATTGTTTCAAGCTTTAGTTTTGACTGTCGAATACGTGGGCAATCTTGATAGTAGGGTCGGCCGGTGTAAGCTGGCGGCATAAGTTTTAGATATCGCTAAAACTTTCAGCGATTGAGCCAACGGTCCACTTTCCCATTTCTTGTAAGTCCACGTTCCGTTAGTGAAATAATCTAGTTAATTGATAATCCCACAAATATTTCATTACTTTTAAAATTGTTGATCTCCCTTTCCTTTTCATGCATAGCCATAACAATTTAGAGTATGTACAAGAACACGGCGCTGCTGTACCTTTGCTTGGTAGTCTTGCAAGCCCAGGGCCATACCAATTTACGAATCGCTACGGCAACCTCACCAACGAGGAGGTTAGACAAGCGTTCTGCAAAGGTAAGTGCAACTTATTCAGACTTACTTATATACTTGCATGAAAAAAATGTTACAGCAAACTGTTTTTGCCCAACAAACTACGACCCTTACACAATGGGTGATACCGTACCACACGGAGGTTGCTATAGGACTGTACCACTGACAGCTATACAGGTATTCCTTACAGTTTTCAAATAATTTGGGAATTCTGACGTGTTCAAACAAATTCATTCACAATTTTAGCCGATGACTTTTTTTTGTTAAAATAACAACATATAAGTTTGGCTTCCTTCGAGGATTATACTGGTTTTTGAACGCATACTTGGCGTCATACAAGTCTTTTGAAGGCAGCCTTTGACGGTTCAGAACATTATTTTCGCAGTCCTATGCGTATAATTTGCCCACTCCCCTGAAAGCTTGACAACTCGCTCAATCAGGAAGAGAGAATCGTTCCGGACTTACTAATTAGTCTTACGTACGCGACCACCACTTGCCATTTTTTCGCCCTCGCTCAATCGCAATCCGTAAAGCTGTTAATTATTGCCGACTTTACTGTTTACAAACTATTCCATGACCGGCTTTCCATTATTCTCGGCAGGATACAAGTAAAGGCATGTTCACAAGCTCATGATTCTTCTTTGTGTCAGTCTGCATTATACCGTCATCTTCCCTTCATTCAGCAAAAATTAGCAGCATTTTAGTGCTCACACCATAAAATATAGAGACTGCTCAACTTGATTGAAATAAGTGTAGTTTCTTCGAGGTCGTGCAAGCTCTGAAGCTTCATCAGCAGTTGTCTCATTAATTCCTCAGTAGAATAGTAAGAAGCTGAAACCATATCATCAACTTCTGCAGGCCCTCAGCTCTGTCATTTTGCCAAGTTATGGCCCACATCCTGACAGCTGACTGGCGATATCTCTTTTTCAGAAATTCTTCTTCTCCAAAATTGAAAAAATTAGGCAGAGGAATGCTTTCTCAATCATGTGAGGCTAATTTATCGATGCTGAAACTCCTGGCACTATCAGCCAGTGACGCCGCTGGTTTTGTCTTAATTGCCTTCTGATCTGTTCTGGCCCAGTATGGATGTAATCCAGCATCTTAAATGAGAATGTGTAGTTGAAACGAGCATTTGCACCCTTTGAGATCCGTCAAAACTAATGCGATCTTAGGAATTCGTATATAGACCTCAGCTCATTGGCATTGGCTCAAAGCATGCATATTGAATACTTTTATGTTCAATATGTGCCCTAAAACTAATTATGTACCAAATCTTCTTTGAATTTAGATGCTCGCCGCGAACAACTGCCATAAGCAGCATAACGGAACTCTCGCCAACGTTCAAAGTCGCGACAAATCATTATTCCTGGGCGCACGTAAGTTGCCAAGAATTATGTAATATGTATTAGGCGAGAGTTGAGTTCGTTTCGAGGAAGTCATTCAAAAACAGCCTGCAGAAGGAGCAACAAGGTAGCGCAGAGGTATGCGCAGTAATCCATCATCGATAGTCTTCTCCATGCTCTTGGAAGCTGCGCAATATCAGGCCTGCAGTGCTCTGAAACGATGGATAACGCTCCTTACATTAGTCGAAAATGACTCTGTTGTAATATTTACACTAATGAGGAGGGACGCACATGCAGATGAGCTCTTGCCGAAATCAAGTATGGATGTTAGAAACGTTGTGCAGTCCATTTGACTACAGAAGAGCAGCTGACAGATCTATGCTTAGGTCGATCGCCGCCTGATGAAGAAGGCGCTTTCGACCACCGCCTGGTCAATAAGGTGCTCATGTCGGAAGAGCGGTGTTAACAAATTGCTGGGTCACAACAGAACGTGAAGAAAACAAGTAACTGGGAGCAATCCTATTGGGGAATGCAAAGTCCGAGAAGAAAAACAATTGAGGGAACTCAATATAGCAGTAACCTGGGTTACTTTGCACGATCAATTTTCGGTAAGAGGAATTTGTTGCGGCAGTAGGGTATCATTAGTCTGTGTGAAAGTTCACTGCAGGGTGGTGCAAGAAGATTTTTCAGTCACTACATTTCTGAATAGATGACTCAACTCAAGAGTGGCTTTTTTGCTGCAAAGTTTTTGTTTTCGTTCTTATTGTTAGTTATTTTTTCAACTCTAATTTTTCAAGGAAAGCATTCTTGGCCGAGGTATCCCCGTGATACCTGAGCCCTTTCCCCCTAGTATACCTTTTCAAATTTCAGTATTCCCATCGAAAACAAAGTTTTGGATCGGTCTTCAGAGAGACAATGGAGGAAGATGGTACTGGCCTGATGGCACCTATGTGGGATAAATTTTGTTTTGAAGGCATTTGCCACCTTTGAAACTAGTTTAAACAAACGTTGCTTCACAAGTCTCTTCGGTTTTCAGCTTCAATCGAATGATTATCAGATGTGGGCTCCAGGATATCCAAGCGCGGCAGCTGGTGACTGTGTCTACATGTATCAGTATTCTGGATTCAGGTACGTCCAAATGTTAATTATTAGTCAATTCGATGCTGCTTGTGAAGTCAAGCGCGCAGTAGGTGACCTATGCCTTGCTGTCGTTATAAAAAACGTAGAAAATTACTGTTGATTTGGCTTAGCTTCGGTTGGTTCAATGATGACTGCTACGACGACTACGAGTATGTCTGCCAAACTGTTCCATGCTGTGCTGATAACTATTGCTCGACATTGGCTTAGACGAATAAATATGTCAAATAGTATAATATTCTAATTGTGTGCATACGAACCAATACAAAATAAGCTCGGCATCGTGAGCTTACCGTTGATAGTTTTGTTAGCCCTTGTAAACTATCTCAAGAAAGAAGGAACTGGCAAGGCCAACAGGAACACGCTCAATTTACCAGAGAATTTAAGACAATGTGTGATGGGTCATCATTTCCATGTACATCAATTGCTTCTGTGTATCTGTTTGGCTTCTACCGTATCATTTTCGTGGATCTCTGATCCTTCATTTGTATTTCTCTTCATTTTTCACTCGATTTCGAGGTTCTCAACTGATTGCTTATCCTTTGTTGCGTTAACGCCCTTTATACTGACTTTTCCTCTCTTCATATCGATGCTGCTTCCTCCTTCTCTCCCTACAGTCTCTATCTATCTCTTGTATCATCGTTTGTTGCGTTTCCCAGCTGCGTTTTCTTTTCCCACATATATCTCTATCCTCTGCCTGCATCAACTTTCCGTTCCTTCGTCTCATCCTATACGTGAAAGTCGTGAAAAAGGGTATAAGGTAATGCGTTGACTGAAAAATCATCCCGTCCACGCCTCATACTCAGAAAAAAATTCTCGAATTATGTTTAGTGCTCGGTTTTCAGTCGAAATCAGACGACCACTGTGTTTTGCTGATGGGTCAGGGAACGAATCCGTTACACTGTTTCGTTCCAATGCCCTGATTAGTATCAAACTGTAGAAATTACGTTTGACTAGTTACAGGCTTTCGTACCGCTCCATGTAGCTCCTTCATTTTTTTCGAATTTTTTTGAGATTTTAAAGATTTTAACTTGGGAAAAGGGTTTGGCGCATATGGCAGGGCTAGTGTAACCCTAAAGTTACGATATTTATCCTCATTGAAGCCCGTTATTATACAAATACAAATACACTCAAAGGGACATGGCAAAAGTCTGCCGTTTATTTGAGCACAGGTCATATGGAAAACAATCTAACGGCATTTTTACACATGATCACGGCTATTTGCCTGCCACCTAATTATCCGCAGGTTATCCCTTTGGCCAGAACTCTGGCCGCTATAAATGAAAGGATGATATTGTTGCTGTCTGCTCCTGAGTTGTAGGACTGATCAACCGGCTAGTGACTCTGTATTCAGGGAAAAGGCTGAGCTGATGGTAAGATTCATTTCACACATGTTTATGTTTTGGAATATATTATATCTTAATTTTGGAGCGCTATTTATTCTCTATTGCTTATCACTTCTCTTTTTCAGTTGTTACAATATTTCATATCAATACTATTAGTTTTTATCATTACTCATCTTCAACGCTGAGATTTAGCCTTGTGTATTTTTTTTCAGCAACAGGACCAAAAGACATCCCTCTGATCATGAATAATTCCTGGCCAATTAATTTTTCACTTCAGGATGCGCCTCGCATTCGTTTTCCATTCCGGGTAGGAGAAGTCATTGAGTCAGCTCGGAATTTCTTCAACGATCTGACTGAGCCGTTTGATGATGAGGTCTGTGTACTAGGGCTCTGTCACTGGACCATAAATTGCACCGTACTGATGACTAAAGTCTATATTTTTTTCTTTTCAATAGTTCTTTTGGTAATTCCCTCATGAATTCTTCAATTGCTGATCTACGGTTAATTTCTTTGGAAGTAAAAAGTGGAAAGGTCAAATTAATGTAGGAATCTGTTCACTTCCAAAATTGAACTTCTGGATTTGAGAACCTGGATATCGTAATTAAATATAAATAATATAGATGTAGGCTTTTGAAAATTTAGATCCTTTGTCAACGGTAGGAATGGTTATGTGTTTTTTTACTACCACTAGTTTTTAAATATTCGATCTGTTCCAGTTGGAAGACGAGGTGACTCGTGAGAAGATGATGTCTCGTATTCTGAATCTGGCGCTACAGAAAAAACGTGGCCAAAGTCGACGTAAGAAAGGTTATAATCTTCGCAAAGATATCCTTCAGATTCGCCTTATTCGTTTTCTTTCTGGTGATATCAGAAAAACCCTAATGATCAGAGAGAAACGACGTTCTCGTGCTGAGGGCTATCTGAAGGGGTTGTAGTCGTCCGGATCTCCTTGGTCACTTTGTCGCTCAGCGGTCCTCTCATAACTTTGCAGTATACTTTGTATCAGTGATTTTTCATTTTTAAAGTTTTGTTGTATGTTACGGTTAATGATGTGTTAAGCACTACTAACTGTTGATATTAGTTATTATTGTATCAGTAAAATAAAGTGGAAGAAGCTCCCGTGCTCGATTTGTTCAAAAATGGTGGAAATCACCATCTACATGGAGGCTGCTTATACTTCGAAAACAATCCTGTCAGCTTCGAAAGTTGTGAGATCGTAAGATAAAGTAATCGGGACTGGGTCCTAGATTGAATACCAGCTTTCAGTGTCAGAACCTGTTCACCCAAGAATCTGACGTTATTTAGTAAAATGCTCTTACAAAAATGAATAATGTAAAATGAATAGAGTATGATTTTTGGAAAAAGTAGTTCCTAAAGTATTGAGATAATTAACTAGCTCATCTACAAAGGTGCTCTATCTCATCAGAGAACTGGGACACTGTCGGCTTGAAAAACTACCTCTACAGAGCATCATTAGGGCTCCAAAATCGGCTCGGCCGACATAAACACTCAAAAGCCTTACGATGGCCTGTTATGATGGCCTTATTGTGACTGCGCCATTCACAATGAAATGTTATGACACCGACGAATAGTTCGTTCATTCGAGAGATACCTAGACGGTTACAGACACATATTTTGTACCACCTCCTTTCTTACTAATTTTTTTAAGGCCCTATATATCTAAAAGTCCGCCTATTTTTGCCCTTCATTCTCTATTTTTGTAGGGTGCCTCCGTTGCGCGCGTCCGCCAAAACCAGGTCACGTCGTAGCTGTCAGTGGGGCATACGATTTGCGCTTGGAGGGGGACAGAAGTTACGTGCGTCCGAGGGTGCGCGCGGCAAATTGCGCGGCGAAGTGCGTGGTGATTCGAACAAACCTGGCGCCTATTATTGGGGTTCAATTTGAAAAGAGTAGATCAGTAGTATCAGCTGACCCTAATCTACCGTACTGCAAATTTGGGCCCCAATAATAGGCGCCAGACTCATTCAAACCACCACGTACTTCGCCGCGCAATTTGCCGCGCGCATTCTCGGACGCACGTATGTACCCATACCCGCGCTTGGTCCATGGCGGTCAGCTCAAAGAGAAGATATCACGGACAAATGCAAAGCGTTCGCTCCACCGACACTTGGTGTACTGTAATGTCATCTCGAGACCTTAGTGTGGTGCGCCGCGCGCGAAGTGGGCGGGGTGACCTACTTTCGACGGACGCGCGCAACGGACGTTCTCCATTTTTGTTCTATTCCGCACCGTAAGCTCCATTATCTCACTCAATTCAAATACCTGAGAAACGCCTTCGTGAACTACGGCTTTAGCCACAACATTGAGAGGAATATTTCGACAAAGAATGCTCACAGAATCGATAGCTGTACTGAAATTCATTATTATGAGCTTTTTTTTACTAGAACATGCGGGCGTTTAGGAAGAAGCCCCACGTTCGTCAGGAGCGAAGTTAGTTACTTGTCTCGTCTCGTGGCATACCTGGCAATGAGATGTCTCGTCGTACCACTTGTTTGAATCTTCTGGTCTTCACCCATTCGTAATCGCAAGTTTTAAAAGTATTCTTCCTCTTTGAGGAATTCGTCCTACCGCGATAGCCTTCGTATAACACTTTCAAGCAAGCTCTCTTGTAGAAATTTTTCATTAGCTTGGCTCAACGACAGTAGAATCGTCACTGGTCTCCTTAAGTTCGATGGATGAGCCAGCCAGTCATGTCATTTACTCTTTAATCACATCCCAAGAATGCTGACATCGTAGAAAGCATATCAAGTTGTTGCTCTAAAAAGCAGAAGTATGGGTACATTCACCCACAACTGGGTGGACGCGGCAAATCGCGCGGCGAAAATCGTGGCGACTTAAACGACTTTAGCGCCTACCATTGGGGCCAAAACTTGAAGTAGAGTAGATTGGTAGGATCAGCTGACCATACTAATGTACTCTATTTCAAGTTTGCCCACCAATGATAGGTGCCAAAGTCGTACTAAACGCCACAACTCTCGCCGCGCCATTTGCCGTGTCCATCCAGTTTTGGGTGAATGATCCATCCGCCAAAAAACGGGTGTGTCAAGTCGTGCGTCCGAGGGTGCGCGCGGTCAATTGCGCGGCGAAGTTCGTGGCGAATTTGGACGACTCCGGAGCCTATCATTGGGGCCCAAATCTGAAGTAAGGAAGATTAGTAAGGTCAGCTGATCCTACTATTCTACTGTACTTCGAAACTGAGCCCCAAATAATAGGCGCTAAAGTCGTCAGAATAGGTATGGGTTTCGCCGCGCAATTTGCCGCGCGCACCCTCGGACGCACGACTTGACCGTCCCCCCCAAAAAACGGGGGACGCACGATTCGTGCGATTCTGGGTGCGCGCGGCAAAATGCACGGCGGAATTCGTGGTGATTCGAACGACTCTGACGCCTACTATTGGAGCACAAACTTGAAGTAGAGTGGATTAGTAGGATCAGCTGACCATATCCAACTATTCTACTTCAAGTTTGTGCTCCAACAATAGGCGTCAGAGTCGTTCGAATCATCACGAATTCCGCCGCGCAATCTGCCGCGCGCACCCAGAATCGCACGAATCGGCACACACCCCAAAAAACAGTGGACGTGAGATACGGTAGATTTCTAAGTGTGTAGATTTTATGTTCAGCGGCAGCCGGCTTCCGATTGGTTGGCTGGTTAGCGTCACCTCGTTATTCCTGCACGGTCGCTTCCCGGCCGAGGTGCCAAGGTGAGAAGCCCCATGTTGTAGTAAAAGCAGCTTTTGAGTAGTTATAGCTACTTATTGTTTTATTACAGATGGGAACTTCTCAAGACGAGCGTCTGAAGGAAATTATCAAAAAGGTAAGAGGATTTTTGCTTCCCTTCAATTAGTTTTTCAAGACGGATCTTTTTTACTCAATAAACTGTATTGCTGAATCGAAAGGGCCAATCAAAAACGAACTTCCATGAGTTTGCTATATGGAGCTTAGATTCCTCTTGTTATTTCTTTCAACTGCTCAGCAGTTTGTGACTCAAATCACATGTCTTTTACATGCTCAAGGATTTAATCACCTCCGCCGCCTTTGCTAGGGTCATCCATTTGGTAAACCAAGCTCCTTCAATCTGTCTTACTTTGTAAGACATGAAGTGCTGACTGATGAGTAGGTGGAACTGAACGGGTTGTCCGAAGCTTGTATTCTGCTCAGAAATATCTGAACAAAAAACATTTGAATATGATTAGAAGTGTTGCTTATAGAAGAAAAAGGTCGCTGCCGGCCTTGCGATCAAGCATCGTTGGTTGAAATCCAAGCGATTGATGTCAGTGAAACAGGTGAGCCATTATATTGAGTTACATTTCAGCAACTATGATTATTTAGTGGTGATATCTATCGAGCCCCACCCTCTCTGCACTCCCCCTGGGAAGAAAACATCTCTAGAGCTGAATACCCGCCTAAATAGAACTTCGCTAAACTTCGACTGCGAGCATTCTTGATAGTGTCATACCTTATACTTTACGCTTTAGTATTTGGATATTCTCCTTCTTGTGGCACGTATGCGACATCACCGCACTATCCTGCCTAGTCCACTGCTTTCTTCATTCTGTCTGCCTCAAACCCACTTTCGCTCTAAATAGATTGATCCATTTGGAGGCGGACTCCTTTTCAAAGCCCTTTACGTGTACTGCAGCACTATCAACACTAGCTACTGCTAAAATTTTAGATCAAAAGTCTCTGCAACAAAAAGAAGTCTAAGAAAATAGATTTGCATCACGCTTCCTCTGTACCGCACGAGCCGGTGAGTTAGTTTAATTATGGAAAAAGGAAGGGAGTGAGGCGTTGCTAAAGGTTCTACATGATTTTTTTCTTTTGTTCTCATAGATTACAGCATGTATATTTTGATGGAAGTCAATGTTCATCTACTTAGGTTACGTGAAGATGTGTTTTATCCAATTCCACTTTCCTACAACATTATCTACAGTTCTTTGCCCGTTAGTTATGTGTGCCAAACTTGTCAGGGATACGAGGCCGCGGGTTTAGAGCAGATGTTTCGCTTATTTCATTACATTCATTGAAATTATTCCGCTATCGACTTGAAAACGTCGTTACATGCCTCTATTCATCATTTTGAGACGTTTTGTACTTCTCCATAGCCCAGAAGAAAATAATGGGAGATTTTAGACCGAAAAGCCCATTCTCAAAAAAGAGGTCGAGAAGTCGGAACCACGCGTTATTCCACTCGAACCTGTTCAAGAAGGGCAAGTGAGTTGAGCTTTTTGGATTTGGATCATTCGGTTAGAATTCTCGCTCCTAGTATATCTAGTTTTCCTTTCCTGGCCCATTCCCCCATGTGAGATTTTATTCCCTTTGAAAATGCCGTGATTTGTCGTTTTCTAAGTGATAATGAGCTCAGTGGATATGATAAGCTGGGCACTGCTTCTTCGTGATGTTCCTCTCTATTCCCTCGACCTCTCTTGAATCCAGTCAGCGTCTTCCTCCACTTACTCTTATGATTCTGCATCACAGTACAAATCACCTCTTGTCTGAATACACTTGGCCCTACATATACATATATCGCAGCAAACAAACGTCGTAAGCTCTGGTATGGAATTTCTTGTTCCCAAGGCTCACCGCATATCGTGAGAATAACGTCTATATCCTTGGGATAGACTCTATCCATTTTCTGAGCGAGGTTATGCTCTTTCCCCGCTCCCTACCTCTACCTTGTTTTGTCGTACCACGTCCATAGCGTATACACATTCTCGGCGTGGTTTTCCTCAGATTTCTTATTGTTATCGAGTTTCATGCCACAGCTTGAGCATAATGTTGTTACGGACTGTTGGTGTTTATTAAATAATAGGTAATAGTTCGAAAATGAATCTCTATAGCTCGATTTATTGTTTGGCTCTCTCTTTTTCCTTCACAATTATCTTGGAAAACCCCAGTAGAGTTTGTGATGTGAGGTTTCCTCTTCACAGTTTTCCTTGGGATTCTAGTCTACTCCAGCTGTCTGTACCCATCTCACAGCTGGCGATCATTTAAGGTGTCACCCGTCTACTACAGAACGTCAATTAACTAGGTATTAGTGTTCACGTTCATTCGTTGTTGCTCAGACAGTGTCCGTAGACTATGATTATGACTGGTGAATATAGTAATTTTTTTAACGAGACCAATTGTGCGGAGTGTTTGTCCTTGTTTAAATGTGATTTGGAAGTGAATTTGAGCGAGATTTCTTCTACGAGCTGTTTTCATTTATTTTAGATGTGATTTTTTTTTAGAAATCTGTACGCCCATTGTCGATGAAGCCTAAATCTTCGCAACAGCTGCAGAAACCTGCGTCAAGCCGTCCGTTTGAAATGCGCCCCGTTCCTCCTCCGCTTCCAAAACTTGTAAGTTTTCATTCAAACGATTCGTTACAGTTGCTTGTGCAAGTGTATTAAGAGAAGTTGCGGATAATTAACACAAAATTTGATCCCGCCTCAGTCTACGCTCATAAGCCGATATTTAGGTGCCCAAAAAAGAAGTTCCGAAAGCGTCTGATATTACGGTAAGTGAGGATTAAATAGGTTTTTGATGCTGCCGTAGAAAATAATTTCGCTACGATATGGTACCTCAGAAAATAATTTTGCTATGATACGCATGATCTCAGCTTATGATTTTTTAATGAGTTAAACTTATGAGGTTTTATTAATGACTTTTTTTATGACTTATGAATTTTTATTTTGAGAATTTTTATGTTTCTTTTCCATGATATGCTTCGCTGTGTTTGAATTTTCTGACAAATTTGCCTGATTGCTGTGGTGCACCATGAATGCAGTTAATAAATAAATAAATAAATAAATAAATAAATAAATACCTTCTTCCTATTGGTTCAATTCTAGGCGCCCAAGAAGGAGAGCTCCGTTTTGACGAAACCGTCGACTAGCTTGGTATGAGACAATTTGAATCATTTTACTTTGTTGGGTTCGAAGTAAAATTATGTCCTTGAATTATTTCAGACAAAGAAACCCAAAGATTTTCGCGAGTTGTTCGCATCCATCCCATTCGAACCACCGCGGCGAGTTGTTCCACCGCCTTATCCTTGTTGGGTAAGATTCTTTTAACATTGTTTGTTAGCTCCTTGTTTTGATACAGTCATTAATACATAAAATGCTCTATAGAGAGAGAAAGGATGGAATCTTACGTCTATGAAATCTTAGCATTAGGCCACTAACCTGTCCTATCGGCGTGCCTAAGCCAAATAGATGAAGATGAATAGATGTGAATAGATAGACAAAAGCCAGCGGTGTAAAAATGGTAATGAAACATGTGATGGGTTTCTAACTCATAGCACTACATTGCTGAAGCAAAGGAATTGATTTGTTGAACTGCTTCAGGTTGATGGTCGGTTTCAAAGTGGTTGCGTTGAAAGAGTGGAACTCAAACCACTCGCAAAGGTGTGTTTCATAGTTCATTCCATTGCTACCCTTCACTCGATTTCAACCGATTCCTCTCTAGAGATATCATCTTTTTCTTTTCTTTGAGGTGCAGATTTTGTTAGTAGGAATCTGTACCAAGCGTCAGCTAGCTGTACAGTTCACAGCGGATATCTGATAAAAGTATTAATGCGAGTGACGTTTCATCTGTCAAAAACCTTTCTTCAGGATATATGAGCCAGGTTCAGAGCCGAATCTTCACGGTTTCTTTTATAGCTTTTATTAGCAGTACTCGTCAATGTTTTTCCCTTCGCTAAATTTTGGTTTTTTTTCTGGCGCTCATGCAGCATCAACTTCTTTTATTTCTTCATTGATGGTCAATTTCAAAAACGCGAAAATAGGTTTTACTTCTTCATTGATGGTCAATTTCAACAACGCGAAAATCCCGTCCTAGCTAAAGACGTTCACTAAATTGTTTTTTATTCGAGGTGTACGTTGTTATCAGTACCCTTTAACATACTTAAGGCTGACAATGTGTCTACGTCAATCCTTCTACAACAACGCAGACGTAAACGTACAGTGAAGAATACGTTGTACGGAGGGCGATTCGATCTAAAACAAGTCGAGCGGAATGATGGTTCAGAAGTGGGGAGAAGCACTGCCTCATTGGCAACCTCTGTGCCGCGTCCTCTTCTGCCTACTCCAGCAGATGAATATCGTCCTTGCATGTTTTGTTCTTGTGACAGGCATTGCCTAGGAGAATGTCCAACACGGTATATTACTGGAAACCACTTAGACCATCTGAATGTAGGCGGTTCCTCTTCGGTTCGCCCGGAGGAACACAGTGGAGAGTGTGATGGAAACACTGTTTACTGAAAGCAGCGTGATCACGGCGAAGTGCTCTGCGCAAGGAATAAAGGAATTACGCAGTAAACTTATCACTATGCTCATGCTTTCATCTTCTCCAATCCTTTTTTTCTACATGTTTATCGCTTATCGCTATAGAAGGAATCTATATTGTCATGTCCCAGATGTTGTGAAGAACGCTAACGCATGCACTATCAAACTTTCTTTGTGAATTTTAGAGGAGGGTATCTTGAAGTACATAAGTAATAAATCACGACCCAAATTCGCCTAGGTTTATACTGTTTTATTGCATCGCATGAAGGCTAACTGACTCCTGTATCATAACAATTGTGCTATCTCTTCATGATTCCCCTCCTCTTGCCATGACCCTAAATAGCGTTGCTCACTATGTTTTCTCCTTTTAATCATACTGGCTACAACTTATTTTAATTGTGTTGTAACTGCCCTGGATGACTTCTTGCCCTACGTCTCGAGACATTAATATAACCATATATTTTTTGCCATTTATAGCCTATGTCAAATTCTACCTGTAGATGTACGTTTGATGGTGAATGTTGAATTCTGTGCCTTTCATACTTTTATGTTGTTTATGTTTATTTTCTACACATCTCTAATAAAGCTCTCCTATGACTACGTTTATGTCGCGTTTTCTTAGTAAGTCTTTCTTCTTCTATTTCAATTGCAATGACTTTGTCTTTGACTTGTTCTTTTTGTTTTTTTTTCAAATTGTAATATTCTTAGAAACGGCTATTTGAATTCCAACAGAGGTATTTATTGCGTTTGTGTGAAGATCTTTTAATTGCTTAAATCCTGATCCTCTGTTTCTCTGTGAGGCGCTTTTTGTTTGATGATCTATTCAAAGAAGGATTCCACCCAACTTTAAAATTTTTTGACCATTGAATGTCATAGAGGATTTTGTGCTCATATCTAAAGTGAGAGGCACGCTTTCTTCTGGAGAATGGGGTTTGGCCGGTGGCCAGCTCACCGAGCATGGTGAGCTCTTTCTCTTTAGGGCTTATACACATGTCATAAAGCTGGATCTTCACCAGCAGTTATGCGCTTGAGATATCTAACCAGGTATTTGCGTGTTTTTGTCATTTCTGGCACAGTTAAATTCATTATTTATTTTTTCCTGCCTAAAATTATTAATCAAGGGGGAGTCGTGGGTAAACGTTTCTTTTAGAAAAAGCTTCTCGTCTTGATTGTCATTTTTGAATCCATCAATTCCTGTAACATTTAGAGCCCTCCGCCACGCGATGAACCGTCAGGAAGAGCATCTCCTAGTTGGGAAAGATACTATCCCGAAGGCGACTCGACTAACTGGGTCAACGGCAGCTTCGATGAAGCAATGAATGGACAACAATGCCTTCACGTACCTAAGACTGAACCTGTTGACGAGTTATTGGATCATACATATCATCGTCTTATGCCAGATTCTCGTAATTATCATCAATTTGATGTTCGTCAGCAAGACTACTATGATTATGATCCTTATCTACAAAATTATCAGTACGAGCGTTCAACTGCTATGGAATACGCTCGAGGGTTGAGGTACGTTCCTTCTCAACAGCAGTATGCACCTGTCCTGTATGTAGATTCTGCACACTATCCTGCTAATGGAGCTGCTGGACCGAGCTACGCTTACGGCCCTTATTATTCTTATGAAGCGGATTATCCTGCTACCTCTACCAATTTCAATGAGACTGCGCGTCCATATCGTCCACATCCCCTTCTTCGTGAGATGTAGATCATGCAAATAATGTTTTAAACTTTGATTAAGTTCATTGTACATGCACATTTGAAAGTTCTCTTTTCTCAAGTTCCGCCACTTTGCAACCGATGGCTTGCGCTTAGCGTTATTCTCGATTCAGAATTAAATTTTGGTTTGGTCGAATATTTTTCTCATGATGCTGGATAGGTTAGTATATCTCGTATTACCTCTAAAGAAGGTCTCGTTTGATGCGTTTGATGCATGTTCTCCTACTTTCTTATGTTTATCTCAGAGCACTTTGTTATGTTATTGCAAATATTTCTGGAAGAATGAAGATTTTTATTGTCTCTCAGATGAAAATTGAAGATTTGCGTATGATCGCTGTTATTTGAATACGATTTTCTGATGGTTATCGATTAAGGAACGAATGTTCCATTCCTAACCCCAGTTTCTGCAGAAATCTTTTGGTAGAATGAAATGAATTAGACGCAGAACAATGCCACTTTCATAATTCATTTGACGACATAGAGAATTCGCATACCCTGGTTCCATCCCGACGCATAAAAAAAAACCAGGGTAAGAAGTCTGGGCGGGTGGGTGCCACCCGGCTGCGATGCATCACAACCGCGCTAGTTCGGGCTAGGACCCAAGGGCGAGCGACTGTAGGAATCGAGTTTCCGTTCTGAACTTCTCTTTTTTGTTTTGTCGTATGAAAGGCATTGAATTTCTTTCGGAATGCTGCATGTTCCACTACTGCGGCAAGTTTGCGATAAGTATGGGTAGTGCTACAGGCAGGTCATTTAATTTGGGTTGTCTTCATGATAAATGAACATGATTGTTGCCTTAAAAATGAAGTGGGTATGGGCCGAAATCTTCACCTGCTGCTATCCCTCCCTAATCTATCACTCCGGTGGATTTTTTACCATTGTGGCCGGACCCAACATTTTCTTGTAGCAGCTATTCATGATATTATAGGAGAACTCGATTCGATTCAACATGGAAACATTCAAATCACCCTTTTCGCGATTTAGAGCGTAGGGTCAATAGGCGCATTCATAATGCCGGCGTCTTGACGCCATTGCTGTGAACGCTGATTCTGCCCTCTAAAAGTTTCAATATGCGCCATCCACCCCCTTCTTGTTTATAGAGAATCGTTTTGTTATTTTCTTCTTTTGTAGAATTCTACAGTCCGAAGGGTCACTGGTACGGTTATGAAAGTTGGACCTTGTTTCGAAGCCGGACTTTTACATGTCATTTTTAATAGTTGGAGCGCATACAATCTTTCACGAGAGAAACGAAAGCTTATCAAAGAGCACTGCGTATTTTTGCATTTGTCTTTTCGTTATAGTAAAAGCCGTCCGCTATATATGGCGACTTTACGAATCAGACCTTTTTTCTAGCGACTGTGCATATTACGTCAAATTAGAGGCTGTTCGGACGCTCTTTCTCCATGTTAGCCGAATACATGTTATGTTTTTTTTAGGTTGAATTCCAGACCCATGTGTAAGGGTGCATAGTCGACAAGATTGATGCCATTTCAAATTTTGTTACCGATTGAACAGCGAGGTCAATCGACGATGTGAGGATCTTCATGTTTATTCGTACCCTCTTCCGAAGGGTTTGCTAGTTCTCGGTAGTGCCGCAATGGCTAAGTGGACAACCTCCAGGCTCCAAACTTCGATGAAAACCTGTAAAAAAGCAAGGCTCGTTGGAGAGCCCATTTGGGAAGTACTCAGAAGGCGGGTAGTTTGGGGAAACAGTACATCTTTGGATGATCTCCAGTTACTGATTTGACCTAACACCATCGGCTTGACCATAAGCCTCTCAAGCCTGGAATATCTTTCCAATGATCTGTGCTTTTAAAATTTTACAGGATATTTGTTAGAAAAAGAAGCGACATCACCCATAACGGCCTGTAGCTCTAACACTTTCGTTTTTTAAAGTTCCTCTGAAAATGCGCTTTTTCTCGGAGTGTTTGCTTGCTGAATAATGCTTAGACGAAATTCGTTCATTTCTTGTTCTTTCAGATATCAGAATCGTCATTGCCAAGTCCAGGGGCACAGTACTTGGACGAGTCACATGGTTTTGTTTGGCAGATGTAGTAATGATCGTTGTAGCAGTCATCGGAAAACCATGCAGATCTGGAAAGGTAAGTGGTTAAAGTACTCTTAATACCCTCATTCTCTCTAAACGATGTATATTACTGTAAAATGAAGGAGAATTCATATACAGCTGCCGATCGTGGTAAGTCTATTTGTGATTTAGTAGTTTTTTATACCATTCGGTTTATTGCCACAGTTTCCAGCCGTAATAACCTACTATTCGCTATAGGCGTTCGTTTCTCTTGTGTTCACAGTGTGTTCCCACAAAAGGTTTGTTAAGTCAATACATATTGACCTTAAACTTTAAAGGCGGTAGTTCGAGAGCACTTCTCAGTGGTTGTGCAGCTACAAAGCTATATTAAAAGCATGCATAACGCATATCTTCGAATACCTTTTCACCTTCTTTCGCACTCTGCGAATCCTGTTGTATCTTTGTAAGTTTCTTCAACTTTACTTCATTAAAAGCTGTACTCTCTTCAGAAGTTCTATTCTTGTGCGTCATTAACGGACGGTTGTGCTTCAAAATTATTAGCGATCGAGATGAGAAGTGTAAGACTTTCTTCAATACTTCGGGTTCAAGTAATTCGTGAAGGGTTCAACAATTTTGAAAAGAACTTACTTGGAATCTGAGTACTGCTGCATGTAGACACAATCACCCTTGCTAGTATTTGGATGGCCCTTCGCCCATTTTGTGAATCTGCCGATCTTGAAAGGTTCAGATACAGCAGCTATGTAGCTAATCACAAGCATCCTAGCAGAACACGAACGCGGCTGGTGTTCTGGTCTCTCACTGCTTCGTAAGAGAAAGAATTTTCTACAAAGGAACTCACTGAGCTACCATCCGGCCATAACCATTGGTTTCCTTTGAACTTCAATCCTAACCAGATCTTTGTCTTTTGCGGAACCACTGAAATGATTAGGTTCCACTCTTTTCGATATTTTAATTACCGTGGTACTATCTAGTGATCATGCACGAAAATTGCTTGCGGTCCATGATATCTTCTTGGCGGTTTGAGCACAATATGCACCTTTGATTGTCTTGAATGCGCCCTCTAGCACAACAATCTATTTATTTTCCTCCAATCATTTATGGAGGCTGTTTATGGGCACGACATTTTGTTTAAGTGAATCTCACTGCAAGCCTCTGGTTTGATGTGTATTGAATTAAAATTTTACAAGATTATGTGTCCAAGTGCTTCCCGTATTTGAGCAGCTTCATGTGCGTGATTGTTTGAGCCGTTTTAACTGTTCCTTCCCGTTTACGTAGGGAGCGCCCCGATTTCACCGAGATACTCAGCACCGAATTCTTTGCATCGATTTCGGTAGATAATCCCTATTTCCGCGCATCCCCTTCTACGATAATTAAGGAATCACTGAGGCACCTTCTCGAAGGGAAGTTACTGAAAGACTCTCAAAAGAAACCGATGGGAATTTGGAAACGATTAATAGCTCACAGTTCATCAGAAACGCGTCCTTTTTGGAATCCTCATCGACAGCAAGCACACCGTCATTCTTTCGATAGCACGTCCGATTGGCTAGCATCTGTAAACATCATGGCTTACTCTTCTGCCAAGTCATACTCTGTCACAGCCAGAATGGGGAAATATCCAGATTATTACGAAAAATAGATTGAGTGAAGTTCATCTATTGTAGAGTGGTTTCTTACTCTTTAGGAGTGGGAGATGCTTTGATACAATGCTTGCTGGGCATTGTCCTAGAGAAGAGCGACTCCTTCTTTACCCGTTGTTGCCGAATGAGCACCAGGTTCTGATTCAAAAGGGCTCATTTTCATTACACATCATCCGATGATAAGAATCGGCTTGCCCCGTCCTGGTACAGGGCATCTTGATTTGTAAACAGACTGGCAAATAAGTCCTGCGACAAAAAATTCGAAGCGTTGAAAATTTGTATCAACAGTGGGAACACGGTAGCAAGGGTGATAAACTTGTAGGACGTTCCCCGGGGGATCAACACATGAGTAAATAAGGGCTCGCTTGTGGGCTTTCGCAGCATTACGGTCAATGAATGGACAGCACCCAATTCGTGCCATCATTTTCTACCAAGCACGCCAAGAAAAAACGCGAGTTTAGCGGCTCGAAATATCAGCAATCTATTTGATGCTAGCGCTGCTCACCGATCAACGGTCAACAATCGGTTGGATCGCTTCACTGCAAGAGATACTAGCCTTCGTCCTTTAAGGTTGAAAGAATTCATCCGCTAGGAGTTCCTAAACGTACACTAGATGGACACAGCTATCGCTTGCCCCTATGATCCCCTTCATTTGGCCAACCTTGTTAGAGAAGAACGATCAAACCGTAAATCTGGTCCCTACAGAGGGACAACGCACGTCGAAAATTCGCTTCAGACCCACGTCAAAAGTTCACCGATCCCGATTGGTTGTAGGTTACTCTTCAGTCGCACTCCCGTAATGTTCCCGCTTTTACCTACCAGGTGCTCCGCCTTTTTGAGCATCCCGTTGCGGGAAAGAAATTCGTGACTTAATGTGATCCAAAAACGGCAGTCAATTACTTCTTTGAGTCACAGCTCCCTCTTTCCTAAAGAGATGGCATCAGTGAGTGGCTCAAAGAATAAAAGAAGGTTGTTGAACTCTTCAGTAAATATTTTTCCGAAAATTGATTGATATGAAAACGCAGGACTTATTTGCCAACCTAATATTATCACGTGACTCTTTTTTTTTCGTTTATGGCAGTATCCCATATTAGTGTAATCGACTACGCCCAAATCTTTATGTGGGAACTTCTTGGCGGTAAATTTGTCAATCTCCCTCACAAGAATGCTTCCAGAAGGCCTAAAGGCACAATTCACGATAATTTTGTGGTAGCTACATAGTTCTAGACGAATATCAGCTGTGGTAGTCCAGATAGTGCAAAAAAAGTGAGGAAAACCGAGAATCGGCGTATCCAGAGAAATGTGAGGCTTAAAAAAGTAGTAAAGTTAAAGTAGTGAAATTAGGGGTCGGACGAGAACGACGAGACAAAAGCCTCTACAATGCCGTCAGGGCTCGTACCCTTCGAGGTGTAGGTCAGCTAAACCGATTTGAGACTCTTATTACGCCCGGTCTAATCGTTTTTCAATCCGACAGCTTGTGGGTCGCAGGTTCATCTTGAGGGAGAATCTCAGAAGACATTTTGCCGTGAACTATGTCTCTGAGCCTGCTTTCTTTTGCTGTAATGCAACAGAAAGAGTTGAGACTTCTTGAAAAGAACCTACAAACCAGCGGTAAATGCCGCGAGTTCAAGCCTATCTTGTTGACGTCGCAGTTTTTCTTGGCGGTCTGAGCGGGGTTTATCTTTTTGAAAATATATAGAGAAGTTACTTTCTCCATGTAACTCGCCCTAAACTATGACCCGACAGCAATAGACTGCTTGTCAATTTTTTAACCACCAATGAATCATCGTATTCTTATACTTCCATTGAAATGTTGCAGAAAACGTTTTGGTTGAATATGCTACGTGTTCTTCAAGGTACTTACCATTTAGTTGAAAACCTAATGTACCGAGCATCATTGAAAGAGTAGTTTTGAAAAGGTTTAACGCAAAGTATAGTACATTAGTTTTATGAGCGCTTCACTCCTCAATCCTCTTGGGGTAACGATCATATCCTCTTCTGTGTGGAATGGACCTTCGTCGCGTGTTCTCGACGAAGGCTCTTCAGAAAGAATCAAATAATTTTGAACGACTCTGGTGTCGATCATTAGGGCACAGGTCTGAAGTAGAGTAGATTACATGATCAGCTGACCCTACTAATCTACTCTACTTTGAACTTGTGCCCCATTATAGGCGCCAGACTCGTTCAAATCGCCACGGATTTGCCTCACAGTTTGCCATGTGGATTTCCGTACTCACCTATGTTCCGTTCCTTATGGTAGTCAAAATGGACAACGCTAGTATTTTGTGTAACTTGGATAGAAGATCAGCTTTGGCCAAAGAGCGATATAACACGTTTAGCGGTAGCTGTCGAAGGAAATGCTTTTTCACTACCACCTTCACGCATATTTGTGTTTGCGAGTGGTGACACGGGGTTCGCTCTGTCCTACCGTCAAACCATGACCCTTGTTTTTAGACACTTTGGAAATACATACCTGAATTGAAGGAATCATTAGCGGATAGTAGCATCCACCTTGTGGTGCGTTCCACTGGTCGTTGTTGTACGGTACCCATCTCTTTTTACAAAAGCAATTCGCTGAAATTTTCAGTTATTAAAAGAAATCATCGATGCTTGATAAGTGTGTTTCCAGGTAGTGCAAGCATCAAGTTGAAATAAGCGCGAGGTTTTGATGTAACCTACAAACCATTTTCACATTACTCCGTAGTATTTCATGAACTGAAACGTTGATCTCGACATCTTATTCGGCTAGCTCAAAGTTACAGTTCACGGTAATTTTGTGATAGTAGTTCAACCTGTATCACCTATCGTCTCGCTGATCATTGACGGTGCCAGTAACGAGTAGTTCAACCTGTATCACCTATCGTCTCGCTGATCATTGACGGTGCCAGTAACGTCTCCAATCGTCCCTGCCGCAAACCAGTGAATCGTTCTCGCTCGAAAGACATTAGGCATAGCCTTCCGTCTAGTAACAAGTCCGACTATCATGCTGGCGTTCGTTTGAAGACGTAAGGGACCCAACAGTGACCGCCCTAGCCCACTTGATTTCGATTCCACGGCGTGAGCAACGGCAACAATGATCTTCGTTCGTTGGTGGAGCTCAGAACTTCGGATTCTCTTGTGCACTTGTGCCTACAGGGAGATTCAGAGCATGTTTTTCACCCAACGTATTCAATGACGCTGACTGCGTGATCATCCTGCTTTCGTAGAGCCGGTCTTCGAGGCGTTTCCAAGATCCGAAGGAAGTGCCGTATGTAGTATCAAAAAGGTGAACGCGAAGCCTTACGTTCTTTGCCGTCTTCATCACTCCCTCGATGTACTTGAATGCTTCTCACGTCGCACATTCCCTTCTGCACAGCTCCGGAGCTTGGTGGTTCATCATGTTAGCTTCCTACCTTTGATGCTTGATATTTAGATAAGCGAACATCGCCTCTGTCAAGTTCCGTCACAAACTGATCTGATTTATGTGTAGGTAATGTCGTTGATTTCCATTCAGGATTAGACTTTTTCAAAGCAAATCTTGTTAACGCTTGCAGGGATTACTCATGCTGGACTGAACAAGAGCAAAAGGCTGAATAGGTTATTCAATTATGTGTGCAGTTGTCCAAACTATTGGGTTGTCCGAAAAGTTCCCGCCGATTTTTGATTCATTTTTGAATGAAAATTCCTAGAAGAAGAAATCCATTGATTGAACAATATATCCTCCATACTGTTCAGTAAGGCTTCGCCATCTTCCTGTAGGGTCCGGGAACTTCTCCCCTAACACGGCGTCGCACACGCCGCACCCGCCGCCTATCGCAGGATTGCGATGGAAGATTGGAGCGTGCAATTTGTGTGGTGGGGAGTCCTTTAAACATTTGAATTGGCCGGCCGCTCTCTTCAGTTCCAATGCGATTCTGATCGTCGTTTATATAGGAGGTGTCCATTTGAATTAATCAAGTCTAATGAACATGAAAACTAAAAAGAAACAGAAGAAAAAACGATAAAATCCAATGAAAAAGCAAGCCAGTCAAGGAAAAATTCCGCGTCCTATCGATTGGCGGGAGTACGGTAATTGCAGTGACGTTCGCCGCATGCCGCAAGGGAGAATGCCGCGATAGGGGAGAAGTTCCGTTACCCCTTCCTGTAGCTTCCAGTTCCCCTCTTTCATAGAAGGTTCCAGACTTAAGATCGAAAAACCCACTCAGGTGCTATTTGCAGTCCTCCAGCGAATTGAACGATTTCCATTCAAATTTTGCAGAAACCCAAACAATAGGTATTCTGATGGTGCTATGTCTGGACTATATGAGGGGTGTGGTAAGACATCCCACCCAAGCTTTAGCAACTTTTGACGAGGGGCCAAAAATACGTGTGGTCTGGAGGTACCCTGATGGAAAATTACGCCCTGACAATTGGCCACTTCGGGTCACTTTGGGTCCATCGCCGCCTCCATAGTTTCGAGCTAGCTGTAGTACCTTTCCTAAATCATATTTTGATTGTGCGACAACAGCTCATGGTAAGTGATTCCCCTGAAATCCCATCAGCATCTCGGCATAGTCATCCGCACCTGGATTTTGACTTTTGTAGAGGTTTGTGACTGAGCACTTAGGGGCTACATGATCGTTTCCGCTCCTCATTGCTGTACACAATCCGATTTTCGTCCCTCGTGCTCATGCTTTTCTGAAACGGCTCATTTTTATTTCGTTTGAGCAACGAGTCGCGCATGGAGGCGCGATCCATCGCTTTGCGCTCGCTCCTTTCGCGAGATATCTTTACATCAAGGCGCTTTACAAAACCAAGCGTCTGCAGATGACCATGGATGGTTAATTTCGAAACACTGAGCCCTTGTCCTACTCCACGAGCAGTGATGTGCCGATTTGCTTCGGTTAACATTTCGAGTTGATCGTTTAAACTGATGATAGTCTCCCTAAAGGTTGCCGGTCTTCGAAGGCAAATTCACTCCGTTTGGATTCCGCAAACTAGTCATGCACTGTACGTTCCTCTAGGGCATGGTCTACTCAAACGTCATATATCTTTCATGCGGCTTGAGCCGCATTCTAGGCCTTGCGGTAGAAGAAATACTTCAGATACCGAAAATACGCGCAGTAGTTCTCCATTTTCATACGAGTCCTGTACAGACAAACTTCGACAAATGTTGACAGAATCTTGATAGGAATATAGTGGAGGATCTACTCTTTCAGAAAACATATAACTTTATTAGGTTGGGTCCTTGATCTTTTGTACAACGGTTGATAAATCCGGGGTATCAAAAATCAGCGGGAACTTTTCGGACAACCCAATATATTTTGAACTAGTGCCTATGTACTCAATAGGCAGTCAAGGCTGCATTGAATACGTAAGAGTACCCCTTGACTAAGTGACCGAGTCTCACCTTCACAAAGAAGTTGACGTAACTCTTGAGCGTACAATTGTTTGCCTTTCTCGTAGTTGACCAGATTATAATTTTTTGACGCCAGGTTTTTTGAGCATTGGTACCGACTTTCCGTACTGTTGTACATACTCTATAAAACTTTTCATTTCCCGGCTGCCAATTATTTCTGTGCAGGGAGCTAGAAATTCATTTCGAAGCTGGAAAACGTTAGGCTGAAGATTGTTCTGATCGCTTACCGATAGTGATTATGATTCCACCTTCGTCTCGGAAATGGCCGGCGATTCTCGTTGGATCGTCGTATATATCTTCCCTTAACACATATCCATTCAAATGTACCTCTTCAACTGTACCTATCCTCTTCCACAATTTAGGACAAGTTTTGGCAAGGAAAATCATTCAAAATGTTGAGTGATTCTGGGGACTAACTGTGTCTGTATCACAAAATTCGTATTGCCTGGAGAACGACTTGGAAAGACTAGATCAAGTTTTGGAAAGATCAGTTCTGGGCCAGGCGCGAGAGAATTGGCAGGGCCTAGTCAAAATTTTTGATCCAGTTCCAATGCAGGTCAATGGCCGGGAAAAAGCGCTAAGAGTGTATGTCTATGTGTATGTCTGTGGTCTGTGTTGGCGGTGCATGCGTGTTCGTCGAAATGTGCTTGATTGGAAATAGGTAATTTCTTGGGCTTTCACCCCTCAAATTTGGAAGGGATAGATGCAACAGGATAAACACGGACGGTAGGTGATAGGAAGTGGTAGCAAGTTATCCTCCTTTATATAATTCGCTAATCTATGTGTTTGTGTGTGTTTGTGTGTGTGTGGTTGTGGGTGTGGGTATGGTTGTGGGTGTGGGCGTGTGTGGGTGTGGGTGAGGGTGTGTGTCTGACCGAAAATTGATATCTCCTGTCCCCATGGACCTATAGTGTTCAAACTCGGAAGGAGTACTGGGAGCAGGATGGGAACACTTCTGGTGGATGGCAGACCGGATGCGTTCACAAGGGGCGAGGCGTGCGCGATAGAAACTTTGGGCCGCAAATTCATAACTCCTGCTCATGTGGATTTAGAGCGTTCAAATCGGTAGGAGTAGAGGGGGGGGGGGCAGGATGGGAACATTTGCGGTGGATAGCAGGACTACACTCCGTCTACAGGGGGGCGGGGTTCGTGCGAAATGAATGTTTGAGCGGAAAATCATAACTACTGTCTCCATGGACCTAGAGCGTTTAAATTTGGCAGGATTACTGGAAGCAGTATGCGAACATGTATGGCGGGTGGAGGACCGAACTCCCCCACGAGAGGCGCGGCTTTGCGCCGAAATTGTCAATTTGACCCTAGGGCGTTCGAACTTGGCAAGTGTACGGGCGCCACGATGGGAACACTTATCGTAGGTGGGTGGACCGGACCCCACCCATAGAAGGCGGGGTTTGCCTCAAACTTTTCAGTTTGGCTCTAGGGCGCTCAAACTTGGTAGGAGGCAGGCGGCAGTATGGGAACACTCATGGTGAGTAGTAAAGGTCCACGGGATCGGGGTTCTGGAATCCCACTCAGACATTTATTTCGCGAAAGAGACGGGGTTTCCGCGAAAGAAATGTCTGAGTGGAAACCCATAACTCCTGATCTCGTGGACCTGGAGACCGAAATCAATAGGTGGCAGGATGGGAGCACTGACAATGGAAGAGGTCCGGAGAATAAGATCCACTCACCAATTGAATCCTAGCGCTTTGTTATTTACGATCTGGCTTTGACTTTTTGATATGTTTCATTCGACAAGAAGGGTTACGTGGTGTGATTTTAGGGAGATAAAATTGGTTCGCTTCTTGCTATTAAATTACGATCGCTACCCAGCAAAGTTTGCGATTCATTGAGCGATCACGGTTTCTCTTTGCTTTGATATCAATCTTGGCAAAACTTATACGGCCGCTTATAATATTGGATTCTTCATTTAATGATGTATCCGTAGAAAAAAGGAACTACATTCATAAAGACATTCGATAATGGTATTATTATGACTCGAAAACATTTGTGAGTTCCATTCAAGGCTTTAGCTGCTTATCAGTTGTACTTCAATGGGTCATTTCTCAGATGAACAGCGACAGATCGAGACTTCTATTCAAAGGCATAGGCATCGGCTCATTCTGAATACATCTTGCATACCCTATTAGTCCTCTGTAGAATTTCGTGTTCCGAAAAATATCATTCGTTCCAGATGAGGAGGGCTCGATTTGCCGATCATTACAACCCTACCATAAGAAGTAGGGAAGCCCAGCGTTAGCCGGGGGCCCGAATGGTAGGAACTAATAGGGAGCATAAGAGGTCACAAAATCCGTTATGCCATTCGTGTCAACAGTGAGGTTTTGGAAAATAATAAAAATAGATAAGTGAACAAGTGGAAATGACAATGAAAAAATCAATTCATTTTGGATGTGTCAGGGGTTGTTTATGGTCGGTGACAGGGACGATGCCGTGTGGAAATTTGTAATTTATGAGACAGCGAAGACGTAAGTGAAAATGTCAGTGTTCATTAGAGGTTAGAACCATCTGATAGGTGAGTAGGAGAGCTCGAAGTTAGCCGGCCTATCCGACTGATTGACTTAGAGTACCGTTCAAAAAGAAATCACTCGGTTTGAACCTTTCGCCTTGATTTATCTCGAATTCAATGTTTTTGACTGGTTTTTTGATATGTTGTCAACAGTCATGATTTTTAATGTCTATATCACAGAACTCACGGAACTCCTTTTTCTTTTGTTCGAAAGGCCACTCTCCACATTTTTTCTGAACAGGACAAAATAGCATTAGTTTCGATAATTTGAAATAAATCCCTTGACTTAAACGCTATCATCATGAGATTAAAACCTATTTGAATACTAGACTAATACTTTGTAGTGAAGCCGTTGACATCCATGACGGCTTGGCATCTGTGGGGCATTGATTCGACCATCGATTTCCTTCCATTCTTCTTCATAGGCCAAACTTCTGAGCAGCATTTGTGACTGTTTTACCGGCTATCCTTTTTCTGAGTTCTTGCCACGAAAGCTCAATGATCTTTGGGTCAGGGAGCTAGATGGGTCAGTCCAGGCATCGCATTTCCCATGAGTCGGCCACCCGCGCCCCCTTCTAGATCTGTGTCGGGGTCGTTACCTCGCTGGGAAGTAACTTCCGGAACAGGAGAAAGGTAGCATGCATTTCTGCAAAGTGTCTACGTACATCTGCTGGTCCGTGGTGGTGGAAATATGGTGCATGAAACCTAGCCCAGACTCGTAGACCATCCCCAAACCAATACTGAGCCGAAACCATGCCGGAGACACCATGTCAAGTGGTACTTGGGGTCGAAACTTGTGTTTTGAAAGCTATCTGCAAACGAAACCCAAGTGTACCAAGCAAAGCAATCTTCGGCTAGTCGCTCTAGATGACAGTCATCGGTAGGATTTCCAGTGAAAGTTCTTACGCGCCCATTGAAGTCGAGTTTGTCTGTTTTTTCAGAGACCCAGATACTTTTTTTACAAATCTTCTTCAACATAATCCAGCATCCCACAGGCTTCTGTCAACGGTACATCTGGTAGATGGTAGCGACGTCGCCATAGTCGATATTTGGGCCATTATATGGGAAGATGCTCGTCTTTAATCTTGAGTCGACGCACAAATGATCTTCCTATCGTCCTAGGAGCTGCAATCCGTGGTCTTCCTGAGCCGGCTTGTTTGGTAGGCCTGTGAGAGACTCAACAGTTCCGGTAGCCTTCGCAATCGTAGACAATTTTACATCGAACAGCCTAGGATATTGAGCATGGGTCAATTCCTGCTTACTGAGGCGGAGAGCTGCTCCACTGTCAGAAAGCGAGAGTCAGAGTTTCGTCTCTTCACTGAGAACGGTCAGCTAACAGAACAAAATTTTAAAGACACTTAAAGACTCGAAAAACACAATGGAATCTACCTGAAAAACATGCACAAGTTTCTGAAAAAAATCCCCCCACTTGCCCGCAAGTGAGTTACCGCCAATTCTGCAACCCAGGAGAGTCGGAAATGAATGAAAAGTGTGCTCTCATAAAATCAGTCAGAAAGATTGAGTTTGAGATGAGTTATGGCAGAAAAGGTTCATGGTGATTTCTTTTTCAACGGTACTGCATATGCTGGTAATGGTCTGATGAGCGGTGACATCCGTGAAGATTTATAACTTTTATCGGTTTTGATGTTTGTTTAAAACTAGAAATGATTAATGGAGGTAATGTTCGAAGCTCTTGTGCACATCAAGAGCATGCCATGATTTTTCTCAAGGCATCTCCTCAAACGGGTATTGCGTCCTGTAAATTTTTCGAAATTGGTTTCATTCAAATAGGGAGTTCGGGAAAAAATTCCAAGAAGTGTTCGGTAAAGAAGTGACAGAAGGTCCAGGTGTTCATATAGACGAAATAGCTCAAAAGGCATAATTCGTTCCCATATTTTTCTGGAAAGTGGGATTTTGCATAGTGGGATTTTGTGTTGAAGTTTAGTCTCATGCTGCCGCATGATGGCTGATTGGTTCAATATTTTAGAAGGTAAAACTGAATGTGATTACATGTTTTTGGCTGACATAGACTGAAATTGTTTGCTCCCGTACGGCGTGCTAGAAAGGGAATAATCTGTAGCAGCATTGCGTTGTATCCATTATAGTCATGTATAATAGATTAAATAAAAAAATATGTATGTGAAATTCTAGGTGTCTAAAACACAAACTTGTAACTGCTTCCGACGATGATGATAACCGGCCGAGCAGCAGCACGATGTGAAGGGGAAGCAAATTTCGATCTTGCCATGCGGATCGCGCTAAAATTGATAGGGTTGCTACAAGGAACTTATGATTAAATATGTAGACTATATTAGACCCCTCAAATGCATTCTGACTGACTTCTTACATAATAAAGCGTAAAGCGCCTTCGACGCAGGAGCGACGAACGCAAAGCGCACCTGTTCGACGCCCTGCGTCAGCGGGTGACGCTCTTTCGCCAACCAGTGCCGCTCGGCTGTCGGCGGGGCCATTCGTCGATCGAAAGCGCACGGGTCGGGGGTGGGCCTTTTCGCTTGACGCTCTTTTGTGAACCGGCCCATCTGGTCCGCCCGCCCATTATGGTGCGAGGTTCGCGATTACATAATTTTCGTAAAAACGAGCGTTTTTTCGTGTGCATTATGTGCCAAACATCATTAACAAGCTTAAAGGAAAATTTTTCTTGTGATGATTCTCTGTTCCTTTCCTTTTCCACTGTTCTATTGTTTGTTTCTATTGTACTGTTCCCAACCCTGCTCCTGCTCAAAAACCATTTGTCATCTAAGCAGGGAAGGATCCTAAGTCGAAGTGGCCATTCGAGACCTACACTGCTGGACGTGTTCTTGGATGCTAAGTTCAAATCTGCTTTCCAAATATGCCAAGCGTCTCTCCAAACGGGTTTATGAGGGTGGTTTCAGGTAGCTCAACACAAGAGCTCAACATGGATGTGCTTCTTCCCTCAACGGCGGCTTGGTGTAGTGGTAAGCGTGAGGCTTCATGGGCGAAAGGCTAGGGCTCGGGTTTTGTAGGGGACGGAATTTTCGTATTTTGGACTATTATATGGTATTTTTCCCCTGAGCACTGGAAAATGCTCTCATGGAGATCACGTTTTATGACCTTTTAGTGCTTTTGCTGATTTATCCATATAAAGTTATGCTGCAGTTTTACTCGCATGTCCATAAAGCCTCTATACTCACAGTAGGATAAGTTTTGCCACTTTATGAACAAATGTGATACTCTAGCACGAAATGCTTGGTACAAAAAAGCTTCCCACAATGGGAGCAACGGATGAAAAGAGAACTCGTCACAGCTCATTGCTTTACACTTACTGACCCCTAATCAGAAGGAAAACAGAATTGGGTAGGCGTCCCAAAATCACACTGGTGAAAGCCTAAGTAGCCGGCGGCATGCCATGTATACAAGAGGAATTTCTTAAACTCGCCGATAGAACTGAAAGTAGACACGCGATAATAAGTGAAGAATGGGGTCTCGTGCGTACACGCAAAAGTTGAGAACATGAGCTATTTCATATGAGGTGGTGCGTTTAACTATATTTTTTAAAAGGAAATAAGAAGTAATCTTGAATCGACAGTATTAGCCTCATGTTAGCCTCGAGCAGGTTGTCATTCCCTTCACCTGCTTTTGTGGAGGTAAGGAGCACGGAATAGCTTTCTGGTCTTCGACGCCACTATCAACAGTGCCGGTGTTGGTAAGTCTGGAGCTGCTACGCACCCAATCTAGCCCGAACACCCACCCTAGCATCATCATTGCTCATTACATGCATTTACTCGTCCGGACCTCCAAATTCCGCGCACGGAGGAATCTCCCACTCGGCAACAGGTAGGTGGGTAGAAGAACGTATCAGCAAAAGCACTTAATGGTCATAAAACGTGATAAAACCACCATAAGAGTATTCTCCAGTCCTTAAGGGGAAAATTCTATATAATGCAAGAATTCCGTCCTCCCGAAACCCGAGCTCCAGCCTCTCGCCCGTGAGGCGTCACACTAACCACTACACCAAGCCGCCGTTGAGAAGTGAGTTACATCCATGTATTCGATTTAAGTTTTCTCATGTTAAGCTCCCTAAAACCGCCCTCATAACTCCGTTCAAAGAAACGCTTGGCAAATTTTGAAAACAGAGTTGAACTTACCAGGGAAGGATCCCAAGTCGAAGTGGCCATTAGAAATGAGACCTACACTGCTGGACGTGTTTTTGGATGCTGAATTCAAATCTGCTTTCCAAATTTGCCGAGCGTTTCTGTGAACGGAGTTATGAGGGTGGATTCAGGGCGCTCAGCATGAGAAAACTTAAGTTACATGGATGTACCTCATTTCTCAACGGCGGGTTGGTGTAGTGGTAAGCGTCAAGCTTCATGTGCGTGGGACTAGGGTTTGTGTTTTGTGGGGGACGGAATTTTTGCATTGTGAAGAATTTCATCCTTAAGCACCAGAAAATATTCCCATGGTAATTTTATTACGTTTTATGACCTTTTAATGCTTTGCTGATACCTTCTCCTATCTACCTACCTGTTACCGGGTGAGAGATTCCTCCGTGCGGAAAATTTGGAGCTCCGAGCAAGTAAAGCGCAAATGATGAGCTATGATGATGCTAGAGTGGGTGTTGGTACTAGGTTGGGTGCGATGGTGCGTAGCAGCTCCGGACTCACCAACACCGGCACAGTTGATAATGAACTCGTGTACATCAATCGAATACCAGAAAGCTATTCAGTGCGTGTTTCCTTCACAAAAGCAGGGAAGGGAATGACACCCTGCTCGAGGCTACCACAAGGCTAATACAGCCGATAGAAGCTCATTATTTGCTTTTAAAAATGTGGTTGAACGCACCACCTCATATGTAAAAGCTCATCCCAACTTTTGCGTGTACACACGAGACCCCATTCTTCGCTTACTATAGCTTGTCTACTTTCAGCTCTGTGCTGTTAGATCTAGGAAATTTCTCTTTTATTCATGGTATGCCCCCGACTACTCAAGCACCCTCACGGGTGATTTCGGGACGCCTAAACATTTCTGTTTTCCTTCTGATTTGGGGCTAGTAAGTGTAAAGCAATGAGCTGTGACGAGTACTTCTTTCATTCGTTGCTCCCATTGTGAGAAGCTTCTTTGTTTCAAACATTCAGTACTAGAGCATTGTTCATTAATTGGCAAAAGTTATCCTACTGTGAATGTAGGGTGCATGGGCGTGCGAGTAAAACTGAAGTTTTACATTATTTGGATAATTATCAGCAAAAGCATTAAATGGTCATAAAACGTGATCAAGTCACCATGAGAGTATTTTCTAGTCCTGATGGGAAAAATTCTATATAATGCAAAAATCCCGCTCCCCACAAAACTCGAACCCTAGCATCTCGCCCATGAAGTGAGACGCTTACCACTACACCAAGCCGCCGTTGAGAAATGAGGTACATCCATGCAATCTAAGTTTTCTCATACTAAGCTCCCTGAAACCACCCCCATAACTCCGTTCACAGAAACGCTCGGCAAATTTGGAAAGCAGATTTGAATTCAGCATCCAGAAGCACGTCCAGCAGTGTAGGTTTCGTTCCAAATGGCCTTTTCGACTTGGGATCCTTTCCTGGTTAGCATTCAATAACACGTCCAGCAGTGTAGGTCTCATTTCAAATGGCCACTTCGACTTAGGATCCTTCCCTGATTAGACGTTTGCTGGTGATCAGGCTGAGCTCAATCTGGCGTGGGCTCCATTAAAATATAGAAAGTCAGGGTAATCCCGAGTAGGGCGCCCCACCGCGTAGACCTACTGAGTCTTCCACGATTTGAGACTCGAATTATTGGACCTTTGCAGAGAGTAAAGGACTGGTCTGCACTTCAACTAGCGATCGCACGTATTCATCAAATACGCAAGTAACATCTTGAAGATTCTGAATGGTTTCAAGTTCAAGAAACAGCAAGTTACCATTTATGTCACACCATCTCGCAGCAGGGACGGCTATAGACGGTACTAGAGCTCACTCTAAGAAGTCGATGATCAGCGGGGCGGCAGTTGGTGCAAGTGATTTGTGGGCTTTCAAAATTTGCAGCTTCGTTATTTTACTTTCGCTATGTTCTGGTGAGTCGAAAGCGATCAAGGAAGATGTTGTCGAGAAAACAGGAAATTTTGCTACTACAAATACTGCGGAACAAATACTTTTTGCCATCACTAAATGTATTTTTGTTGATACTGATCTTAAAGAAGTCTCCTACTCACCCCTCGATGTTCGTGCCGGTTTCGTTTAGTGGCAATATGTCTAGATCAAGTAGATCTGTTTTCGAAGTGTACGCATCAAGGTCGGCGATGAGTTCGACACTGCTGGCATAGCGAATGACTCCTAGACGGGTTTGGAACTGCTCTGCTTGGCCCACTGTTAGCTTTGCAAAAGCTGACACGACGTAGTCAGTTGCCTGAAGTTTAGCACAAGAAATTACTGGAAGGTTGATAATTTGACGCAGGTCGTATTAAAGAGGTCAGCTGGCTCGAAGCCATAGTTCGTGATAAAAATGGCTTCAGAGTTTATGACTGGTATTAGCCTATGACCCACTTAGGGCGTATACGGAGTGAGAACCGGTCTAGGTAGGGCTCAAATTTGGTTCTGGTGCCTGTTGCCGTTCGATACTCTCAGAAAAGGGGCTCTGAAATTAAATTAAAGAAGTCGCGGTTTGGCCTTTGATGATATCCTTCACCCATTCGCGCATATGGTTCAGCATCGATTGAAATCCCATCTTAACACCATATCCGTCGTCATTACCGTATCTGGCCTTTACAATGAATTATTTGAAGAATGGTGATATACAGTAGCGCTCAAAAGTATTCGGCCAACTTTAACTTCCCGTAACTTTTTTCCCAGTGGAGCAAATCACATGAAATTTTGATATGTTCAGCTGAAGCATTTTTTACACTGTCCTACACCACTTGACTGCAAAACAGCCCTATCCACATACTAATGGGGAGGCGTTTGTAGACTGTGCTGAAAGCAAGTTTGTGACGTCTGCAGTTATTTGGACCTTATGTACGTTTTTCTTCTCTTCTGGGTTCGACATTGGTGCTCGTACACTTAAGACATGACAAAAAGGAAAGGAAACTGGAAGGGCCATCATTCGCATTTCCAGCTGATTTTTTGTTCAAGCCATTTTTGATATCAGGAAAGTGAACAGATTGCAGGTTAATAGTGGTAAATATTCACAATACACCAATGCTACACATATTGGAATTTTGCTTGATTAGATCCAGTAGGAAAGGAGTTACGACCGAAAAGTGAAACTGAAGAAGCATTTCGCCGAATACTTTTGAGCGCTACTGTATACTGGGAATTGTGGGAGTAATAGCGTTTTCTCGCCACCTTTAAGCTGTTAGTTTGAGCCATTACATAAATTAATAGAAGTACATGGAATCATCACAAGCTGTGCCTTTATCGAATTACATGAAACATCAATATTCGCATCGATACTTCCAAGAAGTCATTGTTCGTACTCCCTTCTTACTGGAAGGCCACCATGTCCATGTGATATAGTATGAAGAGGCGTTCCGAACTATTGTATAAGGGCCAAATTGTGTACGATTGCACAAGGACGTAATTGTGTGAAACGCTTAAGGGAAGGATACTTTGTCGCAGTGGCCGTTCAAGATGAGATGTATGACCCCGCAGGTTTTGAATACTGATCTCAATTCTGTGTTCCAAATCTGCGAAACGATCCTGGGAAGAAAGTTACGGGATCGGTGCCTTCCTGTATTATACCACTGCTTCAACCCATTGGCGACCGCGCTTTTTTAGCGTGTCTGGCGTGTGGGACCGAGCGCGCTTTTCGCGGGATGCTCCTGTGGCCCGCTGGCGGGCCACACGGTCCCAGGAGCAAGTAAACTTATTCGTAAGCATTTCCAGCCGACAAAAAAGTCTTTTTAAATGTGGCAGTAAAGGTTACAAGTCATACACACTATTTAGAGCTACGTTATGGCATCTAATGTTGTTTCTGATTGTTCGAAGGGAGGTGGGAGTTTTACCGAATCATTTCCAAATGCGACTCTGTCTGGACACGAGGATACAGACATGATGAGAATGGCATGTTTCATCGGATACTCAGCAAAGTCCCTTTACATCCTTTGTGCACCTTTTTACATCCTTTTCTACAGCCTTTGGTTTTCTTCCTTTCCAATGCCCTCAGGAGTAACCTTGTTTTCTCTTATTACCAAAGTCAAAAGTAAACGTTTTACGGACCACTGCACTAAGATTCTATAGTAGGTCATAAACCTGCTCGACACTTGAAAGGGTCAAAAAAATCGAGAATGAATGTTATGCATACAAAATAATACTGTGGCCCGTATACGGGCCACGCGGTCCCAGGAGCACGACACGGCGTGGCCCGCATATGGGCCACGCGGTCGTCAATGGGTTAAAGGGATCACCTGGCTGAGCAAAGCCTTTACCTGCGCAACGGTGGCCTAGCGGATAGTGTGGTGGACTGACAGGCAAGACATCAAGGTTGGGTTCCTTCATGCACGCCCTCGTTTTCCTTTTCCATAAGATGCGTGCTAAACGCTTGCAAAACTTTTTGGGGCTCAATGTTTGGCATCTACGGGACTCCCTCACAATTTAGGAACACTGGGAAGGTATAACAGAGAACGTTCTTTTTTGCCCCTTACCGGCCCAATATGGTTGGAGCTCAATTGAACAGAAGAGGAGTTCTGAACAATGAGCTCAAAATGAGCTTCAGAGGCTTCAAGGGGGATGGTTCTAAATGATTTGTCGGATCAAACGCTCTTCAACATGTCACCAGCGAATTTTCTGACTGAAGGAGGTGCCATCATACTTGATGGAGGACTTTCGATCTTGCAGCATAACGGTGGGCACCATATAAGAGGAGGCGGTAATGAGGAGCTTTTGAACCGTACATATCGATGCTATGAAAACAAGCTCGTTATCCTCTGCAAGGAAGTTGAATCCGTGAAAAGCTAACACAATAACCCTCTGCGGTCGCCTGATCAGGACAACGACGTGGGACCCGTAGCTTCGCGAATGAAACCTCATACGTTTGTGGAGATGTAGAGGCTCCGAAGTGAAGCGTAGCCTTCAAGTTTGTGGTCTGGCTCATGAGCTCCAATTTTATGGCGCTGGTAGCAGAGTCCATAGCCTTCTTATTGTAGGAGTGTCAAAAGAAGCCGCACTTCCTCGAACATGAGGAGCACTTTTTGTATCATCACGACAGAGTGCCGTTTACGAACGTTAAGTGGGCATGAGCTCTAGAAATTATTGAAACTTACGGTGTCTTATGAGGTCTGTCAGGTGCGAAACAAGCGGATCGATCAGCCTACTTATGGAGATTAGCGGATAAGTTGGAAGGATAAGCTGTCATAAAATTAATAAAGAACTTTCATTGCACTTCAGTCATTTTCACTGGATACCGCTTCAAATCAACAAAGAAGGCCCATAGGGGGAAAGTCAAAAACAATTCATAGGTTTCAACGTTTCGAGGACAACTGTGATATCATATCCCACCGCATCACTACGTTTACCTCATGAAATAGCTCCTTGAAAGGACGTTTACCTCAAGAATGAGCAAATAATCAGTGCTCACAAAGCGATAAACTATTGTTCTACAGTGCGCTTCAACAATGCCATTAAACTTGTACCACCGCTTCGAAAGCGCGGATAGTATCCCTAGAATTTGTGTACCGTATCCCTCCCAAAGAAGACTTTGGTCGGATGAGTCATTCGACCGCAGTCTACCGTAAGTACAAAGGGCTGCCGAAGATTTCGAAACATCATTTTGACTGTTCGCGGTAGAGGGGTGTATGTATGCGGTCTAGAGGGGCGTATGTATTCGGTCAGCAGAGGTAAAAAAATTTTTGGGTTTCCTATTCCCCGTGATCCTAAAATGTGAGTTTGCTCCCTAGATGGCCCATATTGAGCCTAAAAAACGTTTTGCAAGCATTTAGGATACATTTTATGGAAAAGGAAGAATGAGCGCACGCATCGAGGAAACGAACCTTGATGTCACAACTAGCAGCCCACCACACTATACGCTAGGCCACCGATGCACAGGTGAGATTGTTCGGCTCGGTGATCCGTTCATTGCTGTGGTGTAACATAGGGAGGGGCTGGTCCCGTAGCTTTGTTCCCAGAATCGTTTAGCAGATTTGAAACACAGATTCGAGATCAGCGTTCGAAACCATCTACGGGGGTATATATTTCATCTTGAACGGCCACTGCGACCAAGTACCCTTCCCTTGTAAGATGTGTCCAAAAACTTCTTCATCAGCCTACCGAAGCGATTCCATTGGAGCCCATTAACACGCCTGCTTCCATAAGAAGGAAGACATCTAACCATATCGTTTTCGGAACACATTCACATCCTCTGCTGGTCTTTACGACAGGTGTCGGTGTGTTGGTTGGAGCTGTAATAGCATTCTCTCCGTTTTTCAGTGGAATTCAATTCGATACCTAGAGTAGTTTTGGATAGACAGTCCTCGGATGAGAGTAAAGTTTTCTGACTTTTATCACTCCCGTGTTAGAGCGCATCCCTTTATTCGACTTTCATCGGAAATCGGTAGTGTATGAAGGCCTGTTTGGCCTATACAATTCAGGTGCCAGCCGATTCACAAGTAATTGACTTTTATCCTCCCAAACAAGAATGATACAGAAAAATTTTGCTACCCAGCTTCTTTGGGAGAAGGTTTAGCATACCCTGTGTCATTTAGCAGAACTGATGTATTATTAGTGGTTGAGGTAACTAACCTGTAGTCCTGGATGTATCGTGGGCGGTGGAAAAGGTTGAGGTTGGATTAGAGGAGCGTGATGAAGTCGAAATTGCAGTAGAGTGCCGTGGAGTTGAAGTTGATGTAAGGAAGGGCGGTCTAGTTGAGGTTTCAGTATAAGGGCGTGATGAAGATGAGGTTGTTGTGAAGAAGGGCGGTCTAGTTGGGGTTTCAGTATATGGTTGTGATGAAGATGAGGTTCTAAAGAAGGGCGGTCTAGTTGGGGTTTCAGTATATGGGTGTGATGAAGATGAGGTTGTTTCAAAGAAAGGCGGTCTAGTTGGGGTTTCAGTATATGGGGGTGATGAATATGAGGTTGATGTAGTGTGATGCAGCGGAGTCTTCGCAGTTGAAAAATCTGGAATTCCGTATTTATCTGGAGCCACTTTGAATATCCATTATAGTTTTCCCTAGGGTAGACAGTCCTTGCCTTTTATCAGGATTGTTTATGACAACAATCATATAGGATAGTTCGAGTACGGAGTGAATCAAGTTGAGAAATGTGCTTGTATGTTGAAAAGTTTATAGGTGCTTCCTGTTTTCGAATTCCTAGCACAACGGTAGGTCACATTGTTTAAACTCTGTTGTGACTACGACTACCAAATAGCATCGCTGTTTTCTCCCACATCTCAATTAGTTGTATCCCGAGACCATCCCTATAACTTGCTATAAAGGGGGCCCACAGAAGGTCTACTGTTCGAACAGAACACCTTCCCAGTGCTCGCGAACCTTACTCTTCACATTTATGTTTAAATACCTTTCCTAATTCGTCTTAGAAAAGAGGCAAAGCTCTGTTTCGCTTACCACAAACGGAACGGCTAACATGATCAGCAATTTGATCGGTGACGGTCATTGAGTTCGCTGTGATTACACCTGGTCTCTTCTGGAAGAAAGCCCATTACAGAGGACCTCTTTCATGGCTCGGAAAGCTTCTCACCTCAATGTTAGACCAGTTGTTGAATGACGAGTTACCCATATTGATGACTGTTGCGGAGAACTTTTTCATTATTCCTCTACTGATTTGGTCTTCTAATAGATTGTATGCAGCATCCACGTCTTTCTGATCACTGAGCGTTTAATGTTCAGTATAGGTTTCGCTTCATTGTAAGGGTAGGTGTGGACAATGGGTAAATAGTGAATAGTTTTGCGAAAATTTCTAATTATATAATACATTGAGACGAAGTTGTAAGTTGAAATTTTTTTGAGCGGTGAGGCAATTGTGTATGGGTCAGAACTTGAATTAGTATGCAGCTCAGTAAGGGGTAATAAATAGAATAATGCAATTAATGTGACTTTAAACTTTATTCGGGCTCTAAATCTTGAAAGCTGATCCGGGTATGGCGCTTTATTGAGATAAAACCACGTCTCCTATTTCTCAAATCAGTTCTTGTTCAGGAATTAAGCAACAGGGCTATAAATTTCCATGAATGGCATCGAAGATAAGAAGATGAGATAAATATTAGAGTATCAGGGTGTCTCAGAGCTTTCAAAACTTTCTTACAACAATACATTTTTGCACAGTGGCGGGAGAATAGTGTACGGAATCAAAAAACTTTCTGGGACACTCTATTAATGCTTTCTTCTACCGGGTCGATAATGTTTTTATGAATCATAAGATCTGTACACTACTTGACAATAATAAGCAATCAGCAAGCAGTAGAATAATAAGAATACATACTTGCATTCTTGACCATTTACACGGAACAAATCCTCCGATATTTCTATGTCCTGACCTCATGAAGAGCGTCAACCTGCAGCCATCATAACTGTCACTGGTGTATTTTAAAGGCACAGTTTACGATGAAAATGGGTTCTGAGATTTCCCCAGAATGAATTCAAGGTCATCTCGTGTATCATGACTGGCGCTATCGCTTCGCAAAACGGCCTAGTTAGTGCGCTACAAAGGCATAAGATTTTATCGTGTGTGCTCTCGGACGAGTTTCACCGATTATGCAGAGGCTGCACCATTCACAAGAATACCCTTGTAGGAGGCTCAAGCAACTTGTTGTGACCCACAGCGACAGAGACAGTTCAGTACAGTTCTGGCTTGATGTTGTCAGCTCTTTGCAACAACGGGAATCTCGTCCGCATTACCCTTCCATCTTATTTCCGTGTTGGTAATCTGCCCAAATTTCCCTTCCATTGCGGAGTCTTATTTTCTCAGGAACTGGCGAATTTTTTCGCTTCCTTCACTACCGATGAACTATTCCCAACCTGTACTTCCGCTTTTTGAATAAAAAGGTTTGCTTCAAAATTATCGTGAACTGTGCTTCTGAATATTATATTTTACCAGTTTGGCTATGCACGCTACCGCGCGCAGTATATGTCGACGGCCACTTATCCACGATGGAGTCATTCAGCGGAATGTTGGATAATCAGAATAAGATAGTTCTCTCTAGATTCGAACGCTGAACTGCTGAGAGCATCACGCTCGATATATTTGAGCAGAGTTATTAGTGGTTGATCATAGCTCCGTCCACCCTAGTGCAAACCCTTCCCACGGTAAACTTGACTACCCTTCTTTTGACTGCACTGAACCATTTTTTCCGCATAGAAAGTTTTTGAAGAGATGAATTTTTGGTCTTAGCCCCGCTTTCCTGTGCCAGCTCCGCCCACTTCGGGGACCACATTTGTTCCATTACCTCTTACCACTTTTTTCCCGCATTCTAGAACGTTTCTGAACAGAGTTATGAAATTTTGATCTAAGTTCCGCCCACTTTGACGCCGACCCCGCCCACTTCGGGAATTCGGCCACATTTGTTCCATTACCCCTTACCACTTTTCCCCGCATTCTAGAACGTTTCTGAACAGAGTTATGAAATTTTGATCTAAGCTCCGCCCACTTAGACGCCAACCCCGCCCACCTCGGGAATTCGACCACATTTGTTCCATTACCTCTTACCACTTTTTTCCCGCATTCTAGAACGTTTCTGAACAGAGTTATGAAATTTTGATCTAAGCTCCGCCCACTTTGACGCCAACCCCGCCCACTTCGGGAATTCGGCCACATTTGTTCCATTACCTCTTACCACTTTTTTCCCGCATTCTAGAACGTTTCTGAACAGAGTTATGAAATTTTGATCTAAGCTCCGCCCACTTTGACGTCAACCCCGCCCACTTCGGGAATTCGGCCGCATTTGTTCCATTACCTCTTACCACTTTTTTCCCGCATTCTAGAACGTTTCTGAACAGAGTTATGAAATTTTGATCTAAGCTCCGCCCACTTTGACGCCAACCCCGCCCACCTCGGGATTTCGGCCACTCTTGTTCCATTACCTCTTACCACTTTTTTCCCGCATTCTAGAACGTTTCTGAACAGAGTTATGAAATTTTGATCTAAGCTCCGCCCACTTTGACGCCAACCCCGCCCACTTCGGGAATTCGGCCACATTTGTTCCATTACCTCTTACCACTTTTTTCCCGCATTCTAGAACATTTCCGAACGAAGTTACACTCATTTTTTAAAAGTAGCTTCTATCTTAACGCACGCCCCGCCCACCGTGGGCGGGGCTTCGCTACGCCTACACATGCCTAGCACGCATAGGGCCTTGCTCACCCCTTTTGCCTTTTTTCCTGGCCTCGATTCCTTCGTTGAATCGAGTTATGAATCTCTGTGGAAAGTACCGCCCACTGCGAGAACGCTCCGCCCACCGCCGGTAAGCTTCCCTTATTTTAGTTGTTGACCCATTCCTCACCTTTGCACATTTTTTCGCGGCGTCTGGACTGTTATGAGACCGAATTAGAAGAATTAGTCCATGACCCCGCCCAATCCTGGCGCATGCCCCGCCCCTTAGGGGCGGAGCTCCGCCAAGCTCACATGTGCTCTGTTGCACTTACCCAATGCTCAACCTATTCCAAACTTGACCCGACTTCTCCAGGTGTTACTTCAGGTTATCTCGAATTTCCGTACAAACAGACAGACAGACAGACAGACAGAGCGCTTTATATATAGTAAGGATCATATATTAATACATACATATCTTCATCGTATTTTCCAGTTCGAATATAATACCTAACATCGCTCTGTTCTACTTACTACCGTGACTACTCGGTGGTGAATCGAAAGTATTTTTTTCACATCAGCTGTTAGCTAACGTCTTACATTTTGAAAAGAAAGAAGAAGGTTGAAGATTTTCCAATTCTGTTAATGGTCAGGCGGGCGTAGGTGGATAAAAACGGTTCCTCATAAGGTTTTATGTTTTTGCTCCTTCTAGTTAACCTTTAGTTTGAGACTTCACAGCACTTTGCGTTTTTCGTCATTCCTCTTTTGAAATCCCGAAGAAATCTTGAAACAATTGATTGGGTAAATTTTCGAGATCATGGGGAAATTTTCTTTTGATTACTACATCCTAGTAGGCCGATTACGGTTTCACATACACGCCGTTTCAGAAACTGTAAACCTGAGAAGTGTTATTTATGGGATTGTGCGTGAATTTGATCCTTTAAGCCTTTCGGCTGAAGGTGAATCAGCCTAAATAATTACAAAGGGACGTTTTTCAATTACATAGAGCCAAACTATATCGGAGTTATTCTCCATGTTGCTAGCGGATTAACATGAGTCTCACCTATCTTTTGCGAACAATATCAGTAATGCGTCATTGATATCGATTGTTGTAGTGATGTTACTGAAGAAATCTCGAAGTTTCCTGAAATTATTTCTAGCTTATTACAATAACTTTGAGTCGGAGTCGTTTCACAAGCTCTATAGCAAATACTGTAATTAGTGACGAGGCTTCCACCGCTGGACACTTAATATTCGTAATCCCTTGCTACCTTTATTAAAAGGTATACAAGAGGATATACACTGTCAAAGTCCAATTTGGAATCGTTAAAGTTCTGGGACTGGTCAAAGATTGGGATCGCGATGTCTGAAGGTGACTTTCAAGCAGAATTGCAGTTGAGGTTGTGTAATGCTACAATAGTTTGATTTGTCTGCACTGCGAAGGTTTTGTATGCATCATTCTTCGTTCTAATTGTGCATATGTCAGCCTTATCATCAGAAGATAGATACCTTTTTCTCCGCTTTCCTTTCATTGCAAAAGCGAGTTTTTGAATATGTTAGTGGCAGCCTGGATGAACAACACAAGGTATAGCATTCTCTTCGAATTCTGAGAGTAGCACAGAATACTTCTCTCGGATATTTTTTTCATCTGGGTTTACGGACGGATCCCCTCTTTCTTGGAGGCAGGCAGACTCTCTCGTTGTTGTCACAGACAAACCAGTTTTTTCTTCCGCCACCAGATCCTGCATAAACTCCCCCCGTTCGGGGATGAGGAGGAGGACTTACTGATTGAGATATACGTGTAACGGAGACCAGCCGGTGCGGGAACGATCGAGCAAGCTTTCCTGTACTCGTGTTTGTGAAGATGTCGAAGGTCGTGGTTCTGATCATATCCGAAGAGCTCCACCAACTCTCTGATCACAAGGTTCGGCTTCTTTTCCCTTTCGAGGCGAAAGTCAGTCATCAACGATAGCGACTAGTCGTCCACGGCTGGATCGTTGTCTAGCACAGTAATTTTGGACTAAAAACGAGCGAATAAATGACACCCAATCGCATAGCTGACAAGATCTTCTCCGAAGGTAAGATGATGTTGAACGCAGCGAAACGAGCACTGGAGCCGCGGCACGTTTCGTAGAAGACGATTGCTCGGAGTTAATCTCATGACAATTACAACATCTGAATATTGCTGGCGATAACTCAGAGATTGTTCCGGAACGTGGGGATGATATGATCGCAGCAAAGGCTCTTTTAGAGAATCGTCGACACTGAAGTTCGTGCCTAAAGACTTACTCGTCGATCTAATAGTTGCGGCATGGCCTCATGTCATTCATAAGCTCATAATTCGGCGACCCTTGCGTCTTGTAGCAAAAAGCGTGTCGTCACCAAAATTTGGAGCGGACGCTGCAACTGAGCGTGATTAACGCTAAGGAGAAGATCGGAAAGGCCCGGTGGACGTGATAGGCACTGTAAGCATTATCATGATAATGATAATGCTTACAGTGCCATTTATCTTTTTGTTGAACGTGTTTCTTACCGATGAGTTTAACGAGTGAAGCATTTCAAGATGTATTCTTACCTTGTCGGTGTCACTTCAGTTGCTTCATCATCTCGGCTCAATAAGGCTATAATATTGCGACAAACTTGAGGCCTAGTATTGTTGAAATCATAGGTCATAGGTGAATTGGTACCTTCAAGAATCGTGAAAATTATTCATGTTGTGGAACAGCTTGACGATATCAGTGTCGTCTTACCATAAGTGGCCAGTGCCACGCTGATGAAGTCTTCTCGTATGTCGAGACGTTGAAGAATGGAGTTTGCGATAGAGTATTCCTTCAAAAGGTTAGACTATATGAGAATTCTATCCCTCTTCTAGAACGGCAGCTTTGTTAAATGTTTTCTTAATAGCTGAAAGAATCAAAAAAAAAATTCGGCATTGTGACGGATCCCATTTTCTGAATCATAAGCTCCCCATCGTTTTATGTAGTAATTGCTTTACGGTATAGTCAGAAAACATGGCTTTGAGGGTATTGGACGGGTTTGTCTGGTTCTACGTATTATTAGATCATTCCTATTCCCTTCATACTTATTTGCTCTCCCAAGCTTTCCTTCCTTCCTGGTTATAAGGGACCCTAGGTCCGAGTTACTAGTTCTGAAAGCTGGGCGGGCATTTCAATGAATATTTAATTCTTCGCTCTTTAAATATCGATACTGAAAAAAACTACCTGAAAACACGCTTTTCATGAAGCGATCATATGATTGGGTTAATTTGGGAGTACTCACTACTAATGTAAATTATTTTCTATTTTTACATTTATGTTTCACTAATATCCCTGATGCCAGCGTCCCTTACATTCTCCTCGTGAAAATGGGAATCTGGTCCGAACTGTGAACAAACTCACTTCCTCTCTTCTCTGTAGTCCATCAGATGCATCATCAATAGCTATGATAACACGACGCTTACAAGAATACTTGATGTAATTTTCTAAGAAGCAAGAAGGAACTCTAGTATAACCGATGCGAACAAGTCCTGAAATAGAAATGAGGCTTCCTAACGAAAGGCTCCTAACTAGTTGTTGCATTCTTACAGAAGTGTTTTCGTCCCATATATAAGGTTGGAAGAAAAGTTTCGTCCCGTCCCATATATAGTTTTTCCGTCCCGTATACAGTGTTGAGACACGCTAAATCTTAGGATTGGATCTTTCTTTTGTTATTCGTCCAAATTTATAAACATTTTGAAAATTGGGGTCAACAGTAACACGGCAAATTTTCAGCAAATTTTTTTCGAAAATGTTGCATGTCAGTTTTTAGATCCTCTTTGTTGTCGAACACTTCTTGTTCTCTATGTGATGGGTCAGGGACCTCGGAAAAGGAAGAATTTGATATCTTTTGCAAATAAGGAGAATTGGTAGCGGCTGACCAGCCAAGTTCGAGAGTCATTTGGGGTGTGTCCGAAGTCACAGGTGGACGGGCGTTGTCGTGGAATGGCTAGACTCCGTGCTCGTTTCCAAGGATTTTTTTGCAACAGTATCGTGTAGCTGGCAGTGCATAGCGCTTGTCTTCGCTGATCGTGTAGACGAAACGTCCCACTGGATGATACCGTCACGGCTCGAAAATCTGACACCATCTCCTCTTTCTCTCGGGTGTTCAATTGGATTTTTAAACTAGAGCTCCTGTTCCGACATCTCAAACTTAGAATTCAAAGCATGGAGTTAGCAAGAAGCTTCAGAATTTCACCAATCTTTGGCGCGGCAGTACTGCTCTTCAGCTGATTGAGTATGGATTCAGATGGTTTGTCTGGATCCATACTCAATCAGCTGAAGATGGATCATCACGTAAACTCAAGATCCGTTTCTTCTTCAAGACAATGGTAGATAGATTAGCTAACCCACTGGTTCATGGAACTACTGCAGACTGTGCTTTAAACACCTCTCCGTGGTGCCCACTTAACTCCGACCTCCTGCATATCTCAAGGAAGAAATATAAGAAGAGCCGTTCTGCAGTGCTCATCCAGATGTTGAAATCAGGTCATCGGCTACCGAACAATTCTTGAAAAGCCTAGGTCTTTTTTAGACAAATGTAATAGTTAATGGCACTCCAGGGCCTATAGTTTCAAGACTTCCCCATAGTTGTTAACGTCAAACCCTGAAGCCTCCCCTGGTCATAGAATCAGCAATACATGTAGGATCTGCTTCTATGACCGGTAGAGGCTTCAGAAAGCTTTCTTTGTTCACAAACGAAGTCAGCAGCTAAACTCACCAGACAAAAACAGCGCATATAAAAGGAGTCGTAGCATCCTCTTCGTTGTGCTGAAGAACTGCTTGCGACTTCCTACTGATAATGTCAGGTGACTTGGCCTTATAACTCAGCAGAGCTTTTCACAAAAAAAAATTGAAAACTCGACTGATAAGATTAGCAAATTTTTGCAAGAGAACTTCTGTACTCATCCCTTGCTTTGTCGGAACTGGAGCTGCTCTGGAGAATAAGTCTGTCGTGATGTTCTTGGCTGCTTGAAGAGGCTTCCTCCTGCGAACTGCTTTCCTAAACCTAGACAGTCACTACTACCCTAGAAGCAGCTAGCCTGGGAACCGCCCTCGTGATGAGAGAAGGGACTAAGAAGGGTCTCCTTAAATGTTGTCACAAAAGCTCGACACAATTGAGAATGGATGTGTGTACTCCGATAACAAAAAACTGAACGTACCTGTCACCTTCTTAGAACTTAACGCACATTTCGAACCTTTGAGGGTTTTTGGATTACTCCGGAAAAAAGGCTCCTGCTTGCATCTATAGCCAATTTGCACCGTGGCGATTAAGTCTTCGTCAGTTGTGAACCTTCTTCCATTGAAAAATTCAAACACGTGAGAATCGCCTGCAGCTAGTCCATGTTATGGGGTTAGCGGCATTCATTTCCTCAATTGTATCGGCCGTCCCTTTGACGGAGTGTGGTAAGGTAAATTTTTCGTTAATGGACGAACACTTTATAAGCGTCATCATCATGAAGCTGTTCATTGTTTTCTACGCCTGTTGCATGTAAGAATATATAAAATATAAACGGACACTCCCCTTTCCTTCGAGTAATGTCAATGTTCTCGAAAATGTTAGGTGGAGTCATAAGTCCTCGGACAAAATGATAGCAATGATTTCTAGAGATCATAACTCGGGAAAGAGGAGACAAAAATGAACGCACGTGGCTTTGTGAGATAGAGTATGAAAAGCTCTTCAAAATACATGCTATCGAACACACTTAAGTGTCTCCTTCCCTGCAACCATGCCCCATGATTTCAAGCTGTCACAAACTCACCTCCGCAACACCATCCTATTTCTTTTTTTTTACTGGCCAAGAACCCGCGGAGATCGATAGACGTATTAGGGGAGTTTACAAGAAGGGTGCTCCTGCTAGATGCACAACTCACAAGTGGCACACGAAGTTCACGTCGGACGACCTTTCCATCGAAAATGAAGACTGTCCAGGACGCTTAATGGAGTTGGATTTGAAGGTGCTGCGGAGCCAGGTGGAAGCCGATCCGTATCAAACTACTCGTGAACTTGCAGTCACCTTTGGGGAGTCAGTTCACAATTATTCGTGGATTGAAGTCAATCGGCGAGGTGGGAAAGCTCGGTCGATGGGTGCCTCATGCTTTAAAGCAGTATGACATGGATTTTCGCGCCGACATCGCACTTTCTCTCCTCACGCTCAAGCGCAGGAGATGGTCAGGTGTACTCGCTAGTATGTATTTGGAAGAGCTTTTGATACTCTATCTGACGATGCCTCGTTCTTCCATTTTCGTCACCTCTTTCCCGAGTTATGATCTCTAGAAGTCATCACTTTGACATTGTCCGAGAACTTATGACTCAACCTAATATTATCTCATTTACTTTTAGACAATAGTTATCGATTGCAGACGAGTACTATAACGAACTGTGGTTCTTGAACTGGATCAGAGAAAGGCTATAATCCTTGAGCAAATGATAACGTTCCAGAAACACTTGTGATGTTCGTGTTTATGAAACGTTATCATTTGCTCAGGGATTAGACCTTCCTGTCCTACTGCGACAATCAGGGTTCGGCACAGGTCTACTCTGCAAGCGATAACTGATCAAAAAACAAATGAAATAACATTTTCGAGAAAATTCACGTTGCTCGAAAGAAGAAGGAAAGGCGAAGATCCATTTATCAATTTCCACATCTCGACTTTTATTACAAATTTCTTTCTTCGAATATTATCGTGGTTATACTGACAGAGTTTTCCTTCTTGGTAGTTCATGTGAGTAGCTTTTTTGATTCCACCTACGGAAAAAGGTGATTTGGTTGTGCCATTCCATAGGGTGTTTTGGTCATGAAGGTCCCAGTTTTCGCTAGATACGTTTATTGCTTTCATATGTCAAGCTCATCGTTGCTGAAACCAACGGCACAGTACTTGGACGAGTCGCATGGTTTCGTTTGGCAGATATGATAGTGATCGTTGTCGCTGTCATCAGAAAACCATGCAGATCTGGAGTAGTGAGTAGTTAAAGCATTTTGAATCACCTAACCTAGCTGCATTCAGTACGAAATAGATAATCAATAAGGAGAGGAAAGGAGACGATGAAAATTTGATTGACTCGCGATTATCGATGGCTTACGGGTACGAAAATTTCCGTTGGTACGGTTAAGCGCCATTACCACTCGTTCCAACTACACTAAATTATTGGCCTCGAAACATAGCAGTAGGTCTGCGTTTATGATATGTTCCTTTTTGAATCATTCCATCTGCTGGTTTACCCAAGTAGTCAATATTTTGTACTCAAGTATAGGTAGCGTAAGCGTGCGCTCATCTCATTAATCATGAGGGGCTAACACTAACAGCTAACTGAAATTCTTCCATGCCATTTGATCTTATTCTCACTCACCTCGATCCAGTCGCCGTGATCTCAGAAGCAACCCTCTCTATCTATCAAATACTCACATGGATTCGGTGTACTACTGCATGTAGACACATTTAACGTTGGTGATCTTTGGACGATCCTTCACCCATTTTGTAAACCTGTTGGCCTTAAAAAGATTTATGAACTTTTTTATATTGTACATAGAATAAGGGAATCTCCATACGGAAACTTACCGAGTGACCGTTCTGCCATGGCCACTGGCAGCCTTTGTTTTGGTACTCTTACCATTTTAGAAATATTCAAATTTCGAGCAGGAAATTACTTTCATACTTCAAACTTTTCGCATAAACCAATGTTTAACAGATAAGAGTGCTCGATTGGTGGTCTTACAGAATCCACTTTTGGTTGTTCCCTGTGTGCTCCATGTTCTGTCGAAATGAATTTAGTAGCAAGTCCCCGTAGTAATGCAGTAGTAATGTGCAACAGCAAAGGCGTAGTCTGAAACATAAGTTAGGGGCGCGTAGGTAGCTGAGGACGCATGCAGTACTCGGGGACATGTGCAAGATCTCGATCCCAAAATTTCTTTGTACAGACCCTGAAAAGTTGTGCTAACTTTTTAAGTTAACTGCATATCGTTCTTGTCCTTCGTCTGAGAACCTTTGTAATTTCGTTCGCTTCGTGCATAGAAATTGAAATGATACGCTCAGATGGTTCGGACCAAATTTCGAGCATAGTAGGTTCTGCCAAATCACCTGTCTTCATTTCTGCTAGCTTACCAAAGTATTCGGCTACAAGATGGATAGCGCTGAAGTTAGAGTAGCTCGCTAAGGTTGGCTCTGAAATCATGAGGAGTTAGTCCTCAGGCGTCGGCAGTGTACCATCCGCCTGACGGTTAGAAATACCTGATCGTTTTTACTCACGTTTCACCTTTAGCCTTTACTATTATGACTTTTGTTGCAAACTAATAGGGGAAGAATCCCAAGTCGAAGTGGCCATTTAAAATGAGACCTACACTGCTTAACGTATTTTTTATGCTGATTTCAAATCTGCATTCAAAACCTGCCAAACGATTCTCTGAATGAAGTTGTGGAGATTGTCTCCGGAGAGCGCTCAACAGGAGAAAGCACAAAAGCCATGGTCGCCGGCAGTCTAGCAGTGGCGGCTTGGAGTGGAGGTAAGCGTGACGCTTCATAGGCACGGGACAAAGGATCGGGTTTGGTGAGCGTCGGCGTTTTTGCATCTTACAGGACTTTTTTCTCCAAGTTGGGAAAATCTTTCTCTGTTAATTTTACCGCCTTCAGCGACTTCATAGTTGCTGGGGCGATTCAATTCCTATTAAACCGTCCGACATCTACTCCAACCACCAACATTCAAAAATTCTATTCTTATGTATACATTTCAAATCCAATGTAGGATAACTTTTACCTATTATGAGCGGATGCGATAATCTAGCACGGAGCGTCTAAAACAAAAGTCTTTCACAATGAGCGCAACGAATGAAAAAATTTCTTTTTTCTGATAGCGCTTTCCTCCTGGACTTGTTTGTTATCTCGCTCTAACCAATGTTCTGGGAAAAAGAACCTGCACCTGCTCTTTGGACACTTCCACATTACCGAACATCAACGACCCTCTAGATGTGCTTGCTGTTTCCATCTCATCACCCGGTTCCCACAGTGGATCGGCCTCCTCGTCCTAAATCACGCAGCCCTCTTCGCCTTCAATATCGAGGTCTTCGTAAAAGGGATTCTGCAAGATAGAGGAGAAACTGTCATTCAACTTGTGTTTCTTCTTTGTAGGGACGCGTTTAACATCACAGGATCCGAAGTACTGCTTGTTCCTTAGTGTTACACCCATCCATATATGCCATACTTTGCCGCGTTTGCCGCAAGGCAACCCTTACCTTTTTTTGAAAACTGACCACAACCCCCACCTTTTTCAGAAACTAATCGATGACAGTGGAAGACGGTTTAAGTAAAAACTGAATCGCCCCCAGCAACAAAAAAGTCGCTGAAGGCGGTAAACTAACAGAGGAAGATTTTTTCCAACTTGGAGAAAAAGTCCTTGCAAGATGCGAAAACCCCGACGCCTACCAAACCCGATCCTTGGTCCCGTGCCTATGAAGCGTCACGCTTACCTCCACTCCAAGCCGCCACTGCTGGACTGCCGGCGACCATGGCTTTTGTGCTTTCTCCTGTTGAGCGCTCTCCGGAGACCACCTCCACAACTTCGTTCGGACAATCGTTTGGCAGATTTTGAATGCAGATTTGAAATCAGCATCAAAAAATACGTCTAGCAGTTCAGGTCTCGTTATAAATGGCCACTTCGACCTGGGATCCTTCCCTTGTAAGAAGAAGTGAAAGATTTTTGGGAATGGGTCAAAAATAGATCGAGATAAGAATGGCAACAAAAAATGAATTCAAAAAGAAAGATCAGCTCTTTTAAAAGAAATGGTCATGTCCGGAATTTGACTAATTCGGAGGAGATTCATAAGAGCTTACAGATCATTAACATCGATAGCCAGCACACCATCATTTATTCGGTAGCATTTCCTATTGGCTAACATCTGTAAACGGTAATCGGAAGTTGAATGATGCGAAGCCATTCTCACGCTGGCGAGAGTCCCAATACTCAGGGGTAACGGAACTTCTCCCCTATCGCGGCATTCTCCCTTGCGGCATGCGGCAAATGTCACTGCAATTACCGTACTCCCGCCAATCGATATTTTTCCTTGACTGGCTTGCTTTTTCATTGGATTTTATCGTTTTTTCTTTTGTTTCTTTTTAGTTTTCATGTTTATTAGACTTGTTTAATTAGAATGACTCCTCCTATATTAGCGACGATCAATACCGCATTGGAATTGAAGGGAGCGGCCAGCCAATTCAAATAATTAAAGGACTCCCTACCTTACAAATTGCGCGCTCCAATCTTCCATCGCAATCCTGTGATAGGCGGTGGGTGCGGCGTATGCGACGCCGTGCTAGGGGAGAAGTTCCCGGACCCCAATACTCAGTCTACTGAGAAGTAAATTTTCGAATACTCCTTCAGCGTGGGAAAATTTCTTATTGTGACCGGTAAGTATGTGTTGATCCCATTAAGCGTATCCAAGTACAGAGAAATTTTTGAACTCAGCAGCAACTTAAAGCAGCTAATATTTATACGCGTTTTTCGTAGAATTTTGGTCTTTGTCAGGTATAGGCATAATTATTATGCGTTTCTGGTGAAAGTAGTGGATTTGTTGGATGCATACCAGGGTTCCCATGAATGACTGAATTGCTGTGTTGGTCCCACGGCTTGAAATATTTAGATACCTAGGCTTGTTGTATACATAAGATGTATACTACAAGGTGGCTGAAAAGTATAGGACGCGCCGTTTGGCGCTTCCTAGCACCTTGCCAGTGGGTATTTTCAAAATCTCTCGGGACTTTTAGGAAGCGCGGGATCTGTACAAGAATCCACATAAGTCATTCGATTGACCGGTTCGTCCGAACAATCACTATGAAAGTTTCTGCGCATCGACCCAATATCGGGAAGCTGCTCAGAGAAGGTTGCAGGAGCTGCGACATCCCGAAACGACTCGGCGTTCCCTCTTCAACCGTACGGAATGTTGCCGCGGCTCTCAGGAAACGAGGACATGCCAAAAAGGGGACGACCGAGAACAGTGAACACACCGAGGATCCGTGACGTCATCAGGAAGAGAATCACCCGCAACGAAGGAGTCAGCGTGAATCGGATTGCTTCTGACCTCAACATCAGCCGTCAAACCGTCCAGAAAATTGTGAAACTCGACCTCAGGAACAATTAATTGTCGGCTCCATCGAGGCCAGTTTCTTTCAGAGCAGTCCAAGCAAAGTCGACTGATAAAATGCAAAAAACTTCTTCGGGAGCTCAGGGCGCGCCGAATCTCTGATGTGATCTGGACTGACGAGAAAATTTTCACCGTAGAACCCTATCCAAGCCGTCAAAACCAGAGACAGTTGTTGTCAAAAGCTGACAGCAGATCCCCAGAACGTCGTCTTGTGCACAGCAGGCAATCTCCCAAAAGTGTTAGGGTTTGACACCTTCGGTCTTCATAGACAGAAATGTTAAAATCAAATCCGAGGTTTACCAAAAGGTAGTTTAAATGGACACTCTGCTACCCTGGGTCACTGAACACTTTCGAAACCAATCGTTCGTCCTGCAGCAAGATTGGGCCCCTCTCATGCCTCAAAGTCGACAAAAGCCGTACTGGAGCGCACTTCCCCGGTTACAGAGGTGAAGACATCTGACCTTCCTCTGCGCCGGATCTCAATTCAATGGACTTCTCTGTATGGGGGTACTTGGAGAGCGAAATCGCAGTACGCTCCTACCGCACATTTGATGCTCAGAAGTTGGCGCTTCAGAAGGCGTGGGGCGGCGTACGGTCGATTCAGTCATTGAGAGTCTGAAGGCCTGTGTAAGAGCAAAAGGATCGAATTTTGAACACCTGCTATCTTAAGTGATCTGGTAGCTCTACTCTATTCCTCATTAAGTTCATTTGTCTCTTTGCTATCTATCTTTGAAGTTACGCTTACAAATGGGCGTCCTGTACTTTTCAGCCACCCTGTACATGTCTGCATGTAAGCAACAGTCTGATGCGATGAAACAACTAAGCGCGTCAACTAACTAATAGCGTAGTCTGTGTAATATGTGAACAGCAGCAACTTCTGAACAGATCTCTGATAAGTATTTTTCTCGTTTCCTCCATGATATGTCTGCGCGTAAACAGCTACTTTGTCGTTGTGAGACAACTAAGCAGAACAATTAACTAATAGACAACACCTAGCGAGACAACGAATCACTTTTTCTACTCAGGCGTCGTTCCTTTACAGCTAAGCGTGGCAAATGGTCAGGTTCGGACTCAAATGGACTTGTTTCCATAAACACCTATCATTTCTCTCTTTTCGGAAGTTTCCAACAGGTTTTGAGTGGTATTCAGATGGTACACTTCCAGTGCTCGACCGCTGCTTCATAGGGTGTCGCACCAATGTCCTCAGTCCATCTTTCTCTCTAAATTTTTGGTTGAGGGCGATTATCAATTTTGTAGATTGCAGCTGGCCTTTGTGTACTTTGTTTGGATGATCGCTGGGTTGGAACGCTCGAGGTTCCGCGGATCCGGGATCTTCTCCCCGAAGACGGCGTCGCGCACGCCGGACCTGCCGCATATCGCAGGATTGCGATGGAAGATTGGAGCGGGCAATTTGTGAGGCAGGGAATCCTTTAATATTTGACTTGGCTGTCCGCTCCCTTCAATTCCCGTTCCAAGCAGATATGGCAAGTGTTTCTGAAAGGTTATCATTTGCTCGAGGATAACCCCACTCTGCCATAGTGCAAGAATCAAAGTTCATCACAGGACTCGTCTGCAAGCGAAAACTGTTCGAAAACAAATGGAGTAACGTTTTCGAGAACATTGAGATTGCTTGAAAGAAGGAGGGAAGGCGAAGATCCATCCATCAATTTCCACATTCAGACTTTTATTACAGATTCCTTTTTTGGAAAATAAAATGGTCATAACAACAGAGTATCCCCTCTTGGTCGTAACTATTAATAGCTTTTTTGATTTCATTAACGAAAAAAAGTTTGGTTGTGTCATTCCACAAGGTGTTTTGAACATGAAGGACTAATTTTTGCTAAATTCGTTTATTGCTTTCAAATGTCAAGCTCATCGTTGCTGAACCCAACGGCACAGTACTTGGACGAATCGCATGGTTTCGTTTGACAGATATGATAATGGTCGTTGTCGCAGTAATCAGAAAACCATGCAGATCTGAAGTACGGAGTAGTTAAAACGTTTCGAATTGCTTAACCTACCGAAAGGAGAGGATGAAACAAAAGTAACTTACATAGCGATAATTGTGTCAGTTTTCAAACTTTGTCGACTCGGTAATCTATTTTACATGCCTACGGGTTAGATAGTCTCCTGTTGTACAGTTTAGGCACCATTGCCACATCCTTCAACTACTCTAACTTACCAGCCTCCAAACGCAACAGTAAGTGTGCCCATTTTATCATTCCTTCTGCTGGTTGTATTAGGTGTGTGCATTAATTTCCGCCGTTTTTCGCGTGCAAAAACATACTTATTAGAAAATTAAAACTAAATGTACATTAACCAATGTATTGCCCATCGTTAGCTACAACTTCTTGCCATCTTTCTGGTATCTTGTTGACTCCGGGTCTAAAAAGGTCTTCATCTTTTGAGGCAATCTTGTTATCCACCCATTTTCGCACTTCTTCGGCATTCCGGAAGCGTATAACTGCCAAACTGACTTGCATGGACCGGTACAGGTGGTCATCAGAAAGAGCAAGATCCGGAGAGTATGCGGGCTGAACAAGCTGATCCCATCCAACAACTGCAATTTTTTTATAAGGACATTCTTCGCAACATGGGGTCTGGCATGATCGTGGTGGAACAGCACCTCATGATATTTTCCTGTGATTAACGGCCGCTTTTAGGTGAGAGCATCCCAAAAACTGTCAAGTTGGTGTTCGTAGCGGTCAGCAGTAACAGTTTCGTTCGGGCTCAGCAGCTCATAGTTCAAAACACCCTTTTGATCCCACCACCAAATGCACACACAGCATTACTTTTTGCTTTTTTCTTTCCTTGCAAACTCTCGAGTAAAGAGAAACCATCTCAGGAGGTTTATTCAGATAGAGCTTGTCCTCCATAAGTATCAAAAAGCATCGGGTGGGCTTCAATGCCAGTTTCCTTGAAAACAAACAGCACGAGAAGGGCCCCCCGGGAAAAGGGTTTATCATGTTCCATGACGAATCAGTCTGGGAGCAACGGGATTTTGGGGAAAAACTGATCTGTCTGCCCTTAAATAGGAAGCTAATACCCGTGAACCTCTAACATGGTTTGCGCAACGACCCTTTGAAGACGGCGGCGGAAATTAATGCACACACCTAATACAAAGTAGTAAATGTTTTTGTACCCGAGGATAAGTGGCATGAGCGTGCTCACCCCATTCGTTATGAGGTATCCACATTAACAACTAACTGAAATTCCTCCACGCCGATCCATCCTATTCTCACTCACCCCAATTCAGTCTCTATGATCGCAACAGCAACTTCCTTCTTTGTTCTATCAATAAACTCACTTGGATTCGGTGTACTGTTCCATGTAGACACATTTACCCATGCCGATCTTTGGATGATCCTTCGCCCATTTTGTGAACTTGTCGGCCTGAAAAGGTTTTATGTACCTATTCATATTCCATGTGTACGTGTCACACAGAACCCATATCTAGTCATCTCATTCTACATAGAACAAGGAATTTTGCATCTGAGAACTCACTGGACGTCCGTCCTGCCATAGCCACTGGCTGCCCTTGAGTTGTAGTCCTAGCCAGAACTTCGTCTTCGGTGGAAATACTGAATCGGTTCTTTCAACCTTTTTATTACTCTTACTCTTTACTATACTAGACTCTTTGGGTATAATCAAATTTTGTACAGAACTTGGCACTATCCACCCTGTACGCCCCACTTTGTCGAGAATGGCCTGGATTTCTATCCAATTTTTTTAAGAAGGTGAAACCGACTGGAAGTTGCCTAGAGGGGTAATTTGATCCGTAGAACACGAATATCGCATCTACTCGTCATAAAGATGCCTAGCGCTCGCGTCACAGGCGCAGGCGCCAAACGGAGCTGGGTCACCAATCTTGCTGAAAATTGTTCCTAAGTAGTGTGTTGGAACATGGATATCATATTTACTCTGCATGGTAACTATTCACACTCGTGGGTATTCGTATTTGTGACCCTAAAAAGGGCCGTTGTGTTAGTCACGTTGGTCTTGGAACTTGATGGATGACGTTCAACACGGATAAATTTCCGCAATAAGCTCGAAGAAGTTGAAGATGATCTCTCCAGGCTCTGTAAAATCGCTACGCCACAGGAAATCACTGATGTAATCAGTGTATCTCTTCGTGCCCAAACCATTCACCTTCTTTGGCACCATCTTAACTTCTGCCACAACGATTCGATGTTCTGGATGTGGGCGCCAGTTCGAGGATCGACAAAATTAACCATGTGATTTAAAGTGAAGTTTCGATATCCTGCAAGCAATCTAGACAGCTGCGAATATGCTCTCCATGAATCGTACTTTATTGTTGTTCCTGGTCGGATGAATTCAAGAATAATGTTCGGCAGGGTAGCAGCATCATGGCACCTCACCAAAACCATAAATGCCCGGCCACTACCTCTCTCGATTCCTGCTAACAGCCACTCCTTTCTTCGCACGATCCTGCCACGGTTGTACTTACTTCGCGTGACGTTTGTTTCGTCAACTTTTACAATTTCTCCTGGTCAGCCAATGATTGGAGGGTGCCTTCTATAGAACCGAGAACAGATGTTCCTCAAACGACGTTCCCAATAGGTTAGCATCTTCGCACTCTCGCCAAGCTCGAATAACTTGGTTCGAAAGGGCTTAAATTCACAGAGCTGAAAAAGAAGTTTGGAGTTCGCAGAAAAGCTTCCGTGCCGAACAGGCAAGGATAGTTTCGTTCCTTCATTCGTCCCCCAGGCGCGTTTATGACTGATCACATCGTTTTGAGGTCGAATGTTCATGGATCCAGAGCATATTGGGCACACTGGAACTGCTTGTAGTCCTTGGCTTCGTAACCATGCTCGAAAAGTCGTCCGCGTTCAGTTTCAGCTTTTCAAACAAGTCCAACCACTTGAGGTCCTTCAAGTCCATCATGCGATTATGGCAATGCAGGGCGTTGAGAGCTATGTTTGGTGCAGATGAGAAATTCGTGAGTCTGGCAACTCACCATTTGATTTTGACGCCAAAACGCGCCATCGGTTTTGACGCGCACTCTAGCGACGTCCCATGGAAATGCCGGACAGAAAAGCGTGCGGGGCGTCAGGCATTTTCATGACGAATGGATGTGATAGTCGTGTTCTACGGGTCAAATTACCCCTCTAGGCAAGTTTCTAGTCGGTTTCATATTCTTGAAAAAATCGAAAGAAGTCCAGCCTATTCTCGACAAAGTGGGGCAGTACAGGGTAAATAGTGCCCGGAAATTACTTTACTACCCATTCAATTCTGCGCTGGATGTCAAACTTGTTAGCCTAAACCAATTCTTAACAGATAAGGATAGTGCATGCTGAGCCCCTGCAGGTGGTCTTACAGGCTCCATTTTGGGTATTTCCCTGTGTGCTCCACGTTCTGTCGGAATGAATTTAGTAACAAGTCCCCTGTCATGTGCAACAGCAAAGGCATAGTCTGGAACAGCCCTAACAGGCGCGAAGGTAGCTGAAGATGCATGCATTCTCGGGGACATGCGCAAGATCTCCATCCCAGACTTTCTTCGTATAGACCCTAAGAAGTTCTCTCGACTCTTCGAGTGAGTGCATATCGTACTTATCCTTCGCCTCAAAACCTTTAGAATTTCGTTCACTTCGTGCTTAGAGATCAAAATGATGCGCTCAGATGGTTCGGACAGAATTGGGAGCGTAGTAGTTTCTGCCATATCACCTGCCTTTGTTTATGCAGGTTGAAGAAGAATAGCTTTGAAATCTATCAAGTATGTAGTCTGTCAGCAATGTACCACTGGCCTTAGAAACAGTTAAACCATTTGGGCTTTTTTCACAATCCGACCGTTAGCCTTCAATCCTATATCTTTCGCTGCCATCTCAGCAGAAGAGCAGAAAGTTCTGCGATCTATATGTAAGGAATTGGTAGAAGATGAAGCGAGATAAGAGTAGCAACAAAAAACTAATTTGGAAGGAAAAGGACGAGGTTCTCTGTTTCTTTGGTTTTTTGTTGAATGAGATAGTTATTCCCGAAAGATGACTAATTCGGAAAAGATTCAGAAAAGCTTACAGCTCATCAGAAACGCATTTTTATTGGAGTCCTCATCAATAGCCAGCACACCGTCATTTTTTCGGTAGCATGTTTCTATTGGCTAACATCTGTAAAAATCACATTTAATTGAGATCGGTAGTCGGAAACAGTATTTTACCCGTTTGAAGCAATTCGTGGAGCGAATATCCCAAAACTTACTGCCAAGGGAAGTACTTCTGTTCTCGTGGACCTAAAGCGCTCAAACTTGGTAGGAGTACAGGCTGCAGCATGGGAAAACATTTTTGGTTAGCGGAGTCGGACTCCGCCTTCCCCACAGGGGGCGAGGTTTGTGCAGTAAATCATAACTGCAGTCCCCGTGGACCTAGAGCGTCTAAATTTGGTAAGGGTACCCAATATAGGATGGGAACATTTATGGTGGATGGCGGGACCGGGCTCTGCCTACAAGGGGCGGGGTTTGTGTGAAGAACTCATAACTCCTTCAAGGGGTGGGGCTAGCAAGAAATGTCAAAATGAACCTAGAGTGACCAAATTTGGTAGGAATACAGGAGGCATGATAGGAACATTGATGATAGGTTGCAAGACTAAACTCTGCCCCAAAGAGCTGGGCGTGTATAAATACTGTTAGTTCGGACCCAGACCGTTGAAACTTGAAGGCACAAGTAGTTGGCTGGGGTCATTCATGATAGCTAACATAGTAGACTCAGCCGCGATGAACTCTGAACACTTTTTTCCTCTGAATAATCGCTTTTGTGATATTAGTGATGTTCTATTCGGACCCAGCGAAGATGGCTTACAGAAAAAATCGCTCCCAATTTGGAGCTAGTATTGAGGGTGTAGAGCTTTCAAAGAAAAAGGAGAAACCGGAGTGTTATTTACGCATAGCAAATTTCTCACAGGAAGGAGGAGCGCCCGGCTAACGCCGGGCGGCCCGATAGAAGTATACACGAAACTTTCAAGTCGAGCGAATGTTATACAACAACAACGTAAAGCGTTTTTTGTGGAGTTTCAGTTAATGTCGAGCATAGGGCGTAGTTACATTTCTATTGAAGGTAGTGGACTTGTTGGATCCATACCAAGGTTTCAATGTATGATTGGATTGCCCTGTTAGTCCAACGGCATGAAGTAGTATTTCTAGGCTTGTTGTATGGTGCGCAGTGTGCCTATGTAAGAAGCGGCCAATCTGATCTCTGATGAGTATTTCCTCACCTTTTCCACGATATGTCTGCACGTTAACAACTAGTCAGACGAGTTCAGACAACTAAGAGAAACTGACTAATGGACACCCACGTGGCGAGTAACAACCACTCATGGTCGCGTTAACTTGCTAAAACCTTATCGGCTGTTTCATAGTCCGCCGGCTTGCGTGGCGGCGTCAAGCCCCTTCGAAGGGCTGAAAACAAAGAAGAACAAAATCAAAAACCAAACAACCAGGGACTTGTGCAAATGGTTTTTGATTTTGTCTCTCTTGTTTACAGCCCTTCCAAGGGGCTTGGGCGCGACGCGACCGCGTCGACCGACGGTCTGCCTCCCTCGTCCCCCCTAGCACTGCCACTTCTGCCACGCCGACACACACGCCAGCGGACTAAGAAAGCAGCTATTTCTTCACCACTGAACGTGACCAAGGGTCAGGTTTGGGCCCAAATGGACTTGGTTCGTAAAACATCTATTATTTCATTCTTTTCCGGAAGTTTCCGACAGATTTAGAACGGTATCCAGGTTCTTCCACTTCCAATGCTCAACCATTGCTTCATAAGCTGTTGCACGAGCGTTCTAAGACCTGCTTCCTCTGGGCACTTCTTGTTGCATACGTTCCGATTATTTCGTAAGAATGCTTGCATTTGGCCTCTGTGAACTTTGTTTTATTGATGACCATGTTGGAACTGTAAAGGTTCCGCAAAATTGTCGTTCATCTAGGTACCACGCCAATTAGCTCCAATTCGTCGAACATCATTGAAAGGGGACTTTTGAAAAGGTCTGAATTTGCTTAGCCGAAGTTCTTGATGTGAAATGTGGAGTACACTTGATACTTCACTCTTCAGTTGTTGCAGTGTTATGGAGTTCTTGAGCAGTTCTTGAGCTGCGTGGTATATTTTCACCGGGAGGCTGGTAGAAAGAATCATTCTAGAGAGGAAATTGGGACAGTGGTAAGATACCCTGCGAAAGGAATAGAACGGTGTGGGTAATTCCACAACATGATAACATGGGTAATTCCGCACCCGACTGGTGCTGCGAAGAAGAAGCTTCGATCAGCAGTGGAATATTTCGCTGATTGTCGCGAAGTCACTACCGTGGGATTTCGGTTAGAAATAGCGCTACTTCGCATAAAAGACAAACTAATGCTGAAGGTAGCGATCTGATACGGTCAGCATTAGCGTTGAGGGGTTTGCCATCGTTACGTCGCCTGCGCGTTTACAGCCTTCACCTAGGCTTACTCTGTAACATCTACAAAGCGCGTCAAATGTTTTCAAACTGTTTCTGAGATACATACCTGCATCGAGGGAATCAAAAACGGATAGTAACATCCACCTTGGGGTGCTTGCCATTGTCGGTGTTATACGGTATCCATTTTCTTTTTACAAAAGCAATTTGCTGGAATTTTCGAAGATTGAATGTCTAGGGTAACGAAAGGAAAGTGTCTAGGAACAACAGTTTCGAAGCAACCTCTACATCATTGCTTTGTAACTCAATAGTATCGCATAAATTGTTCCGCAAAGCGCGACCTCTCTGCTGTTTTGGCTTATCTGTGAGCAGATCTGGGAGAATGTGATACTGTTGATTCCCGGTCAGGATTAAGCTTGGTTTTAAAAGGCAGACATCATTACAATCTTGCATGAATTCCGTGGCCGCCTTCTTATGGTTCCTGTACTAGAATTAACATTATGAACTAATTGAATGTCTAGGGTAAACGAAAGGAGAGTGTCTAGAAACGACAGTTTCGAAGCAGCCTCTATCGGTCCTTCAGTCATGTTTACAGATGTTGCCTTACAGATGGCGGAATGGCTACTAATTGTGCAGTTAGGGCTGCAATGAAACCACTAGAGTAGTGAGCCTTACCTTCGCAAAGGAAGTTGGCGTAGTTCCTGAGCGTGCAGTTGGTTTACCATCCTTGTAATTAATCAGGCTATAGTTTGGTGATGCCAGTTTTCTGAGCATTGGCACAGACTTTTCGTGCTCTTGTACATACTCTATAATACTTATCGTTTTGCCTGCAAATTTTTTCAAGCAGGGGAAGAGCTTGGAAGGAACGATTAGGAATTCAGAAGCCGATATGCGAATGTGCCATGACGAAGTTTGTTAAGAAGCTTAAGCATTGCGTAAGAGTGGGAGGCATAGTGACTAATTTTGGTCTTTAATCTCCCAGCTTCCGCTCGAATAACCTAAGATAAGCAGCAAGCATGGCCACGTAGTCATTTATTCGAGGTATTGTTCGAAATGATCGCCTTTGGCCAGAATACAAGCTTGCAATCTTTTCGTAAAGGCTTCCACGGTGGGCCGCAAGTAGTCGACATCAATTTTCTGCCACTCCATCTGAAGAGCTGCTTTTAGACTGTCCAAACTGCGGTGGGGTGAAGAAGACACTTTCTGCTGCAGATAGCTCCAAACGGAGTAGTCCATTGGGTTGAGGTCTGGGGAGTTAGATGGCCACATGTCTTTGTCCCAGAATCCAGAAAAATGATGTCGGCAGAAGGAAATCGTGGATTTCGACCCACGTGCTGGTGCCCAGTCCTGTTGCAAAATAAAGTTCCTTTCTCCGAAGTGATTTCGGGCTCATGGCAACAGTGTGTCCCTTAAAATAACATTCTGGTAAGTTTCGGAGTTGATTTTGATGTTTTTATCAACAAAAACGAGAGGTGCTTTGCCTTCTGATGTTATTCCGGCCCATACCATCACCGACTTCGGGAACAGGCTTCTGGTTTTCACTCGTCGTTTTCTGGAGTTTTTCTCTGCCCGAGGTAGCAACTGCCGCTGGTTCTGGCTGTTGTGCGCGACCTCGATCGTGAAAATTCTCTCGTCTGTTCACACGATGTCCGAGAGGCGGCCCGCGCGAACTGCTGCCAGAAGCTTCTGACATTTTTCCAGTCTGTTCTTCTTTGCTGCTTCGCTGAGCATGTGGCCTCGAAGAAGCGGTAACTGTGAAAATCTAGCTCACATTTCACAATGTTTTGAACACTTTTTCGCGAGATATGCAAATCCGAAGCAATTTTGTTCATGCTGACTTCATCGTTGCGTGAAATCCTCTTCTTGATCACCTTCCGAACCCGAGGAACATTGACAGTTCTTGGACGCCCTGATTTTCGAAGTGGTAGATGGTGTCCACGCTCCCTGTACTGGGCCACAATTCTTCTGACCGTTCTGTCGTTAATGTGCAGCCTTCTTGCGATTTCCGCAGCGAAACATCCTTCGTCCACGAGATGTGCGATTGTGGCACGGTGAGGAGATGGTCGCATTTCTCCGAGGTACTCTGATCGACAGTCACAATAATTCGGGTATAGGGCATGACTGACACGCTTTATCCAGAGCATATATGGCACAGCTGAAACGGGGATTTACAGGTTAGCAAGCGACGTGTGATTTGCCGGACCATACTTTGTAGCCACCCTGTAGTTTTCGTTTGTGAATTTTTTGTAAAAGTAAAGTTTGGAAGGTTAAAACTCATTGTTGGAACCATGAGATATGACGATGGAGATTGTTTCGGTCACTTACCGATAGTAATGATGATCCCACCTTCTGCACGGAATTGCTCGGCAACTTTCAGTGGATTGTTGAGAACAGCTTCCCTTAAAACATATTTACTGACGTTGATTCAGCGAACTTCTTTGATCGGAGTTACTTGTTCTTCTAGTGGATACGACAGTTTTTTGAAAAAAACTAAATAACTGGTATAGTGGGGGGCGTTGAGCACGCATTGTTCCTGTTGTGTTCGTCATGAAAACAAGGTAAACAGAAAAGTCAAGGGCCAAACGAAGAAGGCTTTAGGCAAGCAACTTCGTTTGGCCATACCCTTAGTACGTCGTTTTCCCAACTAGTTCTTATGTCGAGAACCTAAACTAGCATCTCACTGGAAAAGACTCGACGATGATCAGGGGTTGAAAGCAATATCGCCATCTTCTTTACTGCAAAAAATAAAAAAAGTAATATGCGCACAAATGATCTGTAGTTACTGAGCACCTGGCATCAAACATGAAGCCTCCAGAAAACAGACCTGTAAGTGCTCCCGACGATGATGATTACCTTACGAGCTGCAGCACGATGAGATGTGGATTCGAATCTCTCCTCTTGCCATGCGGATCGCTCTGAAAAGTTGTAGTAGTGGCTACTAATCAATGAATGATCTAATTAATTCTGGTTGTCAAAGATTGTTCGGGATTTTCTTCACAACTTTTACTGTTACCGCATTTGATATAGGAACATATATCTAATTATAGTATACGTTGTACGCAATATTGTGGAACTTAGCGCTTTGTTGTGCATAGTGCTTGCAAACAGTCACTACCAAGTCAGGAGTTGGGCAGTATGCTCACTTATTTGTTACTCTGTCCTTGAATAATATTAACTAACGAGGGCATGGTGAAGTGGGAAGGATCCATACGTTTAAGCCTCATAACGATCCGAAGATCGGAGAGTGCGCATATGCCGCGCAATTGGCGATAGATCAGGCAGATTCATGTACATATTGTTTGTGCTGATATTTGTGCTGACTCGAAAATCGAAACATTCATCGATTCTGTATCGCTGGACATCTACAGTAGGGGTCTGCTGGGCGACGTTGCCACAAAGGACGCCTGGGACGTTACCTGACCGCTTTTTTGAAAAAAACTGTTATCAATATGACAATACACATCAAAAGTTTGTAGCTTTGTTTTGTCTTTGTTTGTTGCTCTCGTTCCTGTGGCTGAACCAACAAAAAAGGCTCATAAGGCAGTTTTTCTTCAGGGCCTCATGTCCAAAAGTTGAGGCTTCACAAGCTGCCGTCTTTTTGCTTCTTTTGCGCTTCTTTGGTGCTGCTCTTGCAAAAGTTCTTCTTCACTTACCCCTCGATGTTCGTTTCCGTTTCATTCAGCGGCAATATGTCCAAATCAAGCAGATCTTCTTTTGAAGTGTAAACATCGAGGTCGGCGATTAGATCGACATTGCTAGCGTAGCGAATGACTCCTAATCGGGTTTGGAACTGCTCCGCTTGGGCCCCACTGTCATTTTGGCAAAAGCTGACACGATGTAGTCAGTAGCCTGTAATTGAGCATGGAAAGTTGACTGAATTGATCGTTCCACTACCGTTTGTCATGGGCAAGACTGTTTTGCCTAGGGAGTTGCATGAGATCCCAATACCAGTATGCTTTTTCGCCATCCTTTCTTATTCAGACACCTCTATGTAGTGAGAAGGCCTTTCATATCGTTGCACAAAGCGACATAAGAGTGAATGACGCATAGTCCGAAATGGAACTAGAAAGTTCCATCTATTTCAACCTACCGAGGCGATTCCATTTGAGCCCATAAACACGCCCTGCTTCCATGAGAAGGAATACATCTAGCCATATAGTCTTCGGAACACATTCACATTCGCTGCTGGTCCTTACCACAGGGGCTGGTGTATTAGTAGGAACTGTAATAATATCGTTTCTCTTACAATTGGTAGCATCGCGGTTTCTGCGATGTAGTGGGTTAGAGACGACACAAAACAAAAGCATTACTTACTTGTTCTGACTCAATGTTTGGTTTTATTGTAAAAAGTTACTGTTTAAGTTGAAGTAGGTGAATACAGGGATACGTATCTCCTACAAAAAAATGGCTAGTGCACTCTTTGTCTTATTGAGCAGAGCTGATATAGTATACATAAATATGGTTTTGGTCCTTAACTTGCATTTTTCGGAGATATGTTGTGGCAAGGAGTTGTTTGAGGTCTTGTGGGCATGGAAGTGCCTGAGGTCGGTGTAGAGGAGCGCGATGGATTGTACCTGAGGGAGAGGAAGACGTTGAGGTTGAAGTTGAACTAGTGCGCCGTGGAGTTGAAGTTGATGTCAAGAAGCGCGGCGTAGTCGAAGGTTGAGTTGATGAGCTTGTTGGAGTTGAGGCTGGTGTTGTGTGGTGCGATGGAGTCGTCGTAATAGGAGTATCTGGAATTTTGTACAGATAAGGAGTAACTAGTGCTTCCACATCTTCGCCTACTAGTAGAGTAAGGTGAAATAGGATCTTCTCACACAAAGACATATCCAAAGTCTAGACAGTTGTTTCGACCATGTTCCTAATGACAAGGTCATCTTGGGTGATTGGACAGCCAATTAAATTTTTGAACTACGCAAAAGATGTCATAATTCCAAATCGCCCTCTATATAAGCGCTATCTCATATGACCTTCGGCGTCCCAGAAACGAAGCGTTCCTTGGTCCCGTTACAATTTTTAGTGCTTGCCTACTGTAATCTGAGTTGCTAGCATTTGCATACATCTTCTTTCACAATGATTTAATCTTCCTTCATGTGAGTAGAGTGGTTGGCTGCCGAGTTCGGAATTCGGAAGACTCGGGCGGCTCAAAAAAAACCCTGTTGTCCTACAAGGCCCCCTCATTAACCCTTAAAGTCCATTCTGCAAGTTCGGGTGGCAACCTTCACAAGACATCAATGGTGAAGGAACAAATAAACACACTATAGGATGTGTTTCAAACACATCCTATAGTGTGTTTCCTCCTATAGTGAAGCCCTCAGAACCCAAATTTCTCAGTCCCTCATTTCGAATTGTTCGAGACCACTCTGACTTCGTGGTAATTTATGACTATGAACCATTTAGCTTGGAAATTTAATAACTAACAATCGTGTGCAAAGGTTTTAGAACCCTGTTTGGGGACTGGAAGTCAATCAAGGTGAGAAATATGCCAGTAATGCTTAAAATTTCCTTAATGCTGGTATTTCCGAAATTCTAACGCGACGGTAACTTATAAATATGGAATGCACTTTAGTCACGATGAAAATGGTTATCTTCGCTGTTTTCTGCGACACGTCGCTTAGTTGTTTGCTCTAACCCTCCTAATAATTTGCCAGGTAGGGCATTCATATTATTTACTGTTCAAACATATGTTTTTTCGTGCTCTTATCTTATTTTTCGCATTTCATATTCTACTATAGTCTTTCTGGTTCCACTAGGAAAAAGCATCTTCTTTTGATCTTGCTCACCACAAATGAAGCGACTAACATAATCAGCAATATCGTCGATATCACCCATCGCGTTCACTCTCATGTTCGTTTTCTGAAAGGGAATTCATGGCAGAGATCCTCTTATTTGACTTTAATAGCTTACCTCATTGTCATACCAGTTGTTGAATGACGAATTACCCATGTTGATGACTGCTGTAGAGAATCTTTTCACTATCCCTTTATCCATGTTGAATTTCAGTAGTCTCCCCGCAATATCCACGTCTTTCTGATCGCTGAGCACTTAGTATTAGGAAAGGTTTTTACTGTGCCAGAAAAAAAGATGAGGGTAAGCAGTAGGCGAATAGTTTTTGCCTTTGTTTTCCTCTGTGTTATAAAAAAAAAAGTTATGGGGTGGAATTTTTCAGGATGTCGAAGAAAGACTCTTTGAGAGGTCCAGGTAAATTATGAGTTCGTATCAAACTGTAGATAACTGTGAAGAGGCATAGTGTGACCTACTGTAACTTATAGCTTGAATTCTGCTCTAAATTTCGAAAACACATTCAGGCATGACGCTTTGCTAGTACTAGCTTTATACAAAAGATTTGAGACACTTAGATGTATGATTTGAGTTCTTTCACTGTTTTATGTAAACCCTCGCTGGAACTGATTTGTGAGCGTAAACCATACATAATAAGCGTAAACCACTCAGCAAATGCCTCGCCTAATGCGTATAACTTGGTCTTGTTAGCCGATCCGTCATCTTTGCTCATTTTTCCCTGGTATCTGGGCTATTTTGGGGATAGTCGAAAAGTTAACTTAGGACGTGCTCAATTTACCTCATCCGTAGCGGTCAAAAGTCTTCGGTAAAATGCTTTGACGCTTTTTCGTTCATAACTTTTTCCTTTGTTGACCAAATCGCGCGAAATTTGGATATGCTCAACTAGAGCATATTTCACCCTACTCAACACTATTTGACTGCAAAGCTGCAGTATTCATAGGTAGAGCAAGATGTTTGTTGCGGTAGTAGATTTTGCTAAAACTCAAGTTGTTGGCCTCTGCACTTATTCGCACCTTATGTGCGTTTTTCTCATCTATTGTGTGCGGCGTTACCGCTCGTACTCTTTAGAAATGACAACAAGGAAAGAGATTCGAGAAGGACCATCATTTGTATTTTCAGTCGATTTTGAGTTCATGCTCTTTGGAATATCTGGAACATGATCAGATTGCAAGTTAATAGTGGTAAATATTCAAAATACACCCACGCTCCGAATATAGAAACTTTGAATGATTAGGTTCAATAGGAAAGGAGTTACGACTGAAAAGTATGACTGAAGAAGCATTTCACCGAAGACTTTTGGCCGTTACCGTATATGCCCAACTCATCCTGCCCCATTACTCCAACTATAGCCAATTTGAAATGGTCTCTGCAGACTCCTTCATAGATAATGGATTTGTTGAAATTTTCATCAACACATGCTTGCTTTCATTTACTTTGGAGGTATTTGGAGAAGCGGAAGTGGGATAGTCTTCCGAATTTCTTAAAGGGAAAGCAGTCAGATTCAGATCAGATTCATTCTCTGTTATCATAAATCAATGATAAGCTTAAGCCGAGCCTACCAGTCTTTCACGAGTAGTATCAGCAGTGCATCTTCAACGTCGATTGTTGTAACGATGCGGTAGAGGAAATTTCGGATTTTTCTGAAAAAATTTCTGACTTATAGCAATTCGCTGTCGCATTGGAACTGCTTCGCCTAAGAAAAGTAGAGGCTTTGTGGGTTTCAGAATGAAAAAGTGAAGCGTGAGTGATAAACGAAATTGAGAAATTGTGTCATCTTTTTGACTTTGCTGCCTCAGGGTTGTCATGGAGTTCTCGATTGCTTCGGTCGTCTACCGTATCCATATTTTATCATTTTCTGTTTTTCTGTTTTGTTTTTTTGTTTTCCCCACTTCATTTTCCCCATTCGCGTTCCTGACAGAAACGACAAGAAATTAGTAACGTTCCTATTACTTCCGATAACATCCAATTCCCCTTACATGTTTGACCGGTAGAAAGGAGAGGACGGACAAGATTCGCATACAAATCATTCACCACTTTGAAGATACTGAAGAACCCTTTCTTTTCTTGTCCATTTTCATGAAGCAAATACTTTGATGCATGCACGAGCTGAAAAAATATTGAATGAATGAAACTGAGCTTGAGGGAAGGTGCCTCACTGTAAGTACATATTGGGAATAGATGCCAAATGAAAGTTGTGATGTGTACAAGACATCTTGTGAAGGTTCTAGTTGTTCATAATTCCAGTGGGTAGGTGAATGGGGAGGGAAGGAACGAGTGGAGGGTTTAAGCAAAAATGTAAATCTTATTTGATCCGTACAGTACTGCAGAAAGTACACATTAAGTTGACGTTTACTACGTTTTATTAGGTGGATGCATAATTAATGCGGATTTTTTCGCGGCTCTTTTTCTCTTGAAAGAATTTGACTTTCGGATTCGGGTTTTTTCTAGAAATGATCTACTTGATTTCCTCTACAAGAATATACTCGAAAAACCATCTGTATATTCGCAAAATCAGGCTTTACTACTTCGAGAAAGATTGGAAAGTGGCGCACTCATTCCGCGATCTCAGTAACTTTTCAGCGATCGTTCATTAGGGGATCTAGTGAAAGTACACATGATGTCCTGGTGGTCAAAAACGGTCAAATACGGTCAAACATTTTGATATTTTCCATTTCCCTGCATTTTACCTGCCTCTCTATATTAGGTTGATGAATAATTATTGCGGATTTTTCCAGCAAATTTTACTTAAAGAAATTACAGAAATACTAAGCAAAGACATATTCAAATAATTACTCCGGAACTTATTTACCATCTACGTCAAGCACTGCTTTCCATTGATTAGTTAGTCGGATCCCAAAAGCGAAGAAGTTTGATCCTTGGGGGCGATCCACGCCTTGACATAGGCCATCAAGTCATCCAAATCAAAACAACCTCTATTCTCTAGCCATTTTTTCGATGAACGGTTGATGAGATAATCCATAAGAGTTTCTGCTGGTGAACATGGCAGATTTAGGGACAGACCCCATTTCTTGGTTGGTTCTGGCTCATTGTTCGATCGCCGAAAAGTTACTGAGAACGCGGAATGACTGCGCCACCTTCCAATCTTTCTCGAAGTAGTAAAGCCTAATTTCGCGAATATGCGTATGGTTTTTTGAGTATATTCTTGTAGAGGAAATCAAGTAGATCATTTCTAGAAAAAACCCGAACTCAATAGTCAAACATTTACGGGAGAAAAAAAGCCGCGAAAAAATCCGCAATAAATATGCATCAACCTAATAGTTTTGCGGAACACTTGTCCAAAAAACTTCCCAGCGCTTCTGAAACCTTGCCACCAGTGGCATGAACACAGAATAGGTTTGGTATGGCTTCCTTTTCATCATTTATGGCTCAATGTTACATTCTTAAAGGCACAGTTCACGAAAGAATGGTTTCTGAGAATTCCCCATAGGACCCCTTTGATACCATTTCGAGAAACATCCTGGATAGGGCAAAATAGGGTGCCAGGCATTGTATCGAGTAAATGCCACACCCACAACGGACAAGTCTCAACGGCGTTGTTGAGGCTGCACTAAGTCAAGGAACTCCCATGTTATAAGTTCGAACAACTTGTCATGACCCATGACGACTGTGGCAAGCAGTTTTAAACAATTTGTCTTGATGTTGCCAGCTCTTCGCACAATTGTATTAACTGAAATCTCCTCCGAATACCTCTTACATGTCACTTCTATAATAGTAATCTCGTACCTCATTTCACCACTCTTAAAAAGCCTTATTTCTCGCAAAGTAGACGGATTCTCTCGCTTTCTTCGTCACCGATGCACTACTCTACATCAGTACATCCTCTTTTCCACTTGAAATGTGTTTCTCAAATTTATCGTAAACTATGCCTTTAACTCAAGGAATCTTTAACGATATCGTCTTACCTTGATGGCGTCACTTCAGTTGCTTCTTTACCTCGGCTCCGTAAGGTTAACAAGTTTGTACAAACTTGACCTCTGTTGTTGTTGAATTCATAGGTCATAGACGCATTGGTACCTTCAATAATAGTGAGAATAGATCGTGCTGTGGTCTCACTTTTCGAGAAATATATGGAAAACACGCCTTCGTTTTTTTCAAGTGACTAAGAATATTGTTAATATTGAGCCTACCATATGTGGCCAAGGCTACGCTGACAAAGTTTTCCCGTATATTGAGACGTCGTAGAATGGATTTTGTGATTGAGAACTCCTTCAATAAATTGGATACAGATGAGGATCACTTTTCTATTGGTTTAGCGATTTTGTTCAGTATTTTTTTCATTAGCCAAAAAGAGCGAAAAGTAAATTTAGACACTGTGAGGGATCCCGCTTCCGAACTCATGAATTTCTCATCCCTGTGTGTGGTAAATGCTCCATACCAAAAAGTAGATTAGTGTATTGAAAGAGTTTTTCTGATCGTATTTTTAAACTCTACTGATAATTGTAAGCTGTTATACCCCTTTTGATCCACGATGGCGCATTACTTGTTCTTTGCCCCCTGGAAGTCAATCGAGGTGAGAAATATGCCAGTAATGCTTTAAATTCCCTTAATGCTGGTTTTTCCGAAATTCTAACGCGACGGTAACTTGTAAATATGGAATCCACTGTTGTCACGATAAAAATGGTTAACTTCGCTGTTTTCTGCGACACGTCGCTTAGTTGTTTGTTCTAACCCTCCTAATACAATAATTTGCCATATAGGGCATACATACTATTTACTGTTCAAACATATGTTTTTCGTGCTCTAATCTTATTTTTCGCATTTCATATTCTACTATATATATAGTTCTTCTGGTTTCACTAGGAAAAAGCATTGTCTTTTGATCTTGCTCACCACAAATGAAGCGACTAACATAATCAGCAATATCGTCGATATCACCCATCGCGTTCACTCTCATGTTCGTTTTCTGAAAGGGAATTCATGGCAGAGATCCTCTTATTTGACTTTAATAGCTTACCTCATTGTCATACCAGTTGTTGAATGACGAATTACCCATGTTGATGACTGCTGTAGAGAATCTTTTCACTATCCCTTTATCCATGTTGAATTTCAGTAGTCTCCCCGCAATATCCACGTCTTTCTGATCGCTGAGCACTTAGTATTAGGAAAAAAAAACTGTGCCAGAAAAAAGGTAAGTGTAGGCAGTAGGCAAATAGTTTTTGACTTTCTCAATAGTTTTCCTCTCTGTCATAGAAAAGAAGTAATGAGCTGGAAGTTTTAAGGACGTCGTAGAAAGACTCTTCAGGAAGTCCAGGTGAATTTTGGGTTTGTATCAAACTCTGTAGGTAACTTAAAGACGCATAGTGTGATCTAATGTGACTTATAGCTTGAATTTTGCTCTAAAGTTCAAAAACACATTAAGGCTTGACGCTTTGCTAGTACTAGGTTTAGACAAAAGATTTGAGACACTTAGATGTATGTTTTGAATTCTTTCACTATTTTATTTAAATCCTCGCTGGAACTCATTTATGGCAATCCGTATAGGCGCAAAGCGCTCAGCAAATGCCTCACCCAATGCGTATAACTGGGGCTTACAACCGATCCATTATCTCTGCTCATTTTTTCCTGGTATTTGGGCTATTTTGGAGACAGTCGAGTAGTTAACTTAGGCCGTGCTCAATTTACCTCATACCGTAGCGGCCAAAAGTCCTCGTTGAAATGCTTTGACGCTTTTTTCGTTCATAACTTTTTTTAGTAGACCAAATTGCGCGAAATTTGGATATGTTTAACTAGAGCATATTTCGCCCTACCCAACACTATTTGACTGAAAAGCTGCGATATTCACAGATAGAGCAAGGTGTTTGTTGTGTTAGCCGATTTTGCTAGAACTAAAGTTGTTGACCTCTGTACTTATTCGCACCTTATGTGCTTTTTTTCTCAGCTATTGTGTGCGGCGTTACCGCTCGTATTCTTTAGAAATGACAAAAAGGAAACAGATTCGAGAAGGACCATCATCTGTATTTTCGGTCGATTTTGAGTTCATGCTCTTTGGAATATCTGGAACATATCGGTCAGATTGCAAGTTAATAGGGGTAAATATTCAGAATACACCCACGCTCAAAATATAGAAATTTCGCATGATTAGATCCACTAGGAAAGGAGTTACGACTGAAAAGTACGGCTGAAGAACCAATTCACCGACCACTTTTGGCCGCTACCGTGTATGCCCAACTCATCCTGCCCCATACTGCAACTATAGCCAATTTGAAATGGTCTCTACAGACACCTCCTTCATAGATAATGGATTTGGTGGAACTTTCATAAAAACGTGCGTGCATTCATTTACTTTGGAGGTATTTGGAAAAGCCAAGTGGGATAGTCTTCCGAATTTTTAAAGGGAAAGCAGTCAGATTCAGATCAGATTCATTCTCTGTTATCATAAGTCAATGATAAGCTTAAGCCAAGCCTACCAGTCTTTCGCAAGTAGTATCAGTTGTGCATCTTCAACGTCGATTGTTGTAACGATGCGGTAGAAGAAATTTCGGATTTTTCTGAAAAATTTTCTGACTCATAACAATTCGCTATCGCATTGGAACTGCTTTCACCCAAAGTTATGATACATGCCTGCTGCTAGTTTGTTGCTGGGTGTCATTTCATTAGCCAAAGTGCTAACGCAAGAAAAGTGGAGGCTTTGTCGATCTCAGAATGAAAAAGTGAAGCGTGAGTGATAGACGCAATTGAGAATTTGTGTCATCTTTTTTGACAATGGCTACCTCAGGCTTGTCATGAAGTTCAACGATAGTTCAAGTCCTATTTTTCTTCTTATGGCTTGGGAGTAGTTCAACAGTGATTATAGGAATGGTTCTCGTTGCTTCGACCGTCTACCGAATCCATATTTTGACATTTTCTTTTTTTCTTTTATTTTCACACTTCTTTTCCCCATTCTTATTTCCAACAACAACAACCAGAAATTAGCAGGATTCCCATTACTCACAATAACAATCTGCTACTTCCAATAACAACCAATTTCCCTGATTTAATTGAATTAATTGTCCATTTTCATGAGGCTAATCAATTTTTTCATTTAATTTTTTAATTTCGAAATAATAATATTTTTTTGCTCGTGCATGCATGATCGAATGCATGCACGAGCAAAAAAAATATTGAAACAGTAGAACTGAGCTTGAGGGAAGATGCCTCACTGTAAGTACCGGAAATAGGTGCACAATGAAAGTCGCTGTTGAGTACGAGACATCTTGTGAAGGTTCTAGTTATTCATAGTTCTAGTGGGTAGGTGAATGGGGAGCGAAGGAAGGTTTGAAGGGTTCAAGCAAAAATGCAAATCTTGTTTGATCCGTACAGTACTGCAGAGAGCACACATTGAGCACACATTACCACTTTTTAACTTTGCGGAACGCTTGTCCAAAAAACTTCCCAGCGCTTCTGAAACCTTGCCACTATGTAATGGCATGAACACAAAATATTAGGTTGAGTCATAAGTCCTCGGATAATGTGATAGTGATAGTGCCTCATGATTTCAAACAGAGAAGTGATTGTGTCTATTTTGGAGACTTCTAGCGATCATAGCTCGGGAAAGAGGTGACGATAATGAACGTGCGAGGCATTGTTAAATAGAGTATGGAGAGCTCTTTCAAACGCATAATGGAAAAGGCACCTAAGTGTTTGCTTTCCAGCAACTGTGCCTCATGATTTCAAGCCGTCGCAACTCCACATCCGCAACACCATCATATTTATTTTTTTATCTGGCCATGAACCCGCGGCAATCGATAGAAGCATGAAGGACGTTTACAAGCAGGAGGTGTACAATTTACAAGTGGCACTAGAAGTTCGCATCGAGCGACTATTCCGTCGAAAATGAAGACCGTCCGGGACCCTCAATGAAGTTGGCTTTGAAAGTGCTGCGGAGCCAGGTGGGAGCCGATCCGTATCAAACTACTCGTGAACTGGCAGCCACCCTTGGGGAGTCAGTCCGCAGTTCTTTGTGAATTGAAGTCAATCGACAAGGTGCGAAAGCTCGGTCCATAGATGCTTCATGCTTTGAAGCAGTATGACATAGACCGCCGCGACGACGTGGCACATTCTCTCCTCACGCTCAAGGGCACCACACGTGGCTCGAGTACCTAGTCACCAGGGGTGCGAAGTCGAACCTCTACTCTAACGTTCACCGGCGTGCTCAATGGATTGACAAAGGTGCGCATGCAGAAGACTCCCCCAAACCCAACGTACACGCCAAGGAGGTTGTGCTCTGATTCTGGTGAAGTGCCCTCCGTGTCGAATAATGGGAGCTGCTAGACGAAGGATGCACAGTGACCGCACACGTCTACATTACGCAACTGAAGAATTTGAAGGCGAATCCCGAAGTTACACGTTTACAACAGCACAAAGTTCACTTCCAGCACGACAACGCTCGCCCTCACATTTCAAGAACGACCAAAACTGAACTGACGAATTTCGGCAGGACAAGTTTACCACACCAACCATGTTTTTCAGACTTGGATCCCTCAAATTACCACATTTTTCCTCATCTTCAACGTCATCTGGATGGTCAGGACTTTCAAACCCGCGACGACATCAAAATGGCACTGGTGCACTTCTCCAAGGGCCAGCTCCCAGCGTTTTAAAGCAAGGACATCTACGATCTGCCCAAGCATTGGCAGAAGACCATCGATGCCAATGGGGCATATTTCAAATGATTCGCTATTGTCGTTTAAAAATTGTAAGATAAATATTATCGTTGCCAATTTGTCCGAGAACTTATGACTCAACCTAATAGTTTTTGCATGCCTTCATTTTCATCATTTATGGCTCAAGTTCTGTGATCACTCTTACACAGATGGGAATGACGGGAAACGTTGTATTCTTATAGAGGTCTCGGTCAGCAGTTGTTTTGAAAGTCAAAATGCATATCGCTTCGTAATTCTTTGAGCTGCATGTGCTTGTCACATTCTTAAATGCAGGGTTCACGAAAGAATGGTTTCTGAGATTTCTCCATTGGACCCCTCTGATAACATATGCCCGTCAATAAATTCCACGTTCGGTCTTCCTGAAACCTGGGCATGTTGCATAATGTTTTGCAGTGTTTTGCCGTACAGGTTTGTTATGGTAGAAACCGCTTTATTTGGTCGACGTTTCGACTATCTCGTCGTCTTCAAGGACCTGAAAGCAGTTCGGAGCTCCTGATCTGTGGCTCACCCGACCAAGCACCCAAACGCGCTAGCCCGGTTGCAACAGCTCCCAGAAACTTGAACGCTAAAAGATCCCAACCGAGAAAACCAACCTTCTCCGGTTCCACCAACGCTGCGTCCCACTCGATTCGATGAACAACAAGGGACCAATGAGACACCATTGGCGGTCGTTGTATAAGAGCTGCGCGGTGTTCTCAAAGCCCACAGAGAGGAATGAATGGCAGAAATTCGTCTGTTATGGCAATGCCCTCATTTCAACTGGGCTAGCGCGTTTGGGTGCTTGGTTGGGTAAGCCACAGATCAGGAGCTCCGAATTGCTTTCAGGTCCTTGAAGACGACGAGATAGTCGAAACGTCGACCAAATAAAGCGGTTTCTACCATAACAAACCTGTACGGCAAAACACTGCAAAACAATATGGCCGTCGGTTTCGAAAAAGGTCCTCGATAGGGCACAATAAGGCGTCACACATTGTATCGTGTGAGTGCCACGCCCACAGCGGAAAGGGTCTCAACGGCTTGTTAAGCCTGCACCCAAGGAACCCCCATGTTGGAAGTTCGAACAACTTGTCATGACCTATAGCGACAGTTGACAGTAGTTTTAAACAATTGGACTTGATGTAGCCTGCTCTTCGCACAATTGTAACAACTGAAATCTCCTCCGAACACCTCTTGCATGTCACTTCTATAATAGTAATCTCGTACTTCTATTTCACCTCTCTTAAAAAGCCTCATTTCTCGCGAAGTAGACGAATTCTCTCGCTTTCTTCATCACCGATGCACTGCTCTACATCAATACTTCCTCTTTTCAACTTGAAATGTATTTCTCAAAATTATCGTGAACTATGCCTTTAACTCAAGGAATCTTTGAAGATATCGTCTTACCTTGATGGCGTCACTTCAGTTGCTTCCCTTACCTCGGCTCCGTAAGGTTAAGAAGTTTGTACAAACTTGACCTCTGTTGTTATTGAAATCATAGATCATAGATGCATTGGTACCTTCAATAATAGTGGGAATAGATCGTGCTGTGGTCTCACCGCTTCACAAAAAATATGGAAAACACGCCATCGCTTTTTTTCAAATGACTAAGAATATTATTAACATTGAGCCTACCATATGTGGGCCAGGGCTACGCTGACAAAGTCTTCCCGTATATTGAGGCGTCGTAGAATGGATTTTTGTGATTGAGAACTCCTTCAATAAATTGGATACAGAAGAGGATTACTTTTCTATTGGCTTAGCAATTTTGCTCAATATTTTTTTTATTAGCTGAAAGGGGCGAAAAGTAAATCTAGACCCTATGAGGGATCCCACTTCCGAATTCATGATTTCTCACCTCTGTGTGTGGTAATTGCTCCATACCAAAAAGTAGATTAGTGTATTGAAAGAGTTTTTCTGACCGTATTTTCAAACTCTACTGATAATTTGTGAGCTGTTACACCCCTTTTGATCCACGGTGGCGCATTACTTGCTTTTTGCCCCCATCTGAATCGGCTAGCTCGCTCTGATTTCGACAATACACGTTGCTCTCTGATAGTTTTTTCTCTGGTTTCGTCCATATGGTTTAACCAAGCTCATCAAAGTCAGCAAGCCGGTAATCTGGATGACTAGTAACGCTTTCTTACTTGAGTAGCTCGATTCATGGCGTACTCTCAGCATGATGGGATATTTTGTCAGTATCTCAGCACGCGACATATCATGCTATTTCAGGGACGTTTTATTTCTGTATCATGCCAGGTTACACGACTAGATTCTATTCTGATCATTCCTCGATTTTAACCATAAATAGACCAGTCCCCTAGAATGAGAACTTTGTTACTTTTCCATTTTCGACCTATCGATCTTTTTAGGCCAATCTCACGACTTACGCGGCTTTGTACCTCTCGGTATATTTCCGCTGAATGTCCGTAATGTTTTAGTAGAATGACCACGTTTTGAGAATACCGGACCATTGAGCGTATTGAACGAACTTTCCTTTCTTTCCGTAACTTGGCAGATATAGAGCCGAATGGAACGATTCAAAAGACTCGCCGCTGAGAATCTTTTGCATGATTACCTCCGTATCCTCGATAGCTCTTTGTTCCTCTTCCCGATGACATTTTCATGGAAATACGGTCGATAAGGACCTCGAAGAAAAAATCCATATTCGAACCCATGTTTTTCTAAGTTGTGTAGGTCATTGTTTTCATTCTTCATCCACTAAAATCTGGTGCGCGGGTCTCCCAAACTCTATAGCTAACGGGGAAGAGAAAATGCAGACAGAAGTACGAAAAGAACGTACCACTTCTCTTTTGCGCAGTCCATCAGAAACGTCATCAATAGCTATAATAACCCGGCGTTTACAAGAGTACTTGGGATTATTTTCTACGAAGCAAGATTGAATCTTAGCATGACCAGTCCGAATAAACTCTGAAAGTAGAAATGAATCACTTGATTGAAAGAGTCATCATGAGTGGTTTGCGTGAATATGGTATTCCTGCGGCGAGTACTGTATTTCACTACACAACAATAAACAGTACGGGCAGCACCTTTGTCGTGAGGCGGTCAAGGTTCCGTGGTAGTTTTCACGAAAGAACATTAATGACCTGTTCTTGAAAGCTTTCCTTCAGGTCATTCTTGCTCGGGCAATTTATTCAGACGGCGATTCACAGGGCCGCGTATGTGGCTAATAATGAAGATTAGGCGGATGATTGGTGCATCGATAAAAGTATGCAGGAGCCACTTCTGCCCTCTTCCATTTGCAATACTTTTGAGTTGATTACAATGTGCATTCTATTCGAGCTAGCTCGGACAGCCAAGACTGCTAGAAGTAACTAAGCGCCAGTAACTTAGGTGACATTGACCGGGTTCTAGGAGATGTGAGAAAGTTCCGTTTCTTGCTACTGCTTCCAAGGAATTTCTAAATATAAGGTACCGTTATATGAAATTGCTGTTTTGAATGCAATGGAGATTTCAAGACTAGACGCCTAGTTACTTAAATTCTGTCTGGTATAGGTTCAATGCTTCCTATTAGTGGCAGAAATGATATCTTTCATAGTCGTATTTTACGCTATATATTTTTAGATTTTTAAAATCTTGTATGCTCGGCATTGTTAAAGGCACAGTTAACAACAATTCAGTGGGCGGGAAGGTCAATGGCTTTCCCGCCTCTCGATCGATTCACGTCAGACGAGTGTCGAGACAATACAGATTGCAACTATTCGTTCTAGGACCCAAACACAATCAGCTGATCGCCGAGTGATGAGGCGATGTTTTTCTCCCACTCTTTTTTCATCTGTTATTCTCTTCGCTGCCGCGATCCCTTATTTAATATCCTATCCCTGGAGGCTGAAAAAGGTGAGCTACTTTGCTGTTACTAGGGTTTTTTTGTTAACTTATGCTTATAAGCGAATGGATTTTTGCTTACCATAGTCTGTTATTCGCACCAGGACCCATACGTACGCAGCGAGACACATTGTATAGCTCGTCCGAACGCCCCACTCTTCTCATTTTTCTGGCCTCATTCTCGTCCAGCCGCCTTTTTAACGGTTTTTTCGAAGCCTTTTTCACTTTGGAAACACCGATACATGCAGTTCCTTCACCTTCATCGCACTCTTTTCGATCTTGTCTTCCATTTCTCATCATAACCTGGATTACCCAAAACTATCGTGAACTGCGCCTTTATGTTTTTACGCAATATGCCTTTCTGTAGCAAGTGAAATCTCGTCCATACCCCGTTATTATAATCTCGTACAACTCTGGAAAATAACTATTTCTGAGAAGCTTCATCTTTCGCGGATCTGCGGATCTTCTCGCTAGCCACCGATGGGCTATTCTGTACCAACAACTGCGTTCTTTAGCTTGAAACTGGCTTAAACGTCGCTAGCTGCTTTACCTAAACACCACTGTGACCACAACTATAAAATCAACAATTCGAGGTCTTTTTCTATATTATAGATCAACATACAACACAATTTTGAAGAATGCTAAACTCACCAAACAAGCAGAGCGCGTATAAGATGAGTCGTAGCATTCTCCTCTTCGTCCTGGACAACATCTGCCGATTTCTCCTATTGATAATGTCAGTGACCCCGCCTTAAGACTTTGCAAAGTTTTTCACTGGAGAAGGTCCAACTGATAAGGAAGGATTATGACGTTAGTGCAGGGCTTTTTTCGTCCTCTTTAATTTTTTCACCACAGTTGTCGAAACTGCTTTGAAAGAATTTTTATGATGCTTAAAGACTCAGAGAAATTACTGTCTTAAGACTTGCTCTAACAAGTCTCGACCGTACCACTACCTTGTGCAGCACACAGCTTAAGATCCTCGTGTCGCTAAAGCCTCTTGTGCAGGTTACACTAGCTCGGATTCAATACTTTTTCTTACGTAACTTCCCTCATCATCTTTTCGAATCACACCTGATTGAGTAGGTTCATTTGTTGTGATTAGGGATAAATATAAATTTAGCATTGATTTGATTAGACATGGATGTGCAAAAACCCTTTGCAACCCCCTCTGTACTGGCGAATTTTCAAAAGAAAAAGAAGGGGAATTTCGAGAAAAGTAGCATTCATTTCCATGATAGAGAGCTGAAACACAAGTGAGATTACCAAGTGACCTTCTTCAGCTTCAATGCACTTTTCATCTTCTTAGAAGCTTCTTAGTTCCGCCGGAAAATTTTTTTCTTCAGGCTGAATCTGGAAACAAGTTTATGCGGCCTCTAAATATAATATATAAAATATAAATAGCACATGAAAATTGTTTTAAGCCAAATTCGTTCGGATGCTGAACGTTCTAGCACCTCAATCCTTTCTTTATTGGGTTGCTCCTCAATTTGGCATCTTTGAATTATTTCTCAAAAGTTTTTTCTTTTCAACTTCACTCGTAGGCAGCTTGCATTAGATGAGCATATTGTAATTTATGCTATACACATTACGTTGTGTTCAGAGTACTCAAGCATCTTTTCTTTGATGAACAGCGTGCCAATTGATACGCTCATTATTATTTGACAGGCTCTCCCTTCATGTCTATGCGTAGCAATACAGTATGGCCCGGCGAAATGCTGGATGCAAATGCTTGATCGTACCATCTTACTTTCACTTTTCTAGATCTCTTCTCAGCTTGATATGCAATTCTCATTTAGTATCGATGTCGTAAACTGGATTCCATGATCATATCTTAACTTCTAAACGCTGATCACGCATGTTTCATAGTCTTCATCATCTTATACATCATGAAATCAATAGACGAATTCATACTTTTCTTTCCAGTAAATACCACCGATACTTTTGAAACTGTTATCAAGTATGTTTTTTGAGTGGTAATCAATTCTAGAAGAGCATTGTGGACCTTGTACTGGGACAGAAAGTGCGGATCCTGCTTCGCTTTTCTCTAAAATTTACTTGCGTTTTATTCATTTCTGCTTGATTTTTCTGTCCCTTTCTTTCTAGTAGTTATACCTTCATCTAACTTGTTTGTATTTATTACTCATCCTTGTATTTGGGGTGTTACAATGAATATGATGTTGGAAAATGAGGCCCCACAACTGGGGGCCAGCTCCCCCATCAAATATTACAAATGCTAAGTTTTTCTTGATGGTGAGAGATTACATCTGCACAATAACTGGAACACTCTCTGACTTGGAAAAAAATAACAAATCAATGTAATCCTTTTGGACAAATGATAACGAATCGGAAACACTTGCGATATCATTGCGAGGGCATCAAATTATAAGTCTAAAGTTACCTGTATGCTAGAGAAGACAGAGTCAGTGAAAAAGTGTGGTCAACTTTTCGATTACCCCACTATGCTGTGACGAGATGATGAAGGGAATAGGCTCCTACCCTTACTACTAGAAGAGAACGATGGGAAGACTTTCCTTTGTAAATTCTATTTAATGAAGTGTCGTAATGAGTATTTCTTCCGGCTGACATGTGATCGAATGAGAATTGATTTTGTCAGAATGCATCTGATGTACTGAAAGAATGGGTTCTCCCGCAGCTTAGAGTGATTTTGAATAACTCTACACTCATAAGTTCATTTTCATTGGGGAAAAGTCCCACTTTTGCTTCATCTCTTCAGATTTTCACTTATAAAGAAATCAGCTATCTTTGAATCCATTTATTTCTTTTCACATTTGCTTTCTTTAGATGTCGACGTCCTCGTTGGGGAATCCAACGGGACAGTATTTGGTTGAATCACATGGTTTCGTCTGGCAAATGTGATAATGATCGTTGTCGCAGTCATCAGAGTACCATGCAGATCTGAAATAGTAAGTAGTTGAGTCGTTTTTGAATAGCATATCTTTAAAAACCTGAGATAGTTCTGGAAGGAAGAAAGTAGGCAAGTTTATCGAAATAAGACTAGCTCGGTGAATTTTCGTGCTTGACTGGTTTGTTTATCGATTCTGTAAGTTTACGAGTACAAAGGTTCTCGAATTTACGGGTGAGCATCTTTACCAAGTTCATTACTACTCAGACTTACTCCCCTTCACATGCTCGTATGACTGTGTTCTCACCTCCACACATTACCATTCTTACTCCATCTCTTATTAAAGTAATCCCACATTTTCTATTCAAGGGTACGGTGGCCCATCATCATAAACATTGACATCTATATTGCTCCTTCTTTGTTGTTTCATCCCCTTTATCCCTATCCTCGACCTACATAAGAGGTCCGCCCTTACGAACTATTTTGATTTTTTATTAGTTGTTCTCACTATCCCTTGATTTTTTAGTTTTGGGGTGCCGTTCAGACGTACGTATTCTGAAACACTGGCATAGTTTTGAATGCTTCCAAAAAGTTCCAAAAAGCAAAGATTTAGATGAAAGTTGAGAAATTCCAGAAAATCAACTCACTTGGATTCGGCGTGCTGCTGCATGTAGACACATTTACCATTTTTCGTGGTTTGGATGGCCTTTCGCCCATTTCGTGAAGCTGCCGATCTCAAATGTATTTAATTACTGTGAGTTAATGTTGGCAAAATTATAAATTAGTATAGAGGAATTAGTACACTGGCCATACTCTACATAGTTGATTGAGCTCGAGACCTAGACACACAGTGACGATGAAAAAGATTTCTTAGATTTTTTCCCTAGGATGAATGTGTGATCCCAAGTATAGCACAAGGGACAGCTCGTCCAGATATCCCTTCCATGCAACTTTTGTCATCACATTCTTTTCCAACTCTTAATTTGCTTTTTCTTTTTCGAGACAATATTTTGCTGAATACGTCGATTTTCGCATTTTCTTTGCCACGTTTGGACTGTTCTGGACCGTAACTTTCATTGTTCATCTAAAACTAGGCGCCTGACAATTACCGTAGCTGTACCTTTGAAGGTTAAGCTCCGCCTCATAAATCGAGTGCGCTAAAATTCAGTGAGCTTAGCCACCGACTGATGTAAAATGTGCCCAAAGTATTATTGTGTTTTTCTCATTTTGAAATACATATACATAATAGATACATAAAGGAACATTCCATCTGGGAACTCACTGAGTAACCGTTATGCCATAACCACTGCTCGCCTTCGAGGTCGCAATCCTAGCCAGAATTTTGTCTTTGGAGGAAGAACTGAAGGAGCTAGTTGCAATCTTTTTAGTATTCTTACTATTTTAGTAATAGTGAGAAACTTCGCAAAGAGACTCTTTCGGGCATACTCTCAGTTTTGTGCAGGTGTGGAATTTGTTAGCATGAAATATCGTTTTTCTTAACTTGAACAGTGCATAGAGGAACAAAGCGCCACGGGGGGAGCGCCTGTGGAGTAAAAAGAGATATCCCCGAAGATGACGACATCTAGGGAGGGCGAGAGCAGAGAAAAGCTTACAGCTCATCAGAAACGCGTCCTTGTTGGAGTCTTCATCGACAACAAGCATACCGTCATTCCTTCGGGAACATGTCCTATTGGCTAACATCTGTAAAGATAATATCTTGTCGAGTAACAATGATAGGAAATGATTCTTTTTCGTTTGGAACTGTGCTTAGCTATAGCTTGTACAATTCGGACCCTACATTATTATAAAAAAGAAATTTTGGACTGGATCCGTTGATCAATTTGGAGAATCGCTTTCATTTTGACCCCACACGTGTGTTGTTGCAGAGTTCTCATCAAGCATATCAGCATGCAGGAGAAAACTTAGTGAAACGTGAATTGTGAAGAACATTGAGCAGCGGCCATATTCATTATGGTTCCATGTTGTAATAATTGTGGTTTGGAAGTGGGTACAATAATCGCGACTTCTCTGTTGAAGGTGATGGATACCAATGGATACATCTCAGATTCCCCGTTTGGTCAATTTGCTCATGTCAGTCCGACGACTCGCAAGGTTTCCCTGAGCCTTTGTCACTGCTCTCCTTGTGTCGCTAATGAGGAGATAGCTCTAAACTATTTTCAAGAGGTATTCTGGTATTTTGGTCAAGAAGTGCCGCTAATGCAAAACGGGACGGGAAAGATATATGTCGGATAGAGGCACTTTTTTCTTTACGAAATGTAAAAATTTTAAGTTGTTAATTGACCGCGTTGGGCCAAGTCATCTTATTGTATATAAAGAAACAAGTGTGTCTGATGGTCTGTCGGTGTGTGTTTATACATATGTATGAGTATGTACCTGTACACGTGTGTGTTATGTGTGTCTGTAATGTGTGTACGCACGGCGAAAATGGCTATGTTGGAGCTAGAGCGTTCCAAATTGGTGGGATACTAGAGGTAGAGTGGAAACACTAATGTAGTTGGCAAAACTGGAAGCTCGAAGTGTGTTGTGCTTTTTCTTCAAAAGGCCCAATGTTTAGTAAGGAAATGCAGTCGTGGAGGTCCACTTCTTCTGGAATAAAAGCATAAGAGCAGATTTCCATCTTCTCATTCCACTTAAACACGGCTCAAGGCCTTCCTCGGAAACATTGCATCGGAAGTACTCTACGTGGAAGTTCAGCACGGAAAACATAAACAACAGCCCTTATCATTTCGCAATGTGGTTGTAGAAGATCACGACATCGAATTCGGGAACTTCCACAACGCCTCACCAGGAAAAAGTCGAGAACAGTAGGATATTGCAACATGAAAACAAGATGAACTGATTTCAAACTAGCAGTTTCATATTGTAAATGTTAGGTAATTAGGGGCCGCCTGCTATCCTCGTGCTGTCTTCGCGCATTTATGGATAGTCCCTTAGGTGCATTACCTACAAAAAATAAATATTGTTTGAAAGCTTCTTGGAGGTATCTACCTGAATTGAAGAAATTAAAGGCGAATAGTAGCATCCTCCTTGAGGTGCGTCCCATTTGTCCTTGTTATATGGTGTCCATTTCTTTTTACAAAAGCAATTTGCTGAAATTTCTCGTGAACGGGAGAGAAACTGACAATGTTTGAAAGTTCTATTCGCCACAAACGCAAGCAATATTTGGGGAATCACAGATTTCCTAAGCAGCTCTTACACCATTGCTGCATACCCCTGTAGTCTACCATGAATTGTTCCATAAATCCCGACTTGGACCATCAAAAGATTTGGTAGCTGTGCAGTGTTTACGTATGAATTCTCACTTGTTTCTCCCAGTATTAAATTGATAAAGAAAAGTGGACTGAGGGGCACGACCTTTGATCAGTTCAATCAGCATCGCGTTATGGCTACTCATCAGCACAATTCATATAAGTAGTTAGCCTCACCTTCACAAAGTAGTCGACGCAACTCCTGAGCGCGCAAATATTTTCCACCCTTGAAATTGGTCAGACTATAATTTGGTGACGCCAGGCTTCTCAGCATTGGCACAGGACTTCCGCGATCTTGTATATACTTCTGGAACTCAGCATTTTCAGTTGCCAATTAATTTTTCATTCTTTCCGAGGAGCAATTCGAAAGAAATATCAGAGAATCATGAGAGTGACTCGTAAGAATGAAGCCAAGAAAAATGAATTAAGGATGGGGATTACAACATAATATTAGATCAGAGGAAATTAAATTCTGACTAAATAGTTCCTCACAAAATTTTCAACTTTTGCTGGATTTAGTAATAGGATTTTTAGTTTTGTAGAACTTTTTTGAAATTCGGGAATAGAAGTTTGAGTTAGGCTGCTAGACAATGTGAAAATATCTAGTATTATGAAGACTTACCAATAGTTATAATGATTCCGCCTCTGGCACGGAATTGTTCGGCAACATTCGTTGGATCATCGTACATACCCTGCCTTAATATGTAGTCATTGAAGTTTCCAAAATCTTATTTGTCTATTTTTTCGTGGCAAAAATATTCATTCTGAGTGTTCCACGGAACAATTCGTGTCTACAAAAGGTAGTTCCGGAGTATCCTCAAATGCACTACATTTTTATTCCTCGTTTAGATCCACGTTCACGCACTAGGGTTCCTCATTCGATTTTGAACGTGGGTCCTTAAGCCACTAAAGTCACCGAACGATAGAGGATGTCCATAACATTTTCGTGCACATACCATCAGTAGTTCATTTCCCTTGTATACAAGTCAATTCTACAAAAAAGCTGATATTTTCTACGAAGGTCTTTCTACGACTCAGCTAAAACCTGTGGGGTATGGGCAAATAAAAGGTATATCAGCGATGCCCAAAGCGTGATCAGTTCAACAGGGTCTGCTCAGATTCTGGCAGTGAGTTGGGGTGGAATTTGAAAACTCACAACTCCATTTCAAGTAGATTGTGGTAGGGAATCAGAAGATGGCCAGCTAATAACTGGAGCTATATAAGAGAAGCAAATGGTATGGTTTGAGGATCGCACCCAGCATAGGCGGGGATAATGGAATGTACAATTAGTTTACATGATGTTTGGTATATTGCAAGATATTCAAAACAGTAGGCAGAAGTCTCGAGGATGGAATATGTTCATGAGAGATGGGACGCACACCGCGCGCACAGCGATCCAGTCTGTAGGTGTCGTAGAAAGTAGCTCGAATCGAAATTCCCCGGTGATTGATAATCAGGAGCGATAGGGTCCCTGACTGTTTCGGTTTTAGTTGATTGGAATCGTCCTTTTCTGGGATGCGCCAGAACCAAATGGCCGCTTTCATAGTCCGCCGGCGTGCCAGCCGAGGCAGTGCCTACAAGGGAGGAGAGAGGCAGACCGGCGGTCGAAGGGCTGAAAACAGAGAAGAACAAGATCAAAAACCAAACAACCAGGGGCTTGTGCAAATGGTTTTTAATCATGTCTCTCTTTGCTTACAGCCCTTCGAAGGGTCTTGATCGCTGACGTTCTGCCTCCCTCCCTCCTAGCACTGCCTCGACTGGCACGCCGGCGGACTATGAAAGCAGCCAATAAGCTGTTACGATATTGAGAAACAGCCCCGAAATGTAAAATTTCACAATTACAAAGCTAATGATTATGAACTAAGGTTCTCTGTCAATAACCAAATAGCTTTGTATATTTTTCTTTGACAAAAGCTTGCAGTTATACAACTTATAGGAGCTTCCGATGATGATGATAACTGGACGGGCAGCAGGACGATGAGATGGAGATGAGAATTTCGATGTTGCCATGCGGATCGCCCTAAAATCTTGTTCCAGGTAAGCATTTGGTTGTCGAGAAAATAGTCTATTATTTGCCATTATTGCTCCATGTACTAGAAGGGAATGAAACTGAACTAAACTTAATTGAACTCATCGGATCAAAAATCGCAACTAATAGTTGCGAGAATTGAACAAGTGTGGTCATTGTAGCAATTAATTTCCCTCTCCCTCTCGTCTTCTCTCTATCCATCTCTCTATCTCTCTATCTCTCTTTCTCTCTCAAGAGGTCTGGCTAAGAAATGAGTTATTTACATCTAGAACCATAAAAATATAAAAATTTGGAGCGGTGTCGTCTTGAAGTTTTCTTTGAGTACCTTTTGTTAGAGAGCCAGTTGCTGCACGGATCCCATGGGTGATTACGCTACACTCTTTGTTGTGATTGCTGTACCTCTGTATGTCTTTTGTTTTTTTTTATTCATACATTTATACTTGGAAATAAACATAATTAGCTAAAAATGGGCTGAAACGAGACGTTCAAAATCGTACTTTGAAACCAACTTTTCAGCCTTTCTTAATCATGAGCTTCCCTTCTTTCTGAAAAGCTTGACACGCTCGGCCTACTCGAAACGTTGCCCTTCCAGATTCTTATAAGTGATTTCAAATTTCTGTAAGCACAGTCTTTGAAGATGGGAATCATTCTTTTGTTTCCGGTTTTCACCATCAATAATATCGATCATAGAAACACCAACGCTCCAGCACTCTTTCTTTTTGTTGACCAGAGCAGAGACGTTTCCTTAGTTGAAGTTACTCGATGTCCTGAATTATTCCAGTAAATGTTATCGTAGAACGGTGAAATTGATACAGTATAATCTTTCAGTCCCTATATAAAATTCCCGAAAACATGGTCGAACCAGTTTGTTACAACTGAGAGCGGAACAGAGGGATGACGTATCCTCCCACTGGGTTTCTGATATTCCACGAGCCAGTCGTCAAGCATTAATCATGAGAGTTTGTAGTGTTCTCATAATATTTCCTTAATATTGAATTGATCCTTCAGTAAATCGTCCTCCTTGATGTCACTCACTGTCACCAACGGTTATCAACCCCTTCTCTTTATAGTCCATACCGGAACCCCGGTACTCTAGTGGTAGTAGGAAGGGTGCCGAACTGACAGGTAACTTGAACTCATAAGCCCTTTTCATGTTATTTCGCCTGTTATTAGCTTTCTTCTCCCGCCATTGGTGTTCGGCTCCGTCGTGTGTGCCTTTCCGATTTGGAAGTCTCGGTTCTAGAGCAACAGGAGTTATGAATCAAACGGGATATGGGATTTTCAGCGTATACGTCTACCACGAGTGATAAAGTCTTGTACTGAAAATTCTACTGACTTATTTGATTGGCTGGATGAAATAGCGGAAGAAGGCAAAGGTTGGCATTGAAGGTTATTGTCGCTACAACACAATTCAAATTTCGGGTCTATATCTGCCTAGGCTAAACGAGCACGAATGCAGCGTGATATACCAATTGAGTCCGGTTAACTATTCAAGACCAGTTTCTGGTCCACCACATAAGATGATATTGTAACACACAGTCGGTCTGAGATCGATCTTCAGTTCCGTTCTTCCAATCCAACCTCATTTCACAAGGCGTTCACACACAAAACGTATCACGGAGACACGCTTCAGAACGTTCGTATCGAAACCCGAACGCCATGCACTGTGCAGATGAAATAAATACTGACAGCTGGGAGCTTCCTCTTCTTTGTTTACGACATCGTGCTTATCAGTGCGAATGAGTGAGACATATGTATTTTGGTCGAATTCCTAATTGTGATAAGGGAATGGCTTGTAGCTGAAACAGACAAAAGGAATCATTGAAGTTGGTTTTAATGCGGTACCCCATTTCCATCCATTATTGTTAGTAGTGTAAATAGTTTATGCAGTGAAGGGAAAAGTACATAATTCATTCAACTGTACTGACTCGCTCTCGAACGGACGTGAGTGGCCTGGGACCCGTAAATGTTTTGGAAAGCTCCTTCACTACACCGTTTTCCAATTTCTAATAATTGGAGTATGAGTGGCCAAATTTCCTGTAATTGATATATATATATATATATATATATACAGTAGCGCTCAAAAGTATTCGGCGAAATGCTTCTTCAGTTATAATTTTCAGTCGTAACTTCTTTCCTACTGAATCTAATCAAGCGAAATTTCAGTATGTGTAGCATTGGTGTAGTGTGAATATTTACCACTATTAACCTGATATCTGGTCATGTTTCAGATATCCAAAAGGGCTTGAACAAAAAATCAACTGGAAATACGAATGATGGTCCTTCTAGGAGTCCTTTCCTTTTTGCCATGTCCTAAGTGTTACGAGCACTAATGTCGAACCCAGAAGAGAAGAAAAACGTACATAAGGTCGGGAATAACTGCAGACGTCACAAACTTGCTTTCAGCACAGTCTACAAACGCCTCTCCATTGATATGTGGATATGGCTGTTTTGCAGTCAAGTAGCGTTGGACAGTGTAAAATATGCTTCAGCTAAAACATATCAAAATTTCATGTGATTTGCTCCACTGGGAAAAAAGTTACGGCAAGTTAAAGTTGGCCGAATACTTTTGAGCGCTAACTGTAAGTACCAGGCGGCTACGCACGCTCTCGCGCGCGCTAGGGGCTCTAGCCATGAGAGACGGAGCCGCATGAGCTGATTTTCATTATAGACCTTTATCGGATTTATGAGTTTCCGCTCAAACCTCGCCTCCTGCGGGCGGAGTCTGGTCCTGCCACCCACCATAAGTGTTCCCATCCTGTCGCCTGTACTCCTACCAAGTTTGAACTTTCTAGGTCCATGGGGACAGGAGTTACGAATTTTCGCACAAACCCCGCCCCTTGTGGGCGGAGTCTGGTTCTACCACCCACCATAAGTTTTCCCGTCGCGGTGTCTGTACTCCTACCAAGTTTGAACTTTCTAGGTCCACTGAGACAGAATTATGAATTTTCGCCCAAACCCCGCCCCTTGTGGGCGGAGTCTGGTTCTGCCACACACCATAAGCTTTGCCACCATGGCGCCTGTATTCATACCAAGTTTGAACTTTCTAGGTCCATGGGGACATGAGTTATGAATTTTCGCCCAAACCCCGCCCCTTGTGGGCGGAGTCTGGTTCTGCCGCCCACCATAAGTTTTGCCTCCATGACGCCTGTACTCCTACCAAATTTGAACTCTCTAGGTCCATGGGAACTGGAATTATGGATTTTCGTATATAAATGTAAGAAGGGATGTGAGCTTCGAGGCACGCTCCGCCCATTGTGGGCGGGCCTCCGCTGACGTCATTTATGCTGGAGATACCTTCGACAATACCTCTCCTATATCAACTTTTTCCTGCTCTGTTGGCTTTCTCCGAACCGAGTTATAAATGTTTTCATAAAGCATTGCATTTCTGGAGAACGCCCCGCCCATCGGGGGTGGGTCTCCCCAGTTCGATCTAACTTACCAATGCACACCTCTAGCCACCTTTAAACTCCAGTTTTGAAGCCGTCTTGTTACTGAATTTGAAATCATGGTCCTCAGTAGGGCTCATTTCGAGGCACGCCACGCCCACTGTGGGCGGGGCTCCGCCAAGCTGATGTGTGTTTTATACTTCTCGAGACCTGGCCCACCCATCCCACACTTGACCCGGTCTCTCCAGGCAGATCTAAAGGAGCTAAGGAATTTCGTGACAGACATACAGACAGACAGACAGACAGACGGACAGACAGACAGACAGACAGACAGACAGACAGACAGACTAAGCGCTTTATAAGTAAGTAGGATATATATATATACAATATATATTATATATATACCGGGCGCCCGGCTAACACCAGGCTTCCCTCCTTCTTATGGTGTCGCCCGGCTTCGCCGGGCTCTCCTCCTACTTGTAAGAAATTTGCTTTTCCTTGAAAAGCTCTACACTCCCAGCATTAGCTCCGAATTGGGAGCGATTTTTCTGTATTAATTGTATACTACTTAGAAGTCTCGATTCATTGCTCTCCATCTCGAAATTGTGTCACATTGAATGACTTAACTGATTGAAAGCCAATGTCTTGAATGGTACCCAGAAATGAACAGTGACGCCTATCACAGACGTCGTTATCAATAGAACATTTCTCCCACGGAGTTTTTCATTAATTGGGAATCCCAAATCATTAGCGGTCAGATGAGCTTAGTCACAAATGATATGTCACAAAACAAAAAGGAATCGTGGTACTTCATTGTGTCACAAAGCTTACTACGTAACGTCGTAGTTTAAAGGCACCATTCACAAAAAGTTAGGGTACCCTTTTTTGACGGGAATTGATAGAACTACTCTAGAATGAAACGATATCAACGAAAAAAGCGCAAAAAAACGATGCACAAAAAGAATTACGAAGGGCCAAAAAAAGAGCTGGGAAGGGGGCTGGACTAGTTTTAACATTGAAAGAGCGTCGGTTAGAGATGATCGGTGTCACGTTAGACGAGTGTCGAGACGACACAGTGTCATGTAATCGCTTCAGGACCCACCCTGAATTGCAAATTGGCAAATTGCCAGAGACGCAATGCAATAGCAAACAACACATTGCGTTTCTGGCAATTTGCCAATTTGCAATTCAGGTGGGTTCTGACGCGATCACATGAACACTGTCGTCTCGACACTCGTCTAAGGTGACGTCGGTCGAGGGGCGGAGATGCGAATTACGACAACAACGGGCCAGCCACTACGCCCTCGACGTCGAAATTGCGGAAGTGAGAAGGGCTCTTCTACAACCCATGGGGGCCGCTGAGTATTTATAAGGTAAGAACTCAATAACTTTTTTTATCGTGAACGGTGCCTTTAACAGCAAGAAATGGACCAATATTTTCATTCCGTTATGGAAGAAATGTCTTTGATTGGTCGCTATTACTGCATTTACCCGTCTTATTGAATGAAACATTTTAAAGAGCCAGTATTTGATCATGAATACCCTTTTGCTCTCTAAGGCCCTTTATCAGTTCTTATCAGTTGTTATCAGTTCCTGTCACAGAGTACCTACGACCACGACACATCGTGCATTGCCGTCATTGAAAAGGTGGTTTGATGTGAAAGGGATTGCAACGCTTGCTCGCTTGTTGTTATGTTATTATTATGAGTTATGAATTTGCGATCTAAAACTTCTATCGCACACGCCCCGCCCCTTGCAGGCAGAGTCCTGTCCTACTACCTGCCATAAGTGTTCCCATGCCGCCCCTGTACTCCTACCGATTTCGAACGCTCTGGGTTCAGTGGAGCAGGAATTACGAATTAGCGACCTAAAATTTTCATCACGCACGCCCCGCCTCCTGCAGGCGGAGTCCGCTCCTACTACCTGCCATAGGTGTCTCATCCCGTTTCCTTTGCTCTTACCAAGTCTGAACGCTCTGGGTCCAGTGGAGCAGGAATTACGAATTAGCGACCTAAAATTTCTATCGCGCACGCTCCGCCCCCGGGGGCGGAGTCCGCCCCTAGTACCTCCCATAAGTGTTCCCATCCTGTTTCCTTTACTCTCACCAAGTCTGAACGCTTTGGGTCCAGTGGAGCAGGAAATTACGAATTAGCGACCTAGAATTTTCTATCGCGCACGCTCCGCCCCTGGAGGCGGAGTCCGCTCCTACTAC
>LS997564.1:33514329-33710788 GCA_000469685.2 Haemonchus contortus
CGCCATCAATCGAACATTCTTAGAAATTTGCTCTCGTGATTGAATGTGCACAATTCTAACACGCACTGTTTCACCTCGCTTTGCAAAACAAGATGTTTTTCAAGAAATGTAAGTTTTTCGTGACAACTCCTCCCACAACGCGAATTTTTCATAGTAATTGTGGATATTCTTGTGTTTGCAGCAAAAACTTTGCAACTTGAATAATTGTATCACTATCATGCTCACTAGTAAGAGATAATAGCGGCTGCATTTGAATGTGTAGGTTGTAAAATAGTTTACGACTGCGGCACCATTAGTAGGCAGGCTATTGTCGAGGTGCGAAGAAACTCCTTCGGTAATTACTGTGGGAGCCGCTTAGGTCGAGGGACAATACCTGGGATCGACTCAAGGTGCTGGCTGTGACAGCTTCTGTGGAAAGACGATGCATCATCAGCTCCCAGAAATGTACAAGGTGGAAATGATACAAATGCAAACGAGAAATACGACCATCACTTCATAAAATGAATTCCAAAAGTATAACTCAACCCCAGTAGAAAAGAAATATCGTAATCTGCAAAGTGAGGTTTATTGGAAACAGTTGCGTGTTAGAATTGTGCACATTCAATCACGAGAGCAAATTTCTAAGAATGTTCGATTGATGGCGCACATCAAAGCAAACAGGCGATCAATCAATATGCTGCCTCGGCCACTCGAGCCACATGCCTAATTGAGTGGCCGAGTGGCGGAGTAGAATGGAATTATGGTGCAGGTGTTAATTCGAAGTGTGATTCGTTAAGTGATTTTTATACCGCTGAGTAGCTTTTTGGAAATGGATTTTAACGGTGTAGGATTTCATACGTTTACTTCAAATAAAAAATATGTGGTTCAGTCTCCTGTGCTTTGGGCTGAGTTTGGAAGCTATTTATGAAGCCTGAGTATCCAAACAAGTAACTATTACTCATATCTGTGGTTGTTCACAAAAAGTTTAGTATGAACACTTTCGATGATAGGCGTAACTTCCTCATGAACATCGAAAATCCTACTTGAAAACGCAAGAAAACGTAAGTTTTGTGCGAAAATATGCCGCAAACCGGAATTTGGACGATAAAAACTCCGTTACTATTGAACTCGTGCATACAATATGCATACTGTAGGGAACCACTATTTCTGAAGTGTAGGTAGATCATTTACTAGCATTGAGAATCAACTCATATTTGCTATTTCTCAAATTAAAAAGTCGCTATCGTTCAAGAATGGTGCACGACTGAATACGTCCATTTCGGAAAAAATGGTACCAAAATGATTAGAAAAGTATGAATAATGCAATGGTCTACTTTCTGCTTAGTTTTCAAATATGACAACTGCCCTACAACTCACTGAATACTTTCAATGGAGTAGAATGCCTTCTGGTTATAATTATGGCGAGCGTCGCCGCTAATGACGTACCCTCAGGAACTTCGGTGGGCCGAGGACTTAAAAATCAAAGTTTTCCAAATTTTGAACTCACCATTTTATAGAGCTCGACAAGCTGAGTCGAACTATATGACATGATACATGAAAAAAGTGTAAACTCACCTAGTTATAGAGAAAAGACGAAAAAGACGCGAATCCGCGTCTTTTTCGCCTTTTTTTTGAATAATTAGGGAGGGTATTGTAGAAGTGACGGAAGCAGCGTGGGAATAGAATCAGGCGTGTCGAGGTTTTCTTCCATGAAGAGAATAGGAGAGTCAGAAAATGAGGCTGGAAGGCTTTGAGTTGGAGGAGATTCTCCCCTAGAAACTGCCTGCCGCACATCAATCGGGGGAAGTATTTTGAAATGCAAAGCCCGTACAACGTTTAAACCTGTACGTCTCGAGATAGCTGTGGGTTGCGCCAAGCGCGACGTCTGCGGCGTGATCTGCTTTCATTGGCGATAAGAACGGACGTTCCCGGTATCGATCGTTCAGAATTTGCGTTCTTGTAGTGAGTGTATCGGAGTCGCACGTGCTTACGATGAAATCTCAAAGAGCTATCAGAGCTACAGTGAATACAGAATGACTAATGCTGGCCAACTTTATACGTTTCTTGGTGACTTATAACCTCCTTCACGATAATTTCAGGTTCACTTTTTATGCTGAAAAGCTTAAGTGTTGATGTAGGAGTGCATCAGTGGCGAAGAAAGCAAGAAAATCCGCCTATTTCAAGCTTTTTAAAAGTAGTGAAAGTGGAGGTTGTTCGAGATCACCGTGCCGGTAGTGGCATAAAAAGGGGTGTTTGGACGAGATTTAACTAGCTCCCATCGCTCAAAGAGATGGCTACATGAAGCCGAAAGGTCCAAAACTGCCTTTCACTGTCGCCATGGGTTATGACGAGTTGTTTGAACTTCCTACATTGATTCCTTTGTGAATGATGCAGCCTCTACAAAGCCGTTGAAACTCGTTCACTAAGGGTGTGACATTTACACGATACAATCTCTGGTCCTTATTATGTCCTATCGAGGACGTTTCTATCATTTATAAGGGCAGGTATGGTATAAGGGGGGGCTTCGAATTCCTACTATAGGCGAATCTCAGAAAACATTTTTATCGTGAGATGCGCCTTTAAGTAAAGCAGGGCAAACATGTACTGTTATCGATATATTGAAACTCCTTGATCAATCTTCGGGAAAAATTGCGACCGTATCCACATTGAGCGACCATCGCGCAACTCGTCCATGGGTGTTCTGGTGTGGAGCTTGCAAGAAGACTATATGAACTACAGGGCAGTCAGAAGAATTGTGGCTCAGACAAGGAACGAGAACTTAATTTCGCCGCTTCCATGATCCTGATTTGTTCAGTTATCTCTTATATTGAAGACGATTTTTGGCCACTGGTGCGATGAAGTATGGTTCTGAGAAGTGCAAAAAACTCCTTTCAGCAGTCCACGGATATCGCATGGACCGACGAAAAAATCTTTAGTGACGAAATTGCTCGCAACAGTCAAAATCATTGGCCGCTACTTTCTCGTGTTGAAAGGAGCTCCAGTAAGTGGAGAACAAGAGGTAGAAGCCTGTCTCCTAAGTCACTGGTGGTTTGTTATGGGGGGATAATATCTGAAAGCAAAGCCTTTCCCCATCTTTACCCATAGGAACAAAACAACTTCGAAACTTACCAAAATGTTATTCTGAAAACACTTAAATGCTATGAGCTCAAAAACACTGCCTGACATAATTTATTTTGCAGCAGGACGAGGCACTAGATCTAACTCTGCAGCCTGAATCCAATGGACTACTCTGAGTGGGGTTAAGTGCAACAGAAAGTGCCAATCTCTGCTTACCACAGTCTGGATGGATTAAAAGCAGTGTTTGAGAAAGAGTAGGAGAAGGTTGATCTCATCTGCCTGCAGTCCACTGAGGAAGCAACATGAGGTTGAACCTTTATTCGGGCAGAAGTAGACCATTCCGAACATTACTCGTATATTTGTTGCTCTCCTTGTTGCTCAGTAAACGATAAAGCTTCGTTATGGGTCGTATTTATTTATTATTTTTATGAGCAATCAAACACCGGACCATACTTAATAGCTAACCTGTAATAAGGGTTCTGGACCTCACCTTTGCAAAGAAGTTGGCGTAACTCTTGAGCCATTAGTTGTTTACGGTTTTCGTACTCAATCAGCCTATAATTTGGTGAAGCCAGCTTCTTGTACATCGGTATGCTCTTTCCATTCTTTTGTGGATACTCTGTAACACTTCATTGTAGACTGCAGAATTTTTTACTAGGAAGAAAAACTTCTAGAAAGTAATAAGCCTTGAAAAGGGAAATGAAATATAACAGTGAATCAATGGACCTGAGAGTGTGAATAACAACAGAGGGAACATGATTTCTGAACTGAATGTGTTTCTTTTTGAGATCTTCCATCTCTTTTGCAAGTGAGTTATGGGAAGCCAAAGCAAATCCCGTGTAGAAGTCTTCTTGTCAATCGCAGGTAATAGAAGTTCAGGCGCATTACGAGGCTAGGCAAGGGGAAACGGGTAAAAGGTATGATTTTCACTTACCGATTGTTATAATTATTCCTCCATCGGAACGGAATTGTTTGGCAACTCTCGTTGGATCGTCGTATACTGTATCGCTTAAAAACATGTGCATGTAAAAGTTTTTTACGAATTTTTTTTGACTGTAATCATGACAAACGGAACCAGCCAAAGACAGTTGGAAGCTTCAGTTCCATGATGTTATTTGAAAAAAAGTTCTTCTGTCCTAATTAGAGCAACCATTTCTTTTCATCAACCACTAAACAGCCAAAGCCTTACATGGAGTTCGGGTTTTCAAGATTTCTCACCACTGTCGTGTATCAAACAAACAGTATTCATGAAACGCGAAGCTTCAAAAACACACCTGTAGGTACTTCCCACGATGATGATAACCTTGCGAGCTGCACGACGATGGTATGAAAAAATCGAATTCAAATCGAATTTCGCTCTTGCCAACCGGATTGCCCTACATAGAATTTGTTACGGTCCTTTAGATGAAATGCCTAGAAATTATTCTGTTTTGTTCTGCTACTACGATTAATAAAGAACAGTCGGACCGTCCCGCTAACGCCTGGCGCTCCTCTTTTTCGTGTAAAAATGGCCTACGTCTCTACCAAACTTGGACGCTCTGGTATAGTAGAACAGGAGGTAAAAATTTTCAGCTTAATACGAGCACAAACACCAGACGCACTTCGTGAGCTCCTCCTCCGTTATGAGCGGAGTTCCTCTCAATTCATGTGTGTTCACGTACATCGGCTCATTCCACTCCTTCGTTGGTCCTGGCTGCGCAAACTCACCGAGATTCCGCTCCGCCCTCGGGGGGAGGGACTAATCAGACCACATACCATAGGCGATCATATCCTGTATACTTTACTTCCACTGGATTGAAGTGCTCTAGGTCCAGTAGGAGAGAATTTATGCATTCCCGGTCACACACACATACATGCTATGCGATAAAGTAGCCATGAGTGAGCGCTTCCAGAGTTCAACTACGTGCGTTGCCAAGCACTCGTTGACAGCACTGGGCATCGTCCGTTGACATCATAGGTCGCGCGGCGTACGTCGTTTGACGACGTCCACAACACCGCTGACGGATTTGTTAACCGCTCACGTAACAACATGCTCCATACGAAGGTTTTGTGAGGGAGCTTTCAGAGGACTGACTGGACCCTGGACAGATTGCGTTCGAGGCCACGTGAGTCTTAGCAACCAGCGTTGTTATCAAACGATTTCCATTGCTTTCAATGGGTGTCCAACAACGCTGCGTTTTCAACGCGTGCACTGTTCTGAAAGCGTCCAGTGACCTGCTTCTAATGTGTAGGCTGAGTACGTTCTGAACAATTGGATGGGTACATCTTAGGTGAGAAAAAAGCGAGGGTAAAGAGCGAGCCGATATGAGGAAATAAAATACTAGACTGGCCCCTGGGTGAAACAGACTGTCATGCCTCTTGTGTCGCTTTTTTTGGGATGAGACACGCTCGGGAAAACGGAGATAGTGGATTGTGTATCTACTGGCAATGAATATTTCCCGGTTAGGCTGGATAATTAAGTTCAAACGCCCGGCAGAAGTCGGTCCGTAGGCCACCAACTGTCACATTAATCTCCATGAGATAGTCTACGGTGAAGGTTGAGAGCTCTATTTTCTCGATTGCTTCATGTAAGGAAATCTTATCAGAGTCTTAAAGCTCTGATTTCTATCCTCGTACCTTATTTCTAGAATGCGAGGTTCTCACTATTACCATCAAAAATGTTAGATACCCCAAGTTTTTAGCGTTATTGGAAATCAATTCACACGACATTTGATATCTGCACCCTTGTCCTAGTCCTAGTGTTCACTCGAGCCATTCTCGATAGAATAGCGAAACTTAAATGTGATTAAAGGGCAGCCAGGTAAATAGGGATGATTTCCGATAAGTATTTGACAGGAACAGTTGATCCGCCGGTTAGGAGGCTCAGTCAGGTATGTTGGGAGTATAAAATGAGGTCACGTTGCGTTCTTCCATTCGGGCAGCATTTCTGCTAGTTACGTTGAACGTCAGGAAGGATTGAAGATGAAGGCGTTATCCTGCTCGCTGATTCGCAATGACCGTTAGAGAGCTGTACTGGCCGAGAGTTGACGTAGTTAATTTTTGTTTGTTGCAAATTTTCTGCACCACTTGCCAGAAACCATTTTTAAAGGAGCTTCTCGTGATGATAGCTTGCTGGCGGAGATGTTTCTACGTAGATTTTCGGTTACTCTATAAGCTCTGCTGAGAAATTGATATCTATATGTGATGAGCCTCACTTCACACTACACGTGTAAGTTTCTACTCTGTTAGCATTGCCTTTCTAAAAAGACTTCACTTACCCGTCAAGGTTTGTACCGGTCTCGTTCAGCGTTGGAATTTCCAGATCAAATAGGTCTTCTGTTGAAGTGTAATCATTGAGGTCGGCGACCAGTTCGACACTACTAGCATAACGAATGACTCCTAATCGAGTTTGGTACTTTTCTGCCTGGCCCACCGTCAGTTTTGCAAAAACTGTTTTTATGTAGTCCGTTGCCTAGAATTGGTGTTAAAATTAGTTAAGCGCTCGATTTTTATAATATCTCACACTTTAAGTCTTGTCAAATATGGAAGGCTCAGATAGCGCAAAAGTTTGTATACTAGCTTTTTTATATGAAAAGAAGTCAATCTGTGATTCCTTTTTTTCTTGTTGCGATCCACAACGCGGTGAAATTTGAAGAGTTTTTTCAAACAACTCAAAGGCACTCTTTGACACACAACTGATATAAGTCAGGAAGCTTAATTCCAGCCTACCTACCCGAGATATTCCTTTGCTACCCATCATAATACTTGCATCCATGAGAAGGAAAACATCAAGCCATATAGTCTTCACATTGCATTCGCAGGTAGTATTTATATATGTCAGGGAAGAAGGAGCACGGGTTGTGATGGGAGCTGTAATAAAATCGTTTCTGTTTTCTGGTAGATTCTCACTTGATAACGGCGGCTGTTTTCTGTGATATGCATTTTACAGTAAAAGTTCTGGAGTTGTAAATTAAATAATTATTTTCTGATAGCTCTTCCGTTAATATTATTACCGTCAAATAGATTTATTATATTATAAATAGATATTATTACTATTATTATTATTATTATTATTATTATTATTATTATATTATAAATAGATATGTATACGCATTTTGGCAATGTTTGGGAATCAGAAGCCTTTGGAGTATGTGTATGGTAAAGAAGTTGTGTCGCATGTAACTTCCGAAAACGTCATCGGTTCCCCACTCTATACATGACTTCTGGCTAACGAATGCGACTTTTGGCAATCATTTTATGTTACTAATACAACATTCACTCATTCATTCTGTCCTCCTTTCTGATTTACACCCTTCTGTATCCCTTCTCGGCAGGCACAATATCTTAATTCTGGTCTTATTCTATTCAACCGAGCTCTAGTTTTACGTAGCGTTAGTGGATGTCAAAGGCACAGTTCACGATGACTTATGAGATATCCCGCTAGGATAATTTTAACAAAGCTTAATGATTGTATCGTGTGTATCCTGGGACGAGTTTCATCGGCATTGTAGAGGCTGCATCGATCGAGAGCAATATGATAGTGCCGATCGTTGGGTTGGTTTCGTTAAAACCAAGTTGTTGAACTTGACGCCGGTGTGGAAGTAGAATCTCTACTTGGATTGAGGGTGGCAATTGTAGATTCACTTGTTGAAACAGCTGTCATTGTTGAACTTGTTGCAGTGCTGTTTTATTTAAATACCAGTGGGGCCGCCCGGCTAACGCCAGGCTCCCCTCCTTCTTATGGGCTCGCCCGGCTACGCCGGGCGCTCCTCCTTTCTGTGAGAAAATTGCTATGCGTAAATAAGACTTCGGATTCTATTTTTCCACTGAAAGCTCTACACCCTCATATCAGCTCCGAATTGGGAGCGATTTTTTCTGCGAGCCATCTTCGCTGTGTCCGAATAGAACATCGTATAATATCAAACAGACGATTATTCAGAGAACGAAAAGTATTCAGAGACACAGCGCGGCCGAGACTACCATGTTAGCTGCCATCAATGCTCATCATCAGCTATGAATTTGCGGCCCAAAACTGCTATCGCGCACGTCCCGCTCCCTGTGCAGTCCGGTCCCGCCGCCCGCCATATGTGTTCACAGCCGACGCCGGGCTCTCATCATATTGGGGCAAAGGAACTTCGCCCGAAAGATTCCGGTTTAATGAAATTCTTCCTCTTTTTTTCTAGGTTATTTCGCTGTTTCTCTAAAGGAGAGTATGAACTATCAAATGGCTTCAGAGATTACCTCTCTTTGTCTACGGATACATCATCACATGTGAATCCAACATTATTGGCGGTTGGATAAGTCTTGCCAAGAATGGTATCGAAGCAAAGAGAAACCGTGATCTTTCACTTAATCAGAAACTCTGCTGGGTAGCGGTCGTAATCTAGTAGCAAGCAGTGAACCAAATTAATCTCTTTATTATCACACAACTTACCCATCTCGTCGAATGAAACTTATCGAAAAGTCAAAGCTAGATCGTAAATAACAAAGGCAGTGTTCCCATCCTGCCTCCTATTGATTTTGCTCTCCAAGTCAACAGGATCGGGAGTCATAGATTTCCACTCATTCATTTCCCGGAAACCCCGTCCCTTGGAGGAGGGTTCCGGCTCTACTACTCACCATAATCGTTCCCTTACTGCCGCCTGCCTCCTACAAAGTTTAAAAGCCCTAGAGCCAAACTGAAAATTTTGGCGCAAACCTCGCCTTCTATGAGCGGGGTCCGATAAATGTTCCGATCTAGCCGCCTGTACTCCTGCCAAGCTTGAATGCTCTAGGGCAAACTGACTATTTGGGCGCATCCCCCCCCCCCCCCCCTGTGCAGGAGTCCGGTAATGCCACTAACAAAAGGTGTTCCCATCCTGCCTCCCTTACTCCTACCAAATTCGAACTCTAGGTCCACGGGACAGAAATTATGAATATCCGGTCGGACACACACACCGACACACACACACAGATTAGCGAATTGTATAAAGTAGGATGTTTGTGACTTGCCAAGGTATCCAGTTTTCTCTTCACTTAGATATCCGTCGCAACAAAACTAAGATGCGGAAATCGCCAAAATGTGGAAATCGGCAGGATGATCAGGTCATGGACTTTGATAGCGGTGTTATCAGCAGTTAAGAGCAATAATAAGTCCCATTCGAACTTAGCCAGAGAGAAGACGCTATGCCAGTAAAGCTAACAAGTAAAAGAGCTTGACTATCAACGGTGTTAAGCCGGAGCAAGTGATGTTTCTCTTTTCAAAAACGCTGGAGAGAGGGCAATATTGATGAAGGAGAGCTCAACAGAAACACAACCAGGTAGCTAATATAAGGTGTTGTTTACGCTCATGCGCTAAATAAATTCAAAAGAAAGCGACGGGTCAGCCGATCGGTTCCGCTCCTCCGTAGGGTAGAAGGGAGTTTCACTGCGTTTTTTAGACTGGTGTGAGAAGGGTAGGCAATGAAGAAGAAAAAATGAGTGTGATAGCCAATAGACAAACATAGTATTAGGTTGATGCATAATTATTGCGGATTTTTTCGCGGCTTTTTTTCTCCCGAAAGTGTCTGACTATTGAGTTCGGGTTTTTTCAAGAAATGATCTACTTGATTTCCTCTACAAGAATATGCTCAAAAGTCCATCTGCATGTTCGCGAAATTAGGCTTAACTACTTCGAGAAAGATTGGAAGGTGGCGCAGTCATTCCGCGATCTCAGTAACTTTTCGGCGATCGAACAATGAGCCAGAACCAACCAAGAAATGGGATCTGCCCTAAATCTGCCATATTCACCAGGAGGAACTTTTATGGATTATCTCGTCAACCGTTCATCGAAAAAATGGCTAGAGAATAGAAGTTACGTCGATTTGGTTGACTTGATTTCCGATGTCAAGGCGTGGGTCGCCCGTAAGGATCAAAATTCTTCGCTTTGGGATCCGACTAACTAATCAGTGGGAAGCAGTACTTGACGTGGATGGTAAATACGTTCCGGAGTAATTATTTGAATATGTCTTTGCTTAGTATTTCTGTAACTTCTTTGAGTAAAATTTGCTGGAAAAATCCGCAATAATTATTTATCAACCTAATATGTAGAGGCAGGCAAAATGCAGGGAAATGAAAAATATCAAAGTGTTTGACCGTATTTGACCGTGTTTGACCGCCAGGACATCATGTGTACTTTCACTAGATCACCTAATGAACGATCGCTGAAAAGTTACTGAGATCGCGGAATGAGTGCGCCACCTTCCAATCTTTCTCGAAGTAGTAAAGCCTAATTTCGCGGATATACGGATGGTTTTTCGAGTACATTCTTGTAGAGGAACTCAAGTAGATCATTTCTAGAAAAAACCCAAACTCGAAAGTCAAATTCTTTCAAGAGGAAAAGAGCCGCGAAAAAATCCGCAATAATTATGCATCAACCTAATATCATGCCAGCATCGATCAAGCAACCGTGTCGAAGTACTGCCAGTACAGTACAATAGAAATCATAGTTTGAAATACTCACTTCACTCCATATTACTAACTTCACTTCGCAGTGCTCTATTTCTCTATTAACATACCCACAAAGTGACTGCTTTAGATTTAAGAAGGATAACTTTTCTATATCACGACCTTTATCATAATCACAAAGTAACCCGGACGGACAGACCGACATACCCACATACCGACAAACCGACAAACCAAGTTACTGCTTTATATATAAGAAGGATACTTGCAAACCCTCGCAAAAAAATATCACTTGAGTGATATGATGGTAACTTCGAGTTTTGATCCTGGACATTTTCGCCCGATTCGGTGTTGTATACATTTTTGGGGCTATAGTGGTGGAAAATTTTTGGAAAGCAGGTTTGGTTCAAATAAGTTTTTCTTGGGGTAACTCAAGGGTTTTAACTAATCATATTCAATGAACTAGTTATGATGTCTTGAGCTTCTTGAGATTCTCTGGTAACACTCACTCCAAAACCTCTTTTTATTCTCTGGAAAAGGTTCGCTTATTGGAAAAAATTAATTCTATTGCATGATCTAGGTGGAACTCACCAATCAAGCAGAGCGCGAATAGGACGAACCGTAACATCATTTCTGCCGTGTTATGCACTTTCACGACTTTCCTGTTCAATAATGTCAGGTGAGTCGGCCTTATAAATATGTGGGATTTTTTTACAAATGTCCCTGAAAACTCAACTGATAAGATAAGGATGTTTTTTGAAACTCATATTTCATTTTCTTTGTTATGGGGTGCAAAGTCACAAAATGCAACTGGAGTGCTACGCTCGTTCTCATTAGAAATTCTAGCTCTTTTTGATTTGTCACTACGGACCCCTGAATATATGGGATCACTGTTCACCACATGTATGTCGGTAGTTTGTATTTAGATAATCAATGGGTTGACTCCCCATACATTCCGTTGGTATCGTTGTTGCTTTGTACGTAGCTCCTACTCACCAACGCTGGTAGCAGCAGAGATTTCCGGTGAATACCTACATCGTTTTACCAAAAATGAAGTCTGATTTCCGAAACCTTTCGAACAGACCGATAATTGAAACCAAGTTTCTAAAGTTTAGATGATAATTTTTACGCTCCTTTACAAATAAACAATACATAACAATAGTGAATCCCCATAATTACAATATCTACAGCGTGATTAGGTTGACTACTAGAGAATCAGAGAACATAAACAAGCAAATGCTTATCCAAAGTATTTTACTGTCTTAATCTTCTTTTGCAAGCTGTCATTGATAAATAGGTATTAGCCTTTCCTCCAATTAATTTTTATGTTCTTTGTGATGACTAGCGAAATCTGGTTTTTGAGCTGTTATCAATTACAGGAGAGGATTATGGGTACTGTATGCCTACAAAGATGGGGCATCCCACTAATTCCAGGGTATTTATTATGAACAGTTTACTTTTTTCATAACTCTCTGTTTAGGTTCATTGATTCTTTTTCGGGGTTTGCAACCAGAATCGAAAACGTTTTTGCTGAGAAGCTCGTTAGAGATTGAAATAATCTTCTGATCATTTCGAAAAACGAAACCTCATCTTTCACTTGCCAGTGGTGTACTCATGAACAAGAAAAAGCGCCATTTACGGACTGGTTCCCGTTCGAAAGATGCAAGACTGTGTAGGGAGATTTGAAAAACAAAACAAAACTAATAAACACCAATTTCCTAGTTATGCCTCGGTTTTTCTTCGTGATATTTGGTGACTGTATTTCTGTCTCTGCTCAATACTATGCCTTGTATTAGACAACCGACAGAGGATAAACATCAATCAGTAGCTGAGAAAGGGGTGAATGCGGAAATGAAAAACAGGTGCGTCATAATCGATTCCTGCAACTAATGAAGTAACAAAAAATATATCGATATCTTTTCGGAAAACATGTTGAGGGACAGGTTAACATTTAGTTCATTGCTGTCAGCCTGCGAGGGAACGCTAAGGCACTGAGAAAATGATTTCAGCTTTTGAAAGCGACTGCGTGATAAGTAAGCAACAACGCAGGTTATTTACGATTTTGATACTGGGCAATCCTGTGCATGCTAAAAAAGTTCAAGTACGATATCTCTTGTGCACTGCTCACCTCTGGCCACAGATGGTACTGTTACGCTACAGAAAATTGAAGTCTGACATTTCTTGTGCATTGCTTACCTCTAGCCACAGATATGGGCGTCAGAGGGGACGTGCGATTCGTGCGATTCTGGTTGCGCGCGGCAAATTGTGCGGCGAAATTCGCGATGATTCAAACAAGGTGATGAACAACTGCGCCTATCATTGGGGCACAAACTTGAAGTAGAGTACTTTAGTAGGGTCGGACAATCCTACTAACCCACTTAACTTCAAATTTGGGCCCCAGTGGTAAACGCTGCAGTCGTTCAAATCGCACCGAATTTCGCCGCGCAATTTGCCGCGCGCACCCAGAACCGCACGAATCGCACCACACCCGGGCGTCAGTTCGAGAAATGTTTTTCTTGGGATCGCTTATGACCATATTTAATCGTTTACTCGTCCTTATCGGGACTCCATCTTACGAGGGAAGGATACTTGGTTGCAGTGACCGTTCAAGATGAGATGTATACCCACGTAGGTCGAACGCTGATCTCAAATCTTGTTCCAAATCTGCTAAACGATTCTAGGAACAAAGTTACGAGACAGATGCCTCCCTGTATTATACCACTGCACCAAACGGATCACCGAGACCAGCGAAAGCGAAACTGTGCAGCGATGGCGCAGCTGGTAGGACTGTGGATTGGTAGGCTTGACACGAAGGTTCGATCCCTTAATGCATGTGCTGGTTTTGCTTTTCCATAAAATGCGTCCTAAACGCTTGCAAAACTTTTTGGGGCTAAATGTTGAGCATCTACAGGGCTGCCTCACAATTTATTATAGGATTCCGGAGAATAATAATATAATCAACTTTTTTACCACTATTGACAAATACGTATACATACGAGACCTTAATACCTCACTCGTCGTCGTGCGTTCTTCTGAGTATTATGTAGGTATCATGTCATAGTACCACAATAAAACAAAAAGAAACACGCGTGTACGTACTGAATTATCTATTTATTTATTTGTTTACTTTGCGTCCAAGAGTTGCCTCTAATACAATGTCGTTTAATCGAGGCATGAGGTATTCAGACATAGATTACGTCGAGCTAGATTACTTTTTAAAAATCTGTAACAAGAGAAATCCAAACAAACCGCAACCACACCTACCTATTGTCAATGAGGAATATCAACAATAAAAATGTTAAGAGAGAACTATCAGCTATAAAAATGAGTGAACCAGCCCAAGAAAAGACACGAAGATTAATAGCCAGCAGTGATTGCTCCTAACTGCGGAAGGGAGCGGTTCATAGGAAAAGAGGTCTCAGAACAACTCATGCTCATTTTCTTGAAAAGATCCGCAACCCACGCGTACGCCCACTATGACAGCTAGTCGCCTTGTATGAGGTTGTAGTTGCTCGACGAACTTTCAAAGCACCGACAGCCCATGAGGGAACGTCCAGCTAGGTAAATGTTGAGATACGGACCATGTAACAGTAGTAGTTACGACTGAGGCTAGCAATCATTGAACGTCCAGGTTACATACAATCAGTTAACGAAAATTCAAAACCCATCTATGTCACCTATTTGTAAAAGCCATGAAAGAAGTAAGGATTGTAGTGGGTCAGGGACAAAGAGAGCCTTATCCTTGTGAGCGCCGGAGGTGTAACGGGATAAAGTCGAAATATTTCCAAAAAAAAATTGTCCAAAAGTTCCAATTAGTTGAGGTTTTCTTGAGGGACTGGTCCCAACAGATTCGATGGCAGTGGCTCTCACCATTTAACTATCCCGAGTTTAAACTGATGACCTTTAGATTTTGACACCATTTGCCCGTCCTGAGAATTTTGACAGCACACGCTTCGTCGTCGAAAAGTTGGTCTCTAGGTTTAGTTCATGGAAGACTCGATACGTAGTTCATTCCTCAACGATTTAAATAGTGTCTTTAAGATGCACGACTCTTCCTCATTCCGTCGTTATCTTGATCAATTAACTACCGAGAGCTATACGTGCTTTTCCAGCCGCGTGTTTTCAAGTAGAATTGCTAATCTTTCCAACTGGAGATTTATCGTTAATCCAGGCATATTTGATGATTGCTTGCAACTTTAGCGATTCCTTTCTGGCGCACCAGCTCGAGAATTCTCAAAAGGGAGGCGCCCCTTGGTGACTTGTGATTTTCCACTTTAGAACTGGAGTAATAGCAAAGTAATATCAGTTGGCGATCACCTAGGTGTTCATTTCATGTGTTTTCATGCTCCGCGGCACTATCCACGCTCTCGAAAAACAACAGAATCTAGCGTGGAGACACAGTGATTCAATCCTTGTAGTATTTCGGAATAACAGCCAGTCAAGCCAGAATGAAAGATGACGTGATCTATTCGAAGGGTAACTCTCGAATTTAACGCTAATGGCTGCTTTCATAGTCCGCCGGCCGGCCGGCCGGCCGGCGGACTATGAAAGCAGCCAATAAGAGGCCTTTTGGAGCAGTGAATCACTCTGCATGGTGTTGTGGGGAGATGGAACCTTGAGGTAGATGTTCCACCATAATTATGGCTTTCGATAATGTAACGAGTAAGGTCTGATTCGAGGATTTCTGGCACCATTTTATCAAGTCTTTTGATTGTCGAAGTTTCCTTCAAATTAGCTTAAACTTATTTATTTCATACACAAGGATTCTTTTAGATTTCTGACTCGTCGTTGCTCAACTGGAATGGACAGTATTTGGTCGAGTCACATGGTTTCGTTTGACAGATGTGGAAATAGTCGTTTTCGCAGTCATCCGCAAACCATGCAGTTCTGAAGCAGTAAGTGATTGAATCGCTTTTAATTAGTGGTGTTTGAACATGGTGTTTGAACATCTGAAGAAGCACAGGAAGAGGAAAGATCATTAGCTGAATTTAGCTCGTCGATTTAGTAATTTTTCATGTTTGGTTGACTAGTTTATACTTTGTGCAGATTCAGGGTTACACACTCCCACAGTTTCCAACTATTTGAACTTACCATCGGTCTAGCGCAGCTGCCGCGCAGTTTCTTCTATTAATTCCCCAGAACAGTTATTCCCCACAATTCAAGTCTTCCATACCGCCGTTGTGCACATTTTATACTAATCATCAGGCGCTCCAGAGTTCAATATACTTTCCTTGCATATGCAATAAAATTTCCTTCCATGCTGCCTCATCTCCTTTTCACCATCTTCGAGCTGTTCCACAGAGCTACCCCTCTTAGTCGCTAATATTTTTCATCTTCATTCATTCCTCCGTCTGCGTGGGAGGGTCACCAACAAGATACGTAATGTAGCATCATTGGATTTTATTCAACGCAGATTGTTCGTTAAAGAGTACGGAACTTTGGATTGAACTTACTTGTTGTTGGCGTTCTTCTGCATGTAGACACAATCACCCCTGCCACTGATTGGATGGCCTTTGGCCCATTTTGTGAACCTGCCAACCTTAAAAGAGATCGTATATTGCAAGTTGATGTGTTTCCGTAAACTCGCACAACTTGATGGATTTGCTAGTCGCACTGCAGATAGCTGAAATAATTGGCGAGCTCGGCATGTACAACTGTGTACTTCTGCAAAGTGCATTTGGACAGTATCCAAAAGGTCGTCGTAACACGGCTACTTTCCGGTGTTCACGTCATCCCAGCCGATCCGATTTGGAGCCCTTACCACGCTCTGTCTAGGTCGTTTTTTGGCCCGATAGTTTCCCATATGCTATCCTTGTAAACTCAGTTTCATCCTAGAAGGAAGTTCAGGAAACCGTTTCCAATGTGAACTATGCCTTCTAACTATACCAGATAGCAGTAGGCTGGGTAACGCGTCACCGCGATGCTTCTGCGTCTATCTATTCAACGCTCGATGTTTTAATTATAATACTGCTAAGCGCTGAAACTTCCCAAGCATTGCACTGACGTGGAAAAGACTTGAGGAAAAATCTCAAGTACTGCCTTGATATTGTATCTCTGTAAACGTCCATCTCTCGAATTTTTCTATTTTCTAGAAATAGGGCACACTATAAACTTGCTATATGGTGCCCATGGCGACCATTATCATAGACTTCAACTCATAGAACGAGGAATTTCTTGTAACTCACTGAGAAACCGTCTGGCCACATCCAATCGTTGCCTTTCCATTCCAGTCCTAGCCAGAAGTTTGTCTTCGGTGGGACCACTGAAATGAGTGAATTTCAAACTTCTCAATACCTTTACTACATTTTTGATGCTAACTGATCTTGTTATCGAGCGCATTTACATTCTTTTCCCATGCGATAAACTTTTTGGAAGATTACTTTTGGCAGCGTAAATCTTCTATGAGCGTATATCTTCTTATGTGTAGCTCCTTATGTGGACTACATTCTGCCCGCTGTTAGTTTTTAACGTGTCCCAGGCATTGTTTATGGCGTAAACTTGATCTATGAGTGAGTTTGGATTCGAGGTTTGCATGGGAAGTACAATCGAGTAGAGTCGCGCGACTCGAGCGTATCGTGCCAGTAGATTAGTAACAATAACAAGTTACTCCAACCATGCTGCTCAGGATTGTTATGAACATATAGGGACGTTTTATCTAATCCAAGAGCGTGCTCAGCTCGAGAAGTTAAGGACCGAAACAGGGACCGACTTATCTTAGTGTTTACAGGAACTTTGTGCAAAATCTTCAGAGCCACAAGAGGCGGAGCAGAGTACGAAGTTCTGCTAGGTTCTCAGGTCCAACATGGTGCTGCGCGCCCATAAAGGTGGCATTGGGACGAGTTATAGGTTATGCCGCCATTGTCTGTCTTCCTTTTTTTTTGACCAGATCCATTCGCGCCAATGCCTTTGCTTCTAGGAAAATAAGAACTGAACCTGTGTTGGTTTGACCAAAAAATGTGGAATCCTCATAATGAACGAAAGGGCACATCAATCGCATTAACTGCGAGTTTTACATTTGGTTACTAGGTTTGCACTACATTATTCGGTACTTAAGGTCAACTTTTAGAATTTACACTACAAGTCAATGACATGTGTAATGGTTTACCATAGTGTAATACGTTGGCCGCCAAACTGTTACGTTAGGGCTGGGAATTCATCACAGAATGCTTTTCTTCACATCCTAGTTTATTACTCTCAATCGCTTCGCAATATCCCTGTCGACTCAAAGCGCTTCTGACGCACGCTCATCCATGAAGAATACCTTTTTCAGTCACTGATGCATGAGATGCATAGTACTCCCTTTTATATTATAGTAGTTTCATCTCCTGCTTGTTCCTGGTAACATTAAACCCAGTCATTCCCGACCAGGCTGTAATCCACTATGGAATTATGCAAAATATAGGAGTGGCAGAACGCTTACACTTCGTCAGAAACGCGTCCTTCTTGAGGTCCTCATCGACAGCGAGTATACCGTCATTTTTTCTGTGACATGTCCTTCTGGCTAACATCTGTAAAGATCATGCCTCATCAAAGAATAATAATCCAAACGAGCATAATTCTAGTTTGTACCCTTGTCATTATAAAAAAGTTTCTTTCAATTTAGTCCATAGTAGGTTGTTTGACATATTTGAATACCTCAGAATCAAAATACTAACCATGCCCACAAATGATCCCAGGTAGTTTTACTTCCAGAATTAGCTAGTCTTTCCTGACTACCTGACTGACTATAAAGCTTTGTTATCTACGACGATTTCCTCTCATCTTTTATAAATGGCGGACCGACTTTCCTATCACTCACCCTGAGGTCGGCGGTTTTTGAAACGTTGAGAACTGTTCCGACTAGGCAATGACATGCCACTCGACCCATTTCCCCTATCTTTTACTGCATTTTTTCGAAATGGAATTTCGTCGGGGCACAGCTCATGGCAATATTGGGGCTTCTACTTTCAGATCAGTGGAAGTGTAAGTTCAGAATAGTGCAAAAGTGGTGAAGAAGACGCGAAAATCCTCTTATTCAGAGAATACGAACCTTCAAAAAAGTAATAAGTTGGGAATTGGCCGCAAATGTGACCACAAAAGATGCATAGAGGGGGTACTTGGACGAGCTGTCTTGATGTGTGTGCCATTGCGTACAATAGGTTACAGTATGCTGTTTGCGTGCATTGTGTGCGTTCCAGCGCGCGACTTGTGCATCTTCCACAAACTCTACGATGCCATGAGAACTTTTGGGCTTGTACGCTGGCTAACCCTGTCCTATTGTTAGGGCTCTTATTACGCTCTATCTTTGCCGTTTTTCGACCCGACAGTGGCCCGTTGGCTACCCATAAGGGTTGTCAAGTTCATCCTAGAAAGGAGTCTCAGAAACGATTTTAACCGTGAGCTGTGTCATTAGTGGCTAGTCGTAGTGGCTGATTGCACATGTTGTCGGGTTGAAACTAGCTTATTATTATTGCACTCATGGATTAAAAAAAGTCTCTCGCTCAGTGATATTGATTATGATTTCAACGGTTCCAGGTGGAAGCTCCTCTCTGGAAAAGGTTATGTCATTGGTCACTACCATTTTTCCTTGTCATGACTACCAAAAGATCGCGAAAACAGTGCTTTAAAGCCTCTGTAGATCATCTTCGGGAGTTGAGAAGGTCTCAAACTTTCCGGCGGTTACCTTGCTTCTACGGTTACCGGTTACCTTGACGTTGTTTCTTTTCCTACACCCGAGTTCGAAAATGTATTTAGTTAGGTGTTCATGCGATAGACTTCGGAATATGAATTTTTATTCTTCAAGTACTACATTTCATGTTCTAGCGGAAGATATGTATATTCTCTTGATAGCGGGTATTGAACTCCATCGCCATCGAGTCGAGCAGTTATTCGAGTGATGCTACTACTACTAGTTATGGCTAATGTAGTTACTTCAGAACAGAAAGGATGAGTCCTGGTAGCAAGGTCTTAGAGACCTCCAGGTACCTGCATAGGCGAGATTTTGGAGAGTATGGATGATCTGTGGGTTTAGCATAATGACTCCCAGCGCACTGGGTGTGTATACCTGAGCTGTGAAAACACCGCCGCACCAGACAAATTGTTTCTTAACTTTAGAATGCAGGTTGTAGCTCGACATCAACGGGTTCGTAAAGAGTTCGTTCCGTCCCATTCTAACTAACGTTGTATGCCCAATGTCGTTATGATTTCTTGATTCTCAGAAATAATGTTCGGTGGAACGGAGCCCCTCTATACAGGGTGTTCGACTAGGTTTATCAAAGGGCGGAGATCTCCTGAAGAATGAGTGAACCGAGTGCTAGTATGGGCTCGAACCTGTCTACCCGTGCTTTGCAACTATGTAATTAGTGTCACTGAAACGTAACAACTGTATTCGAGTCTCGAATCTTGTGATCCCAGCCTTCATTCGGACAAAGTTACGGCGTTGTCGCTTTTGTCAGATCCTGGAAGCCAAAATATTTGAGATTCATCCATGTCGGACACCATTTCAGACTTCAGCTCAGCTCAAGTACAACTTATGGATATCTAAAAAAGTCTCGCAAGTAATTTAAGTAACTTAACAGACCTTTTCAGAGATCCATGAGTTATACTTCAGCTAAGCTGAAGTCTGAAATGGTGTTTGACATGAATGAATCCCAATTATTTATGGCTTCCAGGTTCTGAGGATGGCGACAACGCCAAAACGTTGGTCGAATAAAAATTTACAACATCTTGGCTGAGGCTTTCTAGGAATGCCTTTATCAAGATACATATCATGCCAAGACCCATCGAAAGCCGATCATGGCCACTTCTGAATTCGATTCATTGTGAAAAAGCGGACCTGAGTTGAGGAAATTGTCACTGGGAGGTAGCATCCTCCTTGAGGTGTGCTCCATTTGTCTTTGCTGTACGGTATCCAATTCCTTTTACAAAAGCAGTTTGCTGAAATATTCAGTGGATAGAACGAAATTCTATCTATCATTGCTGGAGGGGAATTGCTCAGAATTCCCAGTTTTGATCCTTATATTACTGCCACATCGCTCCTTAGTCAAGCAAAGGGTACTCCATATATATTTAACTCAGCTGTTCAACCGAACAGCTTGGAGCAGCAGGTGGGTGGATATGTCTGAGCTTGTTCTCTGAGTGTAAACTAAAAGTATGTGCATGGGCCACATGGACCATGACTAGGTATGCCCGTATAGAAAATAAGTTTTGTAAGTGTTCAGGTGTCACACAGTGCTTACGATCGAAAGGCGGCTACGCCATGATCAGTCAGAGCTGCAGTAAATAGGTGTTCTGGGCCCTACCTTTGCAAAGAAGTTGACGTAACTCTTGAGCGCGCAATTGTTTGCCATTCTCGAAATTAATCAGACTATAATTTGGCGAAGCCAGCTGTTTGAACATCGGTGTACTCGTTTCGGTTCCTTTTAGATACTCTGCAACGATTTGACTGCAGCATTTTTTTATTGATAAAAAGATTTTTGGGAAGGGGTAACTCGTGAAAAAGGGAACGAAGTACATATAACAAAGAATCAGAGTAGTGTGAGCTTTTTGCAAGTATGGGAAGTCATCGACAATGAGGCAGGACAAGATGAGATGGAATAATATTCTTGCCACTTACCGATACTTATGATAATTCCTCCTTCAGAACGGAATTCATTGGCAACTCTCGTTGGATCTTCGTACACTGTCTGTCTTAAAACATTCGCATATAAAAGTTTTTAGCAAAATTTTTCTGGCTGAAAACGTGGCAAACGAAACAAGCCAAAGATTGTTGAACGCCTCAGTTCCATTTGATCATCTTATTTGAAAGTTTTTTTTTTCTTTTGATAAGATCTACTTCTTCATTTCGTCAACCATACTCTAAACAGAAAAGATGAGGAATGGGGTTCGGGTTTTCGAAATTTCCTCTCCCCCCCCCCCCCCCCCCCTTGAACGCTTCCATCTGCTCACCTGTCACGAAATTCGTAATTTACGACAGATTCACCTGAAATGGCTCCATTATGTTTGGGATGGCTGAGACATTGACTGAAATGTACACCTCAGTTGAACGGACGGAGCCCGGGTCTTGGGTTTGCTTACATAGTTCTGGGGAACGGTGGTGAAAAGATGGTAGCAAAAGGAGCATCACATCGGGGGTATGGTTCAAAATCAATATCATTTGAGTCAAACCAAATAGAGTCCCAAGCCTCGCGGTCTAGCGAGTGGAGAAAAGGGTACAGTTGAACCAATTATCCTTAAGTTCGATGGAAACGGGCAGGGGCTTACATCAACCCAACTAGGGAATTCAATAACTATGATGGGTCTTGAAGGAGCCGCTGAATTGCGAAAATTGGGTGAGAGATAGCAATGTGCAAGGCGTAGTGAACATACCAAGGACCTACTAAGCATTTTCGGTTTACGGATTTATGTTTTCAGACATGGGAAAGTACTCGAAGAACCTATAACCCTTTGAACCTTGCCTTGACCAAGTAATGGGTTAAGCCATTGAGCGCATACATTTATAAAGTTTGAATTTTCACAGAACCAACAGTTGTCAACAATTATTTCCGGTTTGCTGTCGTGCATAAGGCAACATGCTCTGAACAAACAATTATTATTTATGAAATGCGAAGCTTCTAAAAATACGTACGTGTAACTGCTCCCAACGATGATGATAACCTTGCGAGCTGCACGACGATGGGTTGGAGATGAGAATCTCGCTCTTGCCAATCGAATCGCCCTAAAATTTATACCAGCCGCTAGATTTAAGTCTATTGCCAAAGGGTTATTCTGCTCTATTCTGTCACTATGATTGATTCGAATAACTTTACGTATACACACCATCTAACTGTACGCCATCTGACTTAGCTAAAGGCCACCAGGATCGATGCTTTATTTATTTATTTATTTATTTTGGAGACGCGAACAGAGTTCGCGCGAATACAAATACAACAAGTTCCGTAGAACAACATGCATGCGACATAACCGAGAATGAAAAAGTACAAATGATTGTGAACGCAATAAAATTGTAATATAGTCAGAAAAAAAATGTAAATCAAAATGAAAAGGAACCCTAAGGAAACCCTTGAGGCAAGCCTAACTAGAAATCACTCTCTTAAAAGCAGCTAGAGAAAGCTTGAATATATCGCCTTTTAGCAATTTATTGAAGTCCGCAAGCACTCTAATAGAGAAGTAGTTGGATCTGACATTAGTCCTGCTATTCGGAGCCCTAAGCTTAACTTTACCTCCTCTGGTATTAGAGGTGACAAGACTGAAAAAATCAGAGGGTACGAGATTAGTTCTACCTGTAAGGATTTTAAAAGCCATAACTAGATCGAATTTTTTCCTTCTGCTGCACAAACTGGCTAAACCGATTTGCTTTTTTCTTTCAGACCCATTAGGAATGAAGCGGTAGCTGAGGCCACTGCAGCGCAAGACAAGCTTACGAGTAAAATTGTTCTGGATACTTTCTAAGAAATCAATGTCTTTCTTTTTGTACGGGGAGAAAACAGTCGTACCGCTCTCAAGAATAGGACGAACATATGTTTTATAGACACGCAGTAGCACGCTACAGTTCCTAGTGTGGAGAGCTTTAAAGAGATTATAAATTCTGAAATTAGCTTTCTTTGCAAGCTTACGGAAATGTTCAGTAAATGAGAGCTTATCATTAATCAGAAAACCTAAGTCTCTTACATCAGAAATGCGTCTGAGATTGGCACCGTTAACACTATAAGAATAGTCATGACCTGGATCCCGACCGATTTGAAGGAAAACAGTTTTTTCATGAGACAGAGGGAGCTCCCAGGTACCTGACCAGTTAACTACACGATCGATGGCTTTCTGAAGGTCAAGACTTTTACTGAGGTTTTCAACGGTAGTGTAAATTTTTATATCATCAGCATACATTGAGCAAGTGATGCCAAGCTGTGAGATACTAGAAGGTAGATCAAAGGTGTATACGAGAAATAAAACCGGGGGAAGTACGCCTCCTTGGGGAACACCGCTAGGAGCAAGGAAAGCAGACGAAAACGAATGTCCAATTCTGACTTGGTAGGTTCGATTCTCTAAGAAATGCCTAATCCACATAACTATTCTCTCATGAACACCAACCATAATCAGCTTCTGTATCAGCTTAGCATGTGGTACCTTGTCAAAAGCTTTGGCGAAATCAAAGTACACAATATGTGTGGGCTTACGCTCATCCATAGCTTTCGACCAGTCATTAACCGAGGAGAGGAGAGCTATTTCAGTTGATCTGCCTTGCCAGAAACCGTATTGACATTGAGGAATCACACCATGTTTGTCGAGATGACGAATCAAATGAGTCTTCAGGATCTTTTCAAAAGTCCTAGCGAAGACCGAAGTAATGGATATAGGACGATAGTTTCCGGGGTTAGAGTACGGAGGTTTTTTGGGAATAGGTATGACAAAAGAAGTCTTCCACCGGAGAGGGATCTCAGCTCGCATAAAAGATAAGTTAAACAAAAATTCCAAGGGGTCAACAATCAAGGGAAGCACTTTTTTAATGAATTTCAGAGGAATAAAGTCGGGCGTCACTGAAGTGGAACTGGGCCAATGAGATAACAATTTACCTATATCATCTTTATAAAACCAGACCACGGAGTCCATAACTGGAAATAACGGATGCGCCACATCAACCTGTATGGATTCGGAGGGTTTGAATGCTTTGAAAAATTGCCTAGCAAAAACCTCAGCTTTATCCTGATCTGTGAAAACTGTTTCCCCACCTCCATCACTATCGATCAGAGCAGGTATGGTCATTTTATCCTGAACGCGGGTACCTATGTAGCTGTACAGCTTGGAAGGATTCTTAGAGCCTATAATCTTTCTTTCTAGGTTATCTGAAAATTTAAAAAGTTTTTTATCTACCCTAGCGTTGTAGGATTTGAACTTGAGCCACTCTTCATCAGACCCAACGAAGACAGCATTGTGCCAGAGAGAATTGCGACGATTCATCATTCTTTTCAAATACGCGGGAACATGCAAGTATTTTGCCTCAACCTTGACAAGGGGTACGAATTTGATAATCGTATGATGGAGGACTGCCAAAAAGATCTCATACATGTCATTAACTGAGGAAACACAGTTAAAAGAGCCTAGCCAATCGATGCTGCCCAGATATTCCATGATGCTGGGATAATTAGCATTACCAAAGTCAGGTTTCCAGAGTATGCAAGGTTTTAAAACGCGAAGATTCAATGAGAATTCAATAACGGCATGATCATTCCCTCCAATAGGGGGGGCGTAAATCAACTCTCTTGACAAGATCATCCGAGTTGCTAAAGATCAAATCAAGGAACGAATTACCTCTAGTGGGAAGCTTAACATGTTGCACGAAATTGTGCGAGGTAAATAAATCAATAAACTGATTTGACAAAAGAGAGACCTCACTTTCTTTAGACCAATCAATATCCGAAAGGTTGAAATCCCCCAATACCAGGCAGGGGTCCTTGGTCGATGAGAAATCACTAATCGATTTCCGCAGTTGACTTGAGTTGAAGGAACTACAACTAGGCGCACGATAAATGAGAATAATCCGCAGGACTTTGTCAACAAGGATCGCATCCGTAATAAGAATCTCATATGCATCTATTACCGACTCCTGATGAATTATCTTGTAGGAGAAAGGATTTCTCAAGAGTAAGACTACTCCGCCACCAGATTTGTGCAATCGATCGCTTCTAACAGCCACATAGCAAGAACTAAGAGAAGAAAGAAGTGGGGCAATTTCATTTCTAGAAGTAAGCCAAGACTCCGTGAGCAGTACCATGTCATACTTCTTAGTTAATAAAGCCAAATTTAAAGCATTGCAATTTTTCACTAATGACCTGATATTAGGGAGCATACATAATAAGTCGGACTCATATGGCCTGAGAGGCGTCAAAGGTTTCCCGAGGAGTTACTCTGAGACATGTAATCAGCATTTCCAATAGAAGCATCTCTAGCTGTACAATCATTGCCATTTGTTAGATTACCTGAACGCTGCTCCCGCCTGCGGTCCCTCTCCTCTTTTGTAAGCGATGGACGTATAAAAATGCCCTTTTGAGTGAAGAACCGCAGACGGGGGGCACGCCTAATAATCTCTCTCTGGAATCGACTAGCCGGTAGCACAACTTTAATTAACCTGGGTCTCTGCCCATTAGCCCTACCCATACGGTAGACACAACTAGGAAAACATTCAATTCCCAAGAAATCAAAAAGAGCGTTGACACAACTTACATCGTGTTTAACAACATCAAAAGAGCTTCTTGAGCCACTCTCAGGAATCCCTGAGATTACAATTGAACGACTAAACTCAGAATCATAAGCTGCATCAGAAGAAGGAAGGCCTACTTGAGAGTAAGAAGTGGATTTGGAAGACTGCTGAGATATAGGGCTAGAGTCAGCATGCAACAACTTTTCTATCTGAATCTTCAAATTAGAGTTCTCCTCCCTGAGCCTCTTATTTTCTTGTAGTATCTCATCATTTCGCTTGTTGACCTCGATAAGTTGTCTGCGTGTTTCATCGAGCACATCGATGATCATCTTCATGTACGGAGGCATGTCGACTTCGCGAACCATGGTGCGCAGACGATCCAAGGCACTTCCACTTCCGGGTGAGAGATCAATCCGGGAACGCTTGACTGGAACGGAAGAAGAACGCGGGGGAGTCGAAATCATGATCATATAACAGCAAGAAAAGAAGTCGGCAGATCAAGGATAGTCTATATTAACCGAACACAATCGATCAATCCACCGAGAAACCGAAGAAAGATTACCGTTAACAGTGGTGTGAAGCAAACGAACAGCAAAAATCACCCTCCGCCACAAAGGATGGACGCAGTGAGAAATACAATAGTTCAACAGAGTCGTGGTCCAACAAAATACTCGTCGAAATCAACGGACAGCAAGAAGTAATGGCCGACAGGCAGAGCGCATAAAAAATCGACCGCTCACGGCGTGGACACAAATGCAAGATGACGCGATAAGCCTTACTCCACAGTATAAATATAAGTTTCCACTTCACTAACATTGCTTTTCAAGAAGGTACCCACTTACCCGTCAATATTGGTACCAGTTTCATTCAGCGGTTGAATCTCCAGATCAAATAGCTGCGCTCTTGAGGTGTATACGTCAAGATCGGCGATCAGGTCGACGCTGCTTGCATAACGAATGATTCCCAATCGAGTCTGGAACTGATCTGCCTGTCCCACGGTCAGTTTTCCAAAAGCTGACACTATGTAGTCCGTTGCCTGGAATTTGATGAGATTCCAAAGGATATGGATTTTCTTTGATCTGTAGTCCATTATGCTTCATCTGGCAGTGAAACGAGTATGCTTCATCTAACACTGAAATCTTCCTTTCACGCGACTTGCGGTCATTGTTAGTCGTTTTCGATCAATATCAAAACAGTGATAAAGTCAGTGTGTCAGTATCAACGTAAATCCGAACTTGATTTGAGCTTACCGAGGCGATTTCATTTGAAGTCATGGACACGCCAGCTTCCATGAGGAGGAAAACGTCTAACCATATTGTTTTTGGAACGCATTCGCATCCACTATTGAACTTCTCCACAGGAGTGGGCGTAGGAGGAAAAGCTGTAACAGTTATCTAAAACACACCCGCTGTTTGGAGCAGTGAAAGGGACCACTCAATTTATCACTGTTTTTTGTTCAGATAACTTTTTTCCCTATAAGTTTGCAGTCATCAAGAACGTGCTCAAATTCAAAATGTGTTTGAATTCGACAGCGAAGAGCACTGTAGTTGCTCTAGTAAGGTACTCCTCGAAACTCTATCGTCAAATGGCAGAATTCCATCAGATTTTAAACCAAAACATGTTGTAGTTCCAGAGTTTGTAGTGTTCAGACTTGAAGTTGTTGTAGAAGAAGACGGTGTTGATTTTGTGGTTCTTGCAGTAGACTGTGTTGTAGTCGTTGTAGTGGGGGAACCTGAAATATTTCTTAGGTTAGAATCTGTTCCTGTGTAATAGTGCCTATAATGATCCCGGTACGTGTAACTTCCCCCAAAGGACAGAGATGGTGTAGTGGAAATAGCGCACTATCACCCACTATGGTCACGGCTCGAATCTATTTCCGCCTAGACCAAGCCTTCCAGCTCTCCAGCATTGCTCAATTGGCAGCAGACTCGTTTGGGAGGTTAAAAGTACTGCATATGCATTGGCTGGCCAACTCCAGTCCGGCCAAGTCATTGTATAGGTAATTCAATACAGTATTACGATTGTGAATGGAGTTGGAATGCGAGGGCGCATCCCCCAGATGTATCGATACACTTAGGCCTTCTGATGCCTCTGGTGTTTCATATTCTGTGCACTTGCACATTTTGGAGATGGAGTCCTTTAGTCCGTGTTTCTGAATATTTGTTGCTTTATTAATCTGCACTGTCCGACCGACCATCTCCATCGTACGCATGTCTTAATCCTGTAGAATCTGATGAGAAGGAACGAGTGCAGGATTCTACAGGGTGCGGCAAAAGTTCTGGCAAAGACTCGTTTCAGGTTCCCTATAAAAAATGAGGCCTTCGATCTCGACAGGATCTGTGCCACTATTTACTGCAAGTCCTCTTCTATATATTCCAAAAACTGGCCGTTCTTGAATATGCCATTTTACAGAATAGTGACAAGCAAAGACCAACGGCCCTCCATCCTGCACCTCCATCTGGCTGAATGCACGGCGAAGACCATCTTCAAACAGCTCCAGATTCCCTTAAGAACCGTGTACAACAACGTCAACAGGTACAAGGCGACAGGAACTATGGAGGACAAGGCTAAAAATGAAAGATAACGGTCAACGACAAAGGAAATCGTGAAAATTATTCGAGAGAAAATCCGCCGCCACCCTCGTAGGTCCGAGAGATAAACGGCTCTTGTGGTCGGAATTTCTGCTCGATCTGTCATAAGGAATGTCCCCAGCCACCTTCGACTTCGCTCTTATAAGATCAGAAAAGCTCACATGCTAACTAAGCGTACGAAGAAAACTAGGCTCAAAAGATTTAGGGAGCGATTAAAGCGATTTTCGCAGGCACGGCACAGCGACATCCTTTTCAATGACGATTGTCTGTTTTCAACAGATCAATTCCTGAACACCCAAAACGATAGGATGATAGCGGGAAGCCCTGCAGAAGCCAGCCAACATGGAGGGATTGCTCAGCGATCTGGACACCCCAAGCCGTTGATGGTTTTTGGGCAATCACATCGGACGGCAAGATGTCCCTGATTTTCTTGGAGAAAGGAGTCAAGGTGGATAGCAAGACCTACCTAAAAGGCATGTTGGAGGAGTTACTCCCTTGGGCTGAATCCCATTTCGGCAACCGGACATGGACTCATCAACAGGACTCAGCTCCAGCACACAAGTTCAATGTGATATAGGGCTGGTGCGCAACGCGTTTCCCAGACTTCATCTCGTCGGACAATTGGCCCCTAAAGAAACCAGGCCTGAATCCATTGGACTATTCTGTGTGGTCAGTTCTTAACACGTTGACGACGAGCCAATTTTTTCGTGTCTGTCCCGTGGGACGACACAGCTTCTTTCTTGTAAATTTGTTATTCCTCGAAAAAATGAGTTATTACATTCAAGAACATTCGAAATCCGCAGCCCTTCCAGCAGTATTCTAGCTTTGCCCAAGATTTGTGGCTACTCGGGGTAATTTCAAATTTGGCGGTGATAAATCTGAGTTAAGGGTATATAAATAGGATCTCTGAGAGTATTATTATCCTTACGACTATTTTTGTCATCATGAGTGTCCCGGATATTGAAATGGAATATCAAAGAAATTTTTGACCACTGCTGCTCGACAGCGACGATGATGCTGCAGGTGGTTTAGACGGCGACGATATAGCTCTTGCGATTGATCCTGTCTTGTATTTGTAGTATTCATCTTAGAATTAATTTAATAGGTAGCCGATGCTATTTTAAACACTTATAAGCCTAAACTGAAAATCTGCACAAAAAACGGAACGAGCACACACACTTAAAACGAAGAATGCACTGTCGCGCAGCATTGCGCGACATCGTCCCATGAGACAGACTGGCTGTCACGCACCATTGCGCGACATTGTCGTCAACGAGTTAAGAGGAAAGCCTACTTTACGAAGCATAGAAGTTTGGATGCTCTAGTGCAACCCTTGTTGAAGCATGGGAGGATTTGGACGAAGACTACCTCCGTGCCTCCGTCGACCCATTTCCTATGAGACTTTTAGCCTGTATTCGCGCAAAAGAAGGCTAGTTCGAGATCAAGTCTGTTTTCGTGATCCATATAGCTGTTGATAAATGCTGTTCGAGCTGTATCATAGATCGATCGATTTGACCGTTTTTACGATCTTGTTTACCGTTGCCAGAACTTTTGCCGCACCCTGTATATGACAACGAGAGGATTTCCCTTTTCGTCTCTTATAAAACGGAGAAAACACAGAAAAAGTTTCTTCTTCCTTCATCTCCTGTACTGGCTGTTCTAAACTTAACTTTTCTGGCCTAAACTGACGGATGGAGTAGTTCCGTTCGTCAGTTTAGGCCAGAACAGCACCTACAAAGCTTTCGCTTAGCTACTCCACGGGACTCAGAGGGAATGCCATACGGGTTGCTTTCTCGAAGCTAGGCATTGACGGCTAATACCGGAAACAGCCGCCTCCTAGCGCTTGCTTACTCAAAAAAAGCGACCGAAAAGAGATCCGCTCATCTTCTGCATGATAGCTTTCGATCTTACATCGCAAAGATTACGCGATCCACTTTGCAGGCACTCTTTTGTTCCTCACTACCTGCTCTCTCTATTCCCCTAACCTTGCCCCTTCCGACTAACATCATTTAAAGGCACCGTTCACGATAAAAAGGTTACTGAGTTCTTCCTTTAGGAATACTCAGCGCCCCCCATGGGTGGTAGAAGGGACCCTCTCGCTTCCACGATCTCGGCGCTTAGGGCATAGTGGAAGCCCCGTTGTTGCCGTTGTTCGCGTTCCCGCCTCTCGATCGGTGTCACGTTAGACGAGAGTCGAGACAATACAGATTGCTATTATTCGTTCTAGGACCCACGCACAATCAGCTAATCGCCGAGTGATGAGGCGATCTTTTTCTCCCTTTCTATTTCGTCTGTTTTTCTTTTTGCTGCCGCGATCCCTTATTTAATTTCCTACTCCCAGAGGCTGAAAAAGTTGAGCTACTTCTACTGTTACTAGGGTTTTTTTGTTTATTTATGCCTATGACTGAATGAATTTTGGCTTACCATTGTCTGTTGTTCGCACCAGGACCCACACGCGCGCAGTGAAACGCACTGTTTAGCTCGTGCGGGCGCCCACCTTCATTTTTCTTGTCTCATTCTCGTCCAGCCCCCTTTTTAACGGTTTTTCGAAGCTTTTTTTCACTTTGGAAACACCGATGCACGCAGTTTCTTCACCTCAGTCGCACTAGTTTCGATCTTGTCTTCCATTCTTCATCATAATCTGGATAACCCAAATTTAAGAGAACGGTGCCTTTAAAGCACCTCAAGCGGTGTGTTGTGGTGTAGGATTCATTTTGATGAACGGTTTTATTTCTCTATCTCTCTAGAGTGTTTTCTTAAATCCTCTTTTCGCCGAAGTTAGTGTTTCAGTCGAACGTCATTGAATTCATTCGGAGCTTCAGGCATTAACGTATTTCGACTAATGACGAACCTTTTTTGTCTCTTGATACACGGAGATTTGCACATGTCGTAGTAAACTCTGATCTAAAAGCGTAGCTTACAAAGAAGAGGCTTACGAGGTTTTTCCTTAACACGAATTGTACATCCATTCATCCCATATGTGCACTGTGAGAACGGAAAACGTTATAGGTAGGACTATAAAAGCCGAATGATTGTGTTGTTCGTAACACCCAAAGACGGACGACTTTTACCGGAGTTGTGGAGATTACACTATTCACCTTGTGTTGGAAATCAAAAATAGTCATGGCATAGCGGAAAGCATTTTCAGAATTTCTCAAGTTAATATAATCAGCTCTTTACACAATTTACAACAACTGAAATCTCGTCTGAACCTCCCATACCACCTCCGTCATGGGAATTCGTACAAGCCCTACTTTCACTGTTTTAAAAGCCCTATTTTCCACGAATATGCCGGTTTCTTAGCCATCGTTGCACTATTCTTCACCATTTCTTTCGCTTTCCAGCTTGAAAAGGGTAAATCAAATCGTCGTGAACTGTATCATTGAAATCTCTATGTATTCCGTTGTGACCGGACTTCGCTTTTCCGCCATGTCTTTCTAGGTTTATCTTCGGAGCAGCCCTACTTCGTTCTGCAACCATATGAGGGGAAACCTGTTGCTTCTTCGTTGTAGCGAGTCTAACACCCCATGAACGTATAATACTTGCCTGAATTTTTGTGTCTGTTTTAAACATGCGAGATCATTGGGTCTCACTCACCGCAAACAAAACGACTAACGTATTCAGCAGTGTCGTTCGTTGAGATCATCCACATGTCCGTTATCTGAAGGTAAATTTTATCAGAGGTGTCTCATCGTTTATCCCTGTAGGTTTACCTCGGGCCAGCTGTTGAACGAAGAATCACCCATGTTGATGACCAGGACAGAGAAATTGTTTGCGGTTCCTTTGGTGATATGGTCTTGTAGCAGTTCACCAGCGGCATCCACATCTTTTTGTTCGCTATATTTTGTAATCATTGAAGTGAATTGGGAAGTTATGCAGTTACGGTATGCGAATATTTTTTTTATTTTAACGTTGGCTCATACGTTTCAAGACCACATGATTTTCTGCCACAAATCCATCGAACAGCAAAACTACGATGCGTTTATCGTTGTCTTGTCTCCACGAAGAATTTACAGTAATCTCGAATACTAGAAACTGTCTAGCATTTGTCGCGCTCTTTGTTGTAGTTGTTGATGCTAAAGCGATTTCAGTCGAAAGGTAGGAGTGGGTATACAGTACCGTTCAAAAAGAAATCACCTCGAACCTTTTTTGCCATAACTCATCTCGAACTCAATGTTTTTGACTGATTTTTTGATACGTTGTCAACAGTGATGATATACGATGTCTCCATCACAGAACTCGCAATACTTTTTTATTTCGTTTAAAAGGCCACTTTTCACATTTTTTTCTGAACAGGACAAAATAACATCAGTTTCAATAATTTGAAATAAATCACTTGACTTGAACGATATCATCATGAGATTAAAGCCTAATTAACTACTAGTTTAATACTTTCCAGTGAAGCTGTTGGCATCGATGACGCCTTGGTATCTGTGGGGCATTGATTCGACCAACTTGTCGATCACGCACTCATCGATTTCCTTCCATTCCTCTTCAAATAGATCAAACTTCTGAGCAGCATTTGTGACCGTTTCATCGGCTATCCTTTTCTTGAGTTCTTACCACGAGGGTCCGCTGATGTTTAGGTCAGGGTACTGGCTGGATGAGTCGAGGCCTCAAATTTCCCGATAACCCAGCCTCTCGCGCCCCTTCTAGACCTATGTCCGAGATCATTATCTCGCTGGAAAGTAAATTTTCTTCAGCGCATTGGACGGGAGAAAGATAGCATGGATTTCTTGTGCCGTAGAGGTGAGAATATGATGCACGGACCCATGCCTAAACTCGGAGACCATCCCCAAACCAATACTGAGCCGGCACCATGCCTGAGAGTTGTCAAATGGTACTTGGGTCGGAACTTGTGTTTTAAAAGATCGTATGCGAGCGAACTCCAAGTGTACCAAGCAAAACAACCTTTCACTAGTCGCTCTAGATGACTTCGCGTCATTGGTTGAGTGAAGGTGCTCCCGTGCCTATTAAAGTCGAGCTCGTCTGTTTTTTCAGAGATCTATTGGGTTGTAACATAAGTTCGTAGAGTTTTTTCACAGAGATTTATTTTACCAAAAAACAATAATTATAATAATAAATTAATCAATGATATATCTTCCTGCTACTGTTTGCGACCTCCTCCAATCTCTCGACCAAATTGTTGATGCCGTTTCGCCAAAAATCGGACGGTTTGGTGTCGAAGAAGTTGTTGAGCCAGTTTTCAAGAACCTCTTCGCCATCGAAGGTAACACTCCTCATTTGGTTTGACAGAGAGCGGAAAGGTGGTAGTCGGTAGGTGCAAGACCCGGAGAGTACGGTGGATGCTGAGAAACCTCTCATTCAAGCTTTTGGAGTGCTGTTTTAACGACTTGGGCATTATGGGGCCTGGCGTTGTCGTAGAGCAAGATGACTTCACCTTGTCTATCGGGTCTTTCCAGCAGAATAGCCACACTAACACGGTCAAGCTGGGCAATTCAGACCTCCTTGATGACAGCAGCATTTCGTTCGAGCATTTCCCAGTGCACCGTTCCTTTCCAGTCTCACCAAACGCAAATCATGATCTATTTTGAGTGAAGATCTTGCTTGACTCTCGGCTTCGGTGCCTCTCCTGGGGGCACCCAAAGACACACGTAGCACACCTTCCTCGTACACATTGCATATGTCCCGAGCGGCTTCGGCTGCTTATTGACCTCGATGAAAAGCAGATGTCGAAAATGCTGATTTTCTCCTCCTGGACATTCCAATTCTGAGCCAAAAAAAAGACGTACAACTAAACTATCCAAAAAAACGAATAGAACTATTTTATAGAGGAGAAAGAGCTCTTTCGAATGAATAGAAAGAAAGAGCTCTTTCGAATGAATATATACACTTCGCCAAAAAACAAAGCGAATCGTTGTAAAATGACCCTAACACAAAACTCTACGAACTTATGTTACAACCCAATAGATACTTTTTGACAAGTCTTCTTCCACATACTCCAGCAACCCACAGGTGTCTGTTGATGGTACCTCTAGATGGTAGCGACGTCGTCGCCGTCGATATTTCGGCCATTATATCGGAAGATGCTCGTCTGGAATTTTGAGTCGACGCACAAATGATATTCCTCAGGAGCGGCAATCTGTAACCTAACCGAGCTAGCTCGCATGATTGGGCCTTTAGAGACCCAATATCTCTGATAGCCTTCGTAATCGTAGACATTGATACAGCAAACAGCCTTGGATTTTGACTATGGGTCTATCCCTGCTTCCTGCCCGTGGCAATGGCGGAAGCTGCTCCACAGTCAGGAAGCGATAGCCAGATTTTTGTCTCTTCACTGAGAGCGATTAGCTAACAGAATAGAAGAGTCACCAATACTTCTAGACTCGAAAAACACAATGAAACCTACTTAGAGAGCATGCCACTTTCGCAATTTTTTCAAAAAAATTCACCTTCTTGGCCGGAAGTGAGCTACCGCCAATTCTGCATCACAGGAGAGTCGGTAATATTTGAAAAGTGTGCTGTCAAAAAATCAGTTAAAGAGGTTGAGTTTGAGATGAGTTATGGCAGAAAAGGTTCAGTGGTTTCTTTTTGAACCGTACTGTAAGTACGGAGGGGTAGTCTACTTATCTTGGAACTTTGAATTCAGTCCCAGATAAATCGCTAGAGTTTTGAATGCTGTTTACGGAAATGGAAATTAAAACTGCAAAATGATTCTCCTTATAAAGTTATGGGAACCCGAATTTTGCTCGACAGTAGTAGCAATTGTCTGAAGAAATGTCAGAAAACGTTCAGAGAGCCTATGATATAATGAAAAAACAGTTTGCAAAAGTGCAGACTATGGCGGAGAGGGACCCCTCATTTGCCCACGAAGCGAGACCACTACCACTAGGTCAGGTGGGCGTTTGATATAGAAGCGACGGGTTCGCATTTCCAATTGATACTACTGTCGAGCAAAATTCGGGCCCCCATAACTTTTTAAGGAGAACCATTTTGCAGTTTTAATTTCCATTTTCGTAAACAACATTCAGAACTCTATCGATTTATCTGGATGTGAATTCAAAGTTCCAAGATAAGTAGACTACCCCTCCAAGACATAAAAATTAACCCTCCAGACATGAATTTCTGCTATACATCCTCAGCTGGTCTTGCACTGCCACCGTTCTGTACTAGAGGCGGCTTGTAGTATCAACACTGTTTGGGTGACAAAGCAACATCGCAACACGGTACTGTGTCGATTTCAAAGGCTTACACTTTGGTGATGTGGGTCGATGGTAGGCCCTATAAAACCTACAGTTACCTGCTGAGAGCACTAGTCGAAGAAGATCCGCCTAATCCAGCGTGAGAGGATGCGCAGGGGATGGGCAACTTTCGATAGGTGTCTGGCATTTGAATAAAAATGGCGGAGTGAAAAAATTCGATTAATTAAGGCTGAATGGACTGTGCTGGTCCTGAAGGAACCAGATTTTACGCTGGGATCTTACGCTTACGCAACGAAAACGATCCATTTCTCGGTTCTATAATTGCATTGGACCGGATGTGAATCTTTTACAATACTAGAATTGGCCTTCTGAACGGTGGACAACTATAAAAATCCCATGCACTCACCGAATGTGGAGAAACAGTTGCCAACTCACAGGAGTCGTTTATTTACATGAAGAACACACAATAATTGGACTTCACTCTACGAGTGGGGCTCATATGTTCTACATATTTGTGTTGATAATAGATTCAATGAGCTTCGAAAACACTCCCGCCCGAAAAATATTGTTCTCGAGTGCTGAGAATATTGTTTTCGCCGCTCATCGAATCGATTATCAAGTAAATATGTAAAGTTATGTAAGACCTACTCGTAGAGTGAGGTTCAATTATTGTGTGTGCTCCATGTAAATAAACGACTCCTGTGAATTGGCACTGTCTTCACAGCAAAAGATGCATTCGAGGAATGCCGTACCGTGGTGACTAAAGCTTTGATCAACTGCAACTTCGTAATTTTGGCTAGATCATCACCACGTAGAAGCAGTCGAACTAAATGTCATGCCCACAAATGAAATTCTTGCAGAACCTTGCCTTGGAAAAAGTCCCCTTTTGCTCAGCGATAATGCATTGTCTCCTTTTCGTTGAGAAATCCATAAAGTCAACTCTGAGGTCCTCAAAGACGTTTTTGTGTTATGGTTGTCTCGAGGAATTTTTGAACCACTACAAGTCGTTCGATTTAGTAGTTCCGTTTCATGTTTGGAAACCTGCACTAAAGCTCTATTATCGTCTCTTCTCCGGTTGAAGACGAATAGAATTTAGCTGTTGTAGTGGCCTCTCGGGCTCAAAGGTGTATTCTGAGCGAAGTCGTACTCTAGACCCTCTCCAAGCTATAATTCATTCGTTGAAGTAACGAGAGAAGAGATCTCAAATGGTCTAGGCTTGAAGTGGTGTTGATTCAAAAAAAAACTCGAAGGCGACGTATCGTCGCTAAAAGAAACCATTAAGAACCCCTCCTGAAGGAAAAAGAAAAAGAAAAAAAGGAATTTTTTTTTTAGCATAAAGGAACGAACTTGTCTTTTGTGAACAGTACGAGCAATGCGTCACTTATGTCGATTGTTGATATGATCCTGTTGAATAGATTCCTGAGTTTTCTGAAAAAAAAATATAAGTTTTACTCCTTTTTTGGACTGAACTGTTCCGCGTTGAGGTCGTATTTCATTTCTCGACCAGAAAGCAATGATGCTCACAGTCTATGGTACCACGTGATCTGTTTCCGACTGTCACATTTATTTTTCGTGTACGTCGCCAAATTAATTGAAAGGTGTCTAACGGTTTCTCTATCTACATAGTTATATCGAGGTTGACATGGGACATAAAGAGGAAGTGAGAATTGGTGTCGGGCCTAAAGCGTCCAAAATGGAAGGCAACATTTGCAGTATACTGATGTCAGTTCAAAATGAATATGGAGTTCAAAGAAATGAATAGAAAAAGAATGTTGACTAGATGGTCAAGGGATCATTTATTGGGTCAGGATATCACTTCATATGAGGTTCAGAACCTTCTTTAACCCAATGACGACCATGCAGTCCACATGTGGACTGCAGTTGTATTTTTTGTTTTATTCGTCTAAATCTCCACTTTCTTTCAATTCTTCTTCTTAAACATTACATCAGGCCTGAATGAAACTGCAAACAGCGTGGTCCTAGAAAATCTTCTAATTTTGCAATTGTAAAGGTGTTATTTTCAAAGGATCACATTACCTTGGTGAATTTTTCGTTCGTTGAACAACTTCAAAAAATGAGATATTTTGAAAAGACGGTCTTCATTAGCCTTTCCAAATGCGAAGTTCGTAAAAATTACTCGAAACAATTTCTGGTAATGATAAATCCATTGGCAGCCGCGTATTTTTACATTGTCCTCACATTAACTTTTATTTCTCTTATAACTGTAGTCAGAAGTGAATGATTCCTGGACCACGATGCCTCAAGATTCTCTATAAGGTTGTGAGCTAAGCTGATACTTGAAAACATGAAAAAAATTATAAGAACACTTTCTAAATAATATAAATACGACAGGAGCACGATATTTTGTGGCCCGCCAGCGGAACCCGTGGTCGTCAATGGGTTAATGTGGATTCTCCGTGAGTAAGGGAAGTTAGGACTATGTGAGCTCTTCCGAAGGAGCTGTTTCGAAACGAGTCGTATCTCCAGCTCGGAAGTCTCGAGAGATCATTGATAGAATGAGCGCAGAGAAGTTTAACCCACTGGCGACCGTGCCTTTTATACTGTCCTTACATTAACTTAATTTCTCTTATAACTCTGTAGTTTGAAATGAATGATTCCTGGCCCACAATGCCTCAAGATTCTTTAGAGGGCTGTGAACTCAGCTATCTCTTGAAAACATGAGAAAATTATAAGAACACGAAGAAGTGCGTTGGAAAAAAGCCACTGATTGGAGCTTCATAGAAGGGCTTGAATTAAATATCTTACATCTAAGAAGTTTGTACAAGGAATGGTACGGATATTGTAACTGAGTCCTTCTAGGGTGGTATGAAGTGTTCATGCAGAAAGAGGATAGGCTGCTTTCATAGTCCGCCGGCCGGCCGGCCAGTCGGCGTGCCGGCGGAGGCAGTGCTAGGGAGGAGGAGGGAGGCAGACAGTGTAAGGCAAACAGTCCACGCCCCTTCGAAGGTTGTTTGTTTTTAGCCCCTCGAAGGGGCGTGGACTGTCTGCCTATCTGTCTGCCTCTCTCCTCCTCCCTAGCACTGCCTCCGCCGACACGCCGGCCGGCCGGCCGCCCGGCTTCTATGAAAGCAGCCATAGGTGTTGCGACTTGATGGTCAAATATATTTTCATTCTGGGCAGGGACTGCGATCATTCCGCAATATCTTCGTCAAATAAACGAGACTCGCAAGTAACTACAGCTAGGAAACTAAAGAAAGTTCAAAGTCGAAGTCGCACCGCGATGAGGAGGGCAATCCTAGAAGGTGAAGAAATTGCGAACTGGGAAGTCATGCTATTGGACGGGCCAGCAGTCACGGTGTCATTTTACAGTGTGCAGAAAAAAACTATCTTGGGCGCAAGAGCGTGTTCCAGTGAACAGTCTTCAGAAGTTAAAGACATTGTTCATTTGAAATTATTTCTGAGATATCCCTCTGGGATGGATCTGTGGTGGCTCCGTATACCATATGCGGCACTGTGAGATCGGGAAGCGGCCTAAATCGGGTGTTGTAGGGGTTGGAAGACTCAGTGCCTGTACAGAGGCGAGTTATAACGGCGTGTTGCAGGCTGTACAATTCACACTTGACACCCATGCTGGAACTTCAAGCACTAGTCGTGATCAATAGCGCTTCTATGAAATGCCCATCAAGGCAGTCTCGTACATATACCTTCTATTTTCGCTACTTCGAGAAAGCCATAGTTCCGTGAAGTCGCCAAATTTTCTTGCTTCCTTTGAATTAGTGTACTACCACCCACCAATACTTCCTTCCTTTTCTTTCCTTTCAACCAAAAAAGGTGGCTCGAAACTATCGTGAATCGTGAACTGTGCTTTCTAGTGTAGGCGGATAAGTAGAGTAACGCTGTGGAAGAGAAGAGCAGCGATTTTTCAATTGGAGGAAGCTAGATGAAGTGAGGGGCAGCTGAGAAGGACTCTCGAATGAACTCCTGAGAACTTCTTCACAAGGACTGTTCCAACGTAGAGGCTGGTTCACCAAACTCTGGGCAATCGGTCAACACAGCGAACAAGCGGCTTCCCGACCACCTTTTCCCTGACAAGTTTCTACCTAACAATAGGGAGTCGGGGAACCACTCGTTTATGCTCCGGCTTCATTTGAGGTATGAAGGATATATAGATAATACTGAATACGGTGATCTTTCCCCTTATAAATCGATTTAAGCGCCTATTCAAAGCTGATGTAGACTACCATGGATGTTTCGAAAGAGTAGCAGGTTTCCAATCATTAGGAGTAACATCGCAGGTTGACGACAGCCTGTATTGGGCTTTGGGGGCTATGTCACTTGACCGGTTGTGCTGTAGATGAATTCGAGGGAGCTCACTAATATTTTCGTTGGTTGCCGATGCTCCAAAATGCTCAAGGAATGAACGTGCGGGCTGCTTTTGTTTAAACGAAGATGCGAGAGCAGAGCCTGCTAAGGTGTGCTCGCTTGTTGAAAAGGCTACAATATCAAAGGGAAGAAAGGCACTTCTTATCGACATTTCGCCGGAAGAGGACTCAGAGGAAATTTGAAGGAATCAAATAAAGAAAGACCTTACTATCAAAGACACTGAGAATGTTCCGACCGGGACTCAGATAGGAAGAAGTTGCGACAACTATTAAGAGCGTCAATTCATGCAACGGCTTAGGGTCAACGTTGGAGAGAGGAATAATGCTTTGACTTTTTCGAATGAGCATTGTTTCTTCTCCATATTATCACTAGAGCTGTAGCTGCTCTGATCATTCGAGTTGAAAGTAGTGCATGGAATAAAGAGGCGAGCTCTTGCTTTCTTCCATAGCTTACTGCGTTTGGTATCGGCGTGCTAACCGTCACGCAAGTGCCAGTGCTTTGTATAATATATTTTGCGAAGTATGCGACCGTTCCGTTGAGCGTCTTTGGTTCCAACAAAAATTAGGGACACCAAAATTCTGGAACTTCCATGGCAAAAATGGTTCATCATTTTCACTTTATCCGTTATTAATTAGTTACGCAACTTTTTTGCTATCTGCATAATTGCCGACTTCAGACTACTTATATCTTCGAGATGTTATATCTCCGGTCGAGGCTCGGAGATATAAGTAGTCTGAAGTCGGCAATTATGCAGATGGCAAAATCTGAGATGAATCTGCATTTGATGCCATCCGCAGTCACTCGCATGCGAGAGGCGGAGGAGCATCTTGGAATTTCTTGTGATTCTAATTGTGACCGTCAGAAGGCTATTAAACAATACAGAGAAGCTGATTTGATCGAAGGCAAAACCGGAAGGCATTGAATGGACATTATTCCCAAAGATAGGGCTATTGAAATATTTAGTAGTCCGTTTGCGAGTCACAACAGATAGTTAAGAGTCAAGAAATTTAGAAGGTTGCAGACTCACTGAAGTGGGAATACGCATCCCTTAATCATTTTCTCAGACGAGGAAATTTCCTCAAGACCAGAGCCAGAGCCAATCCTCAAGAGAAACGATTGGGTTTTGGATGGCAACACCGAAAAAGCAATCTTTCTCAAAAAGTTGTCATAAGAACAGCGAAATGACGGTCAGGGGAGGAAGTCACGGGAAATGATAGTAAGACGCCGTTAGTTTTGACGAGTACCGGCGTGGAATGTGACAATGACGTGTTTTTTAAATTGCAACTAATGTACGTTCAAATCGTTGATCCGACCCCGCTTCTTTCAATAGACCGTGGTCCTTTCAGCAGGACTGTACTCCAGCTCACAGAGCCGAGCTCGTGGGAAGTGGTGCAGACGCTAGCTCCCCGACTTCCTTGCACAGGGGACAGCTATCCTGCTCTACAGATATCGACCCAATGACTTCCCCGAGTGTTCCCCGATTAAAAGGGAACCTGAAGGATTGGCCCCTTACCCAATCTTAGGTTGGATTCCTCGGAAGCAGGCCTGGGAAGAACAGCTGGGAAGAAAAGGAGAAGGGGAATCTGCGTGCTTCTGAACAGACTTTGGGTCTCTATCCGTCAAAAAGAAGCTCAATTTTCGAAGCGGAAGAAGAGATGTCTGAAATGATATGTGAAAGGTTATACAATTCCTCCCACACGTCTAGAAAACTGGAGAATGTTGTGGCAGAAAATGCTCAATGCTCAATGCTTAAGAAATTAATTTTGCCACAACCTAGTATTTGAGGAGTAAACGCTTTATTCACAGAAACGCCACTGTTTTTGCGACTCTGGATGAGCGTGTTTCTTTCACAGGAGCAGAATTCCATCTTTCAGATCGGTTCTTCTCTATGTTTTGCGTTCAACACTATTCACAGAACTAACTCAAATCGTTGTACGCTTTCATTTTTTTAACGATTCGTCATTTTTCAGGGAGCCCTTTCAAATATACAATATAGTAGTTACTCTTCCTGCAAAACGTAAAAAGTAACTACTTTGGCCGTGTGCTGTTGAAAGACTCCGTTAGACCGTTTTGGCAAAGGCAAAATACGTTTCATTCGAAAGGGAGCAGCACCATAGTTCTATCTTTGGTTAGAAAAGATGGTCTTCAATAGGACAAGCTGTATATATAAAAACAAAAACTCTGCTGCTTTCGTTTCTTAGTTAAGTTTGCTTATTCAAAAAAAAACTTTTGGAGATTGTTTCTTACCTCCAGGGCTTGGCTTCAACGGCTGAGTCACTTCCTTTCCATAAGTTTCCAAAATCGGAGCAAATCTGGTTCCTATTGTTTTCGAAGCCATAAGTCATAGGTGATTTGGTGCCTCAAAGAATTATTGAAATCAAGTGGCGTGCAGACACATTATACCAATCGCGAAAAAGAAGCTCTAATTTTCATTCGAAACAACTCAGTATTATAGTTCAACAATTGCTTACCATAAGTAGTTAATGCTATGCTAATCACATCTTCTCGTATATCAAGACGTCGCATGACTGAATTTGCGATGGAGAACTCCTTAAATGAGTTGGATGTAGACATATAAACGTTGAATATGTATTAGGTTGGCGCATAAGTATTTTCCACTCATCCACTCAGCTGATGAGGTATCCATTCTCCGTATCTCCTATGTCTTTCCGAGGCGTCGCAAGTGGGCAGCTACTGTCTTGTGATGGCTATTAAGCTCCTGTGTCAGCTCGCGAGTACTACGTCTGGAATCCTCTTCAACCAGCTTTAGAAGGAAGTCGTCATCCAGCTCAACTGGTCTCCTTGATCGTGGTTCTTCGGTCAGGTCAAAGTGACCATTTTCAAACTTGTGGTACCGATTTTTCGCCGTGCTGTATATATATATATATATATATATACAGTAGCGCTCAAAAGTATTCGGCCAACTTTAACTTGCCATAACTCTTTTCCCAGTGGAGCAAGTCACATGGAATTTTGATATGTTTAGCCGAGGCATATTTTACACCGTCCAACACTACTTGACTGCAAAACGGCCATATCCACATACTAATGGAGAGGCGTTTGTAGACTGTGCTGAAAGCAAGTTTGTGACGTCTGCAGTTATTCCGACCTTATGTACGTTTTTCTTCTCTGCTGGGCTCGACATTAGTGCTCGTACACTTAAAACATGGCAAAAAGGAAAGGACTCTTAGAAGGACCACCATTCGTATTCCCAGTTGATTTTTTGTTCAAGCCCTTTTGGATATCTGGAACATGATCAGATTGCAGGTTAATAGTGGTAAATATTCACACTACACCAATGCTACACATATTGAAATTTCGCTTGATTAGATCTAGTAGGAAAGGAGTTATGACTGAAAAGAATAATTGGAGTCAGCATTTCGCCGAATACTTTTGAGCGCTACTGTATATATATATACACCACGGCGAAAAATATATAGGGGACAGTGGAGGGTCCCATCGCATCACATACGTTTCTTGCCGCATGCTTCGCACTGACGTTTCTTCTGAATCCATAAAGCAGAAGCAGTCTAACTTGCTTTGAGTCGGGAGGGATCGTTTCAGCCATGACTTTGCGAAATGCTGCGGCGGATATGGTGTGATGAGCGCATTGACCTGCACTAGCACATGTTTCGCAATGAAGATGTCAAAGCAAGTCCCAAGGATTTCACAACATGGAAACCAAAAAGACCAAAAATTTATGTCCCACAAGTCCCAAGGATTTCACAACATGGAAACCAAAAAGACCAAAAATTTATGTGCCAACCAAATACTTTATTCTCGACTGGAAGGACGAGTCTGTCCGTTTCTTCTCAGCAGTTGGGAGAAGCTATTTTCAAGTTGAACAGTGTAATTTAATATATATTGTTGGGGCATCTGTGAGATTACATTAGTAGAGTGATTGATCGTGTATTGCATTGATCTGCCCGATTTGTTCAGGGGATCTGGCGGGCCGGAGCAGTACATAAACTGTAGCTTGTTGTACATTATTATTCATGGCTTTTAATGAATTTTCCTGCTTTGCGCGATCAACCAAGGACACAGCAACTGCGATCAAGACTACGACTTCAGGGACTACGCCGCCATTGCCGGAATGCCAGAATACCCCCCCCCCCCCAGTGAAGGACCTGCTGCGAATGATGGCCCACCCAAAAGCTGCTCTTCGACCTGCTCTTGAAGATGGCGACGTCTATAATTGCACCGCAAAAAACGGCATTCGACCGGATTTCGAGGAGAATCGACAAGTTCTCCTACGATACGGACTAAGACGACTCCTTCGGTCTGTGGTTGAATCGGAACAAGGACATCTTCGAGGTCGAGAGGTCGACTTTCAAGGGATGGAGAAAGCGAAGAAAGCCTGCTTGCTCGTCTCTGCCCTGGAAGTTACAAGCTACAATCGCTTCGTTCGCCACATCCTGCCCACGGAGCCACGGGACTTGAACTGGACGGACACGGTCGAAACGCTCAAGACGCTTTCGGCACTAAAAAAAAGTGTTTTTTGCCGCCGTTTCGAATGCTTCCGGATGAACTTTCTCCCAACGAGGACATTGTCAACCTCGTCAACTTACTTACGGCTCGCGCTTCAAGAACATCAAGCAGGATACGCTAGAATGCCTAGCCTTGGTGTTCGCTCTCCAGGCGCCGGAGCTGGCTGACTACCATGTTCGCTTCCTTCGCAATCTGGGCGAAGACAAGAGGACTACTGTCGACGATCTAGCCAAGGAGTACCACGCCTGGAAGTCGGTCGAAGACGACTCCAGAATCGAAGCCGCCAACTCAGCGGAAATTCACACCGCCAACTTCTTCCCGACGCAATCAAGCCTCGACTTCAGCCAATACCGTGTCCGATCTGCCAACAGCAATACTGGAAGTCGGATTGTTCACAAAACTGCAAAGGTACCAGTGCCGCTCAGGAGTCAAGGACTGCGCTACGACGTCGCACCAAGCACCGAAAGATCTGGAAACCATGTGAGCTGATATCAGATTCATGTAGAGAGTTTAAGGACTTCTTTATGCTTGAACTGTTGAGAGCGCGTTGAGCTTGTTCCGAATCGTGACGCTATGCCTACCTAAGTCTCTTCCAGCTGACGAATTCAGCAGCTTCGGTCTTGACTTTCTGCAATTCTTTCGAGTCTTTGCTGCTGCTATGGCACTGCCGAATAAGACACTGTGGTGAGCGATACCGTGGAGAACCAATAACAGAAAGCTCTTTTTTAGGACTATGAGCCTCCCTCGAATCCTGGCCACAACATAGTCATCCTTGTTTGAAAAAGTGCACACTACCGAACTGCTCTCTGGCCAGAAGTAGGTGATAGCTTGAATCCTTAATGTATTCCTCCTCTTTAACAGGAAGTCATGCTCCATCTTTTTGTTTACTAGTGATTTCAACTTGCTTGGGACAAATTCCGCAAGAGTCTACCTTACTGAGCGTATCCTTCAATCTTATCGCAGTAAATGCAAAGTTTAGAGTATCGACGACACTCACCTGTCCCCGTTTACCTGCTATATCAGATGTGTCATCCAAAGCTATGATGATGCGACGTTTACAAGAGTACTTAACGTCGTTTGTTAAGGAACATGATGGTTCTTCGCCGTCAATAGTGTGAATGAGCTCTGAAAGTAGGCTTATAAATATTAGCTTTGATATGGAACGGCATTCTCGGTTCCGTTCTGAGATACAGTCCCGCACTCGGCTTTCGCATAAAATCATGATTATGTTTGAATGCCTATTAGGTTTCAACAATGGATTCGGTTCCCGAATAAATGTTTATGGTAATGCGCCTTGTAGCACCTCCCTATCTCCGCCATAGCACAAAAATATGTAGTATTAACAGTAGCAAAGCTCTCGTGTCAACTTGTGAAGAATAATTCAAAGGAAAGCTACTCCATAAGCAATGATAGCTGTCTTTTTGACAATTGCCCATCTCTGCACTTACTAATTACTTGATTTTTGTAGCAATTGTTGAGTGAAGGTATTCCAATATTGATCGAATCATTATGCTCTTTTTTCACTGCGGCGTCTCTGTGAGCCCTAAAAATTACTTTTCCTACTTGTGAGTGTTTGAGTACTTCGCCTATCTTCACTAAGTAAGATCGCCGACGGTTACAGAAAAGTGAGACCCTTCTCATTCAACCGACCACTGCGGTCTGTTTTGCACGAAGATGTTGTGAGACTCAAGAAAGGGTCGGATTACCACACTTCCTTGTTTCACATTATATGTACTTTAACGGCCTAACAGCTGAGTGGATACGAACATTTTTCTGAAACTATCTCACGCGAGCCTGCATCAAGCCTTCAAACTTCACCCGTCATTTGAATTCCTTTCTATGTGAGCTTTAGAAACGTTTCTTCGATAATATAAAGCATTGACTCACCAAAAAAGCAGAAGGCGTGTAACAGAAATCGCAGCATTAGTCGACTTTCCTGAAGATTTGCTCGCGTCTTTCCTGTTTGATGATATCAGGTGCTTTCGTTTTATTAGTGTTTTTCACAAGATTTTCCAGAAAACTCGACCGATAAGATAAGCGAGAGTATTGAATCCGCTTGTTGTTGTCGGTTAGGAGAATTCCTCCAAGTTTCCGTTTGACTTCCCTTTTTCTCCCAGTACTCGAACACTGATAACAGGAATGCTGAAGTATAGACTGATTGAAATCTAGTATAAATGACCATAATCTTTAGCCGAATCATATTAACAGGGGGTGGTTGCTTCTGCATGCCATTCTGAAGTCGGATGATAACATTATCGCACTGAACACGAGCCTAACAATCCTATGGTTTTCATCTTGTTCAGTTCGGTCTTACAGATCACCGTGCGTCCACATTACTTCGACATGATTTCTCTGAACGACGACTTTGAGGCATACGTAGTGCCAAACAGGCCAGGATTAATTGCTCGTTCATTCTTCTTTCAACCTCGGGCGAGAACACTCCATACAGAATCAAGGAAATGTTATCATCTACTCGATGGTATTTGGAAAACTTTAGAAGGGAGAAATCTAGAAAAGATTCTCAGACTATGAAAAAGAAGTGTTGCTGGTTGTCATCTGTACGATATACATTTATTGTCAGGCGCATAAAAGTCGCGAACACTGTATTTTGGAAACCAAAGCGTAGTTGGTAAAATTATTCGAGCTGCGAGAAGAAAAATTTTGGGTGTGATGGAGACAGTTGAATCCGTTCTTAGAAATAGACTGACAGAATTCCTTGAAGGAAGTAGAATCCTGTATGGAACTTTGACGTTTTCCAACAGGATGGCAGCGGGCCTGCTCTGTTATCATAGAGCTTAGCTTTTTCGTGGTTATTCGAGTGTTATGTGTTGAAATGCTCGACTGTTCCTACGTCAATGAGTAGGTTTTTATTGAGGGTGCTGTGGTCACTCTGAAATAGCTTTGCGTACAAAAGCTGCGCCGTACAACGGCAGACAAAGTTCTAGTACTGTACACACTAATAACATAATATTAAGCTAAGCTTCATTACAGCATTTTTACCACTTCTACCTTCGATGTTCAACAAATGATAACGTCACTTGAGGTTCGGGATACTTTTCTTCGAAGGTTACGGTTGGAACGAATGTAATTACTTTTACGTTTATGATTAGATGTGGTTACCCATCTAACGAAGCCTCAATCAGGTCATCGCAGAAAAAAGTGCATTAATGTTGACAACAAAGTGTCACCGTTCTGCTGTGGAAGAAGAATGCAGCTCTTAAGATTACCGCCCGATCCTTTCCCTCCCAACAGAATGAGGAGCTTTCAATCAATTGTAGATGGGCCCATTCATTTCAAGAAAATATCAGCTTTCCAACAATCAGTGTAGTATCGTCACTCTAATTCTGAAGAACTTAATGAATTGGGAAGCAAACTCTACTTGGATCCAACGATTCAAGTTTGAACAGCAACGGATATCTCTTTAGAATCGATACTCGACTGGAATACACCAAGGTTTTGTGGCTTCTCATTGCTATCCGTTGTGGCCATGGATGCTACTCCACGAAATCTTTTGAAACCACGTCCATTAGTGGACGATCATCCGAGCCGACGAGGTAGTGCTCAAGTGTGACGCCAAGATTATACTTGAGCAAGAGGTGTTATTTCGTTGCAAACATCTTGCAGTGTCCGGGCTCCCATTGATCGTCAGAAAGACCGTTTACATTACCAAAAAGTCAAATGGCACTATCAAGATAGGCGCCGTTGAGCTTCGACGTACATCTATCTCCAAGGATCTCTGATCTGCAATCTCGTTCAAGGCAATCTGTTCTCATACGTCAACGATGTTCGGATGTTCGTGCCAGCTGGTCCCAAAGACGTTCGTCGACTGACTTCTTGTGCGAGAAGGAAGTATGAATTTGGTTCAAATTCACTTCTCAAGTATAAACAGGATCGTAGTAAGACCATAGAATGCTCGGCTGTGATAGTATGTCAACAAGAAACCAGGTTATTCGGAAAGTAATTACTATTCTTGAATGTTCCACATGAACTTTTTTATTTTTTTTTTTATTTCATCAAACAAAACTTGTTCAGTGATGTACACCCAATTTTATTCGGTCATCTGTTGCTAACTTTCGGTAAAATCCTAGCTTTTTTGCCTACAATTTCTGGTTTTCTGGGCAAAAAATGGGCCACATAAGAATTGATACACTCATCTCGGGTGAAGGTTCCCCTTCAGAGGAATTCTGCAACTATTGAAGTGGTATTCAAATGGCGCGAAATAGAGCCACATCGTGAATGCTGCGTTTACTTCCAAACAAGCCTCAATAATTCCTGCCGAGTAACTGAAACTGTATGCAATCTTGTCTCGTCTTGGTGCAACGCTACTTCTTTGCGACTCGCTAATTTTGCAAGACTTTTTCAATCGCTCTATTTAACTCCAGTAGTTAGATATCTGAGTCTCTAACATCTCGATTAATTGGCAACATTTCAAGCTATATTCCACCTTTGTAATCTAACCAAATTGGTAGCGTGATCTTCCTCTAATGAAGGTGAACCTCGGATCTGGTCTGAGCAGGTTCATCCGGTATTTACCATAATGTTTTGTGAGTAACATTATTGTAAACGCTCCGACTTTTATCATAAGCCAAAACTCGTTTCACAAATTTGGGGGTCTCCACTGCGTTTTAAGCGCCAATCGCGGATACTGAGCGACAGCTTCGTAGAAGCTTGCAAGCATTCGAGCTTCTGAAAAGCTTTTAGAATATTTGCTGAAAAAAAATTGTTTTTGAAAATCGTAATTAGTTCCCGAACAGCCCACGTTAGTTGTGCTCTCTGCAATTGCAGGAGGTGTGATAGCACCATAATCCATTTCTACTACTGATAACGTCTGAAAAACATTTGCGTTATCTCTCTTCAACACATGTTTAACGGGTGGGTGAGCATTCGTTCATTGCTCACATTTCGCATCTCGCATGAAATGGAAACATTGAAAAAATGGCGTAAGCATTCGAGAACGTCTGCGTGATAAGTCATCAACATCGCACGCTATTTTTTCTATATAAGAGCACACAGAAGGCTCTGTGATCATAGAGCTTGGGGCTGTGTTTTGGTTTCCACTCGGAACTGAGATGTACATTCCCTCTTGCCTTATTTTCTTTTGAGAGAATCTTCGTTGATTGAAAATAATATGGCATACTCATTTGCCGCGGATTTTGGCTGGAGGTATCAGTTGGGGAATGAAAGATCATGAAATTTGCTACAGGGTCTCTCGTTCAGAACAGCATAAAACGAATTCGTACTTGAGCCATTAGTCATAATACTAAGGAAGATAGTGAAAAAAGTTCGTGCTTATTCTCCTTTTTATGCATGCTATACACATGCTAGACAAGTGCTATACACATATATATACATACATGTATGTATATATATATATGCATATGTGTTTATATGTATATACATATGTACATGTATATACACATATTGTCTACGGATCTCCTTCACTGAGTTCTCTCTCACTGAAGGATCCCCAGCCGGTTAGTGATCAGGCTACGAGGGCGTCCCCAGGTGGCGGACAGGAGAATTAATCGCCGACCAAAAGTCACCGGTACTTGCCCAGACTTCCTAAGAGACGCAGGTGGAATCAGAGGATGGACTCTTTGATTCTGCTGTGCTGGGTCTCTGTATCTCGCAGGCGTATCCACGCATACATACGTGTGTGGAGAATCTGTGGGTGCAGTTGGTATCCTGCCCATCGACTCGGCCAAAAGCTTGCATTCGAGCGAGTGGGAAGTATCTGGGAGGCGAATTGGGTCCGCCTCCAAAACAAAGCTCCTCGTTCATCTTGGAATAGCCTGGCGAGCCCCCGGAGTAAACCCAGCCCCATCGTCGGAGCCTGGCAAGCTGCAATTTGGGTATTTACACGCTAAAAACTAATAGAAATGGGTCTCATTTCCCTTAACCTGAGAGAGCCCCCAATACGACTTCGTTGGGTAGGACCGCTCGGGAGAGGCTGCTAAAATCTCAGGGCGAAAACAGGCTGCCCAAAAGGAGAAGGACTAAGATGACGATCTGTACTTCCAACACACGTACGCTTGCATCGGAAGCGTGTATAGAAGACCTGATGATGCAAGCTAGGAAGATCATGTACGACGTCATCGGACTGACCGAGACGAGAAGGCATCGCCCGCTGCACGTTGTACTTGAGACTGGAGAGGAACTGTTCCTTGGAACATGCGACAGCAGAGGCGGCGGCGTAGGTGTCCTCGTCAGTGCGCACTTGGCCATGAACATCGACTCCTACGAAAGCTTAACAACCCGAATCGGACGTTTGCGACTAAAAAGATGTGGCTCAACCCCAGCTTTAACCATATTCGTTGCCTACGCACCAACATCAAGCTACGCAGAAGAGGAGTTGGAGGCGTTTCATATGGATTTGAAGAGGCTCTACAGAGAAGACCACATTTTTTCAAGGTCATCGTCGGTGACTTCACCGCCAAGATTGGCCCCAGAAGAACGGCAAAATAGCTCCACATCGGGACTCACGGAATGGAATGGAATGAGCAGTGGGGAAGGCTGTCTGAGTTTATCATGTCGACCCAAACCATTCATGGTAACTCGCCGTTCCAGAACCCTCTCATTTACGATGAACATGGGAGTCACATGGTGGACAGTTCCATAATGAAATAGACAACATCACCTTCAATCGGAGATTTTGCCTGACACGTCGCTATTGTTCCGAAGTTCTACAGGGGATCGTACCATCGTCTCCTCCGCGCTAGATTCCGCCTCAGTGGGAGGAGAGAGAGCTCTGAAGTTTAGGAAACGGAGCCCCAAGACCTCCATCAACTGGGATCTTTTCGCTTCTCTTGCTAGCAAATGGGAAGATTCCGTTATCGACAACATCGATGAAGGATACAATCGGCTCGTCGAACATCTTCACGATAGCACTAAGAAAACTGAGTCTCAAAGATGTCAAGACACGACTCCCTCCGAAAAATCTCGAGCTGATACGTCAACGTGGAATCGCGCGAGCTACAGGCAATTGTCAACAAGCGTCCGAACTTGCGAAGCTATGCAGAGAAGCGCTAAAGGAAGATCTGAAAGAGAGGAGAGCAGCAGTTATGGACGAAGCCGCCGAGGCCGGAAAGAGCATTGGGAAAGCCCGACGGAGCTTGGCTAATTGCAAAACCAAGACGACTTCCCTTCGTCGTCCTGATGGAACAGTTACTGCATCTCGAAGGGTAATGGAGAAGGTCATCTACGACCTCTACTCAGATCTCTTCGACAGCCACGTCTACCTGCCTACCCACCAACTTAGGCAAGACGAATACAGTAGCGCTCAAAAGTATTCGGCCAACTTTAACTTGCCGTAACTTTTTTCTCAGTGGAGCAAATCGCATGAAATTTTGATATGTTTGACTGAAGCATATTTCACACTATCCAACACTACTTGACTGCAAAACAGCCATATCCACATACTAATGGGGAGGAGTTTGTAGACTATGCTGAAAGCAAGTTTGTGACGTCTGCAGTTATTCCGACCTTATGTACGGTTTTCTTCTCTTCTAGGTTCGACATTAGTGCTCATACACTTAAGACATGGCAAAAGGAAAGGTTTCCTAGAAGGACCACCATTCGTATTTCCAGTTGATTTTCTGTTCAAGCCTTTTTGAATATCTGGAACATGACCAGATTGCTGGTTAACAGTGGTAAATATTCACACTACACCAATGCTACACATATTGAAATTTCGCTTGATTAGATCCAGTAGGAAGAGAATTATGACTGAAAATTATAACTGAAGAAGCATTCCGCCGAATACTTTTGAGCGCTACTGTATATCGCTCCTTCGGTTCTCCCTTCCGAAATACGACTGCCATCACGTCGATGAAGGACTGTACGGCGCCCGGTCCCGATAGGATCAAACCAGAACATCTGAAGAGTCTTCCACCAGTCATCGTCAGAACTCTGGCTAGGCTCTCGGCGTCAGGGTACCTGTCGGAATGCAAAGTGCTCACGTCGTGGAAAACTAGCAGGACTGCGTTGCTGTATAAAAAGGGAGATCCAGACGATATCGGCAATTATCGCCCAATCTGCCTGCTGTCTGTAATCTATATGCTTTTCACTCGCGTCATCCTAAACAGGATCGGCAGAATATCAGATGAAGGACAGCCATGCGAGCAAGCAGGGTTTCGGAGAGCGTTCAGCACAATCCATCATATCCACACTCATACAAGACTCATTGCATTGAAGTATCACGAGAGTACAGAATACCGTTATGTCTTACGTTCATCGATTTGAGGATAGCCTTTGATACCGTCGAGATAGAAGCGGTAATTGAAGCCCTGGGCAACCAAGGTGCTCCCACTCAATATGCAGGGATGCTTCGTGAGCTCTACGACAACTTGACGACCAGGATTTCACCATTCTATAAGGAAGTAATTATCAACGTGAGGAGAGGTGTCCGGCACGGCGTACCATCTCGCCCATACTTTTCAGTGCCGCTCGCGAGAATATCATGCGTCATTCGGAATGGGAAGACTTCGGAGTGAAGGTCGGCGGCCGCTACCTACATCACCTCCGCTTTTGAGACGACATCGTGCTTATAACACCGAACATCGAGCAGGCGGAACGAATGCTGGCCGAGTTTGATAGTGCTTGTGGAAAGATCGGCTTGAGACTGAATTCAACGAAGACGATGTTCATGAAAAACGGGCTGGTGCCTGATGCTCCTTTCATGCTGAACGGAATGAATATCTCTGAATGCTCCAGCTATGTGTATCTAGGTCGAGAAGTCAACATGATGAACGACCTAGCTCCGGAGCTGAGCAGACGGAAACGCGCGGCGTGAGGAGCATTTAAGAATATCGAGGGAGTAGAGAAGAAGACAAAGGACATCCTGCTCCGCGCTCACTTTTTCAACATTGCTGTCCTTCCTGCTTTGACGCACGCCTCGGAGGCTTGGACTCTACAAAAGCAGAACGAGCATGCTGTCAGCGTTACTCAACGCGCTTTGGGAAGGGCGATGCCCGGAATTTCCTTATACACGCTAGAGTAGAAGGGAATCCGGAGTTCCGAGCTCCGTCAACCAACGAAGATCAGAGATGCCGCTGATTACGCCAAGAAATCGAAGATCAGGTGGGCCGGACACGTTATGCGATATAGTGATGACCGTTGGACCAGGGCGGTTTCTGACTGGATCCCTCGGGAGATCAAACGAACTCCAGGAAGGCCGCCAACAGAGATGGTCAGACTTCTTCATGAAAGCTCTGAACGAAAGGAATGTTGAACCTCGTGTCCCTGAAGCGAGGACGATTCACTGGACCACTCTGGCCCGTGGAAGGGACGAATGGAGACGTTACTGGCGCTCGCTCGAGGAAATCGATGATCAACGGGACGGCAGGTGATATATACATATATACATGCAACATGTTATATAGATCCTGAGATTTGCTTGTGAATTTTACCACTTTCTTGGCACAATCCTGACCCCTTCCGGCAGCCACCTACTTTTATTCCTTGTTAGGCGTCTTGCGCGCATGAAATAGGATTTCCTGGAAGCTCCCATATGGGTTTACGATTCAGGACGTTTATATCGGCTATAAGTAGCATTACAAATTCACCTATTCATTTCACTCGTCACTCTTTATTTACCTTGTTTTTTTTTATTTGCGGTAATTACTGCACTGAGAGTGCCCAGACTTCGCAGATGTTCAATGCGTCAGTGTCCCCATCAGTCTCAACATCATATTCCACACGTGTTGAGGGCTTGTTCATCCTCTAAGTGGTTGACTTTCCAATCCATTGGTACTCTTGTCTCATTGCATAGCAGCTCCTATGCAATTACTTCTATAGCAGTAGTTTCTGCTAATACCTTCATCGCTTCACAACAATGCTGCTTACTTACCAAAATTTCCTGATCAGATCGACTTGAAACCAAAGCTGTGCAGAGCAAATAATAATTTTTATTTTACTTCTCTTTTGATTTCTCAACGGTTGTTTCATCACAAATAATACATTACAATACCAGTTGGCCTACCCCCCTAGCGCGTGCACCACACGCCCACTACCGCTAACCTATGACTTGTTAGAGTACCAATATGAACTCTATCCTGTCGCCTGCACACCCATCAAATTTAAGCGCTCTAGTCTTCAGGGACAGGAGTTGTGAATTTTCACACAATCCCGCCTCTTTTGGGAGGAGTCCAGCCCTGCCACCCACCATAAGTGTTCTCATCCTTGTGCCTATGCTCCTACGAAATTTCGACGCCCTTGGTCCACGAAGACAGGAGTTATGATTTCTCACACAAACTCCGCCCCTCTAGTCCGTTCCGCCACCCACCATGAGTGTTCCCATCGTGCCGCCTGTACTCCTACCAAATTTGAACGCTCTAGGCCCAATTTTAAGTTTTTCACACAAACCCCGTCCCTTGTGGGGAGAGTCCGTTTCTGCCACCCACCATGAGTGTTCCCATCGTGCCGCCTGTACTCCTACCAAATTTGAACGCTCTAGGCCCAATTTTAAGTTTTTCACACAAACCCCGTCCCTTGTGGGCGGAGTCCGTTTCTGCCACCTACCATGAAAGTGGCCATCATGCCTCCTGTACTCCTACCAAATTTGAACTCCCTAGGTTCATGGAAACCGGATTATGAATTTTCATATATAAATGTAATTAACGATGTGAGCTTCGAGGCACGCTCCGTCCCCTGTGAGCGGGCCTCCGTTGACGTCATTTATGCTGGGACACCTTCGACAATGCTTCCCCTACATCAACTTTTTCCTGCTTTATCGGCTTTCTCCAAACCGAGTTATAAATGTTTTCATAAAGCACTGCATTTTTAGATAACGCTCCGCCCACCGAGGGTGGGTCTCACCAGTTCGATCTAACTTACCAATGCACACCTCTAGCCACCTTTACACCCCAGTTTTGAAGCCGTCCTGTGACTGAATTTGAAATTATGGTCGTCAGTATAGCTCATTGCACGCCACGCCCACTGTAGGCGGGGCTCCGCCGAGCTGATGTGTGCCCTATGCTTCTCGGGACATGGCCTACTCATCCCACGCTTGACCCGGTCTCTCTAGGCAGATCTAAAGGAGCTAGGGAATTTCGTGACAGACAGACAGACGACAAACGAAACGCTTTATATGTAGTAAGTAGGATTGTAATGAACGTATGTATTACTAAAATCTAGGTGACTGAAAGAAAACAGCACTAGGTTGGATTACCAGTGAATCACAAAGCATAAACAGTCAAATGATCATCTAGAATTTTTTTTCTGTCTTTATCCTCTACATGCCGATACCACTGAGGCAGTATGTACCTTTCCTCCAATTACTTTTTAATAAATTTTTCAATGGTTATAGCGATCTAGTTATTGTGTTACTATGAACTACAGGAAAGTATTGCGAGCTTTTTATATCTACAAGCAACAAGGACTGAGCAGCGTCTCTTCTGAAATGTTAGAAAGTTATTAGCATGGTTGGCTGGGCTCGGTTGGCTGGGCTGGTTTCCATTTTGGGCTTCCTTTCTCTGACTTTGTTACTTTTCCAACACCGTCCTACTCATTTCATAGGTAGTAGAATTCAGGTTCAAAAAGAGAAAAAAACTATCTGGTCATCGTGAGGGGTGAACTCTCATCTTGTACATCTCAGCAACCTACCCTGTGAACAAGAAGTGTCACTGAAAAACTCGATGACTTTACGCAGAGATTATTGTTATTCATTACGCGAGCAGATTGTGAGTAGACCGATTGTGAATGAAAACTAAAACAGTGAGATAGATTCGAGACTGTAAGAAGTGGATGTGAAGGAGTGAAGCTTGAGATAAATCCAAGTTTTCCATCCATGTCATCTAGTTATTGCAGATCTGTCCGTGTTTTGTGGTGCACTTTATTTCCTGTTATCGTTCAACTGACAACTGACAAAGGATAGATAGAAAGTGATATCGTCGATAATAGAGCCCTGATGTAGCTCGATTACTGAATATTTCTCTACAAATTTTTTTGAACATGTTCCAAAGTAATGGATGATGTACAGGTCCTGCTTCGAAGCTGCTTGCTGCTACTGTGTGACGACCTATAGGCGAATGCACCTTTTTCTTTCGCAGAACACAAAGAAGAAGCTATTCAATTCCCCTCCCCCCCTCCCCCTGTGAACCAACCTAATGCGCTTTAGACCTGAACAACTAGATGTTGTCGTCAGTCAATGCTTGGAGCAGGATTTTAACAATTTCGAGCAACACTGATAGGTTGATCCATGGATGAATTTGCTGCTTTTTCGCTACCTCACTAGGTGGCCTTGGAAATGAAGTCATATTTTGTGCAATCAAAACGCAAAGTGAAGTAATTGAAGACAGAAGATTTGTTAATAATAAAACACTAAGAAAAGGGTATATTGCATGTTTCTTCTCTCCGAACGAATACGGATTATCTGCTTTGGCTAAACATGTGCGTGACAATCCATTTCTTCGAATGATAATGTTTCAAAAAACAAAAATTTAAATCTATTTCGAAGACTGAGGGACGGGTGTGCGGTTCGGTTGTTGAGTCAACTATGATCATCATGCAGGTTGGGATTGACGTTTGGAGGGAGGGAGAGAGAGGGAGCAATTGGCGATAATATTCAAGGATGCATGGTCTTCTTCGAAGCTTTTGAGCATCATTTTATCGAGCCTTTTTAAGAAATTCTTCGAATAATTTCATTTCATCTGATTCATGCACACATGGATTCTTCTAGATTTCACGCTCATCGTTGCTCAACTGGAACGGGCAGTATTTGGTCGAGTCACATGGTTTCGTTTGACAGATGGAGAAATGGTCGTTTTCGCAGTCATCCGCAAACCACGCAGCTCTGAAGCAGTAAGTGATTGAATCACTTTGATTAGTGGTGTTTGAACGAGGTGTATATCTGAAAAAGCACAAGGAGAGGAAAGATTATTAGCTAGATTTAGCTCGTCGATCTAGTAATTTTTCATGTTTTGCTGACTAGTTTATACTTTGTGCAAATTCAGGGTTACATTCACTCCCACAGTTTCCAATTATTTGAACTTACCATCGGTCTAGCACGGGCTACCGCGCCGTTTCTACTATTATTAGGTTGTAAGGAAAGTTCTGGCCGCTCCCACGTACGCGCTATACGAGTTCAAATTTTGGCGGCTGTCTATTCAGACTAATCGACATATTGTGCTCCTTATATAACTCAGTAGTTGCTCTTCCTGTCATAGCACTTTCCCTGAAGTCTGTAAGGTTTTGGAATCTTTAGGAGGTATTTTTTGGCAGTATAGATAAGGCTGCTTTTTGAACGGTTTTACTTCACGAGTTCAAGCTTGGTCGAACTGCGAAGGAGCCACAAACATCATGTTGCACGGGGAGAAGGCATTGCATCGGAGCGAACGGTTCGTCGCTGGTTCCAGAAGTTTAGAAGTGGAGACGAGTCGTTGGAAGATGAAGAGCGACTTATTCGACCATCGTTAGTTTATCACGACGTTTTGGTAAAAGTAGTCGAAGAAGATCGACGTCAACCTTCGAGAGAGATTGCCAAGAAGATGAGTGTTTTCCACACAGTCGCTGCCCACCTCAGGCAGCTTGGAATGATGAAGAAGCTTGACGAGTGGGTGCCATACGAACTCACGGAGCAGCAACAATTGAAGCCCTTAGAGGTTTCAAATTCGCTGCTGAGAAGAAATGAAATTGAGCCTTTTCTCCATTGTTTTGTAATGAATCCTGTATGATAACAGGAAGCGTTCTGCTCAGTGGGTGTGGATGAGCCTCCTGAAAATTTCCTAAACCAAGTTTACACGTCACGAAGACAATGAACACGGTTTGTTGGTCCAGCCATGGATTAATCCACTGCGCGTTTCTTCCTACAGGTCAAACCATCACCGTGCAGTCCTATTGTGATCAAGTTCACGAAAAGTACACGAAACTGGGGCAAATGCAGCCAGCACCAGTCAGTTGCCAACGGTCTACTGCTCTTTCACGACAATGCGCGACCGCATGTGTCACAAATTGTCTCCCAGAAGTTGAAGAGCTGCGAATCGAAGCTCTTCCTCATCCACCCTACTCATCAGACCTGTCACCAACTGACTACCATTTCTATTCTGGACAAGTTCTTGAAGGATCGAGCACTCAAAAATCAAGGCGACGTGGAAGCTGCCTTTCTCGAGTTCTTGTAATCCAGATCTCTGGACTTTCATAGAAATGGAATAGACAGACTTGTATCACGTTGACAGAGATGTGTAGAATCGAATGGGGCTCACTTTGAATAAAATTGTTCACTATGAGATGAGTTATAATTTTTTGAAAGTTAGCTGACAAAACGGTTAGAACTTTCCTTACAACCTAATAATTTTTCAGAACCATTAACCCCTACAGGTCAAGCCTTCGATACCGCCGTTGTGCACATTTTATATTAATCATCATGCCACAGTTCAATATGTAATAGTAACTTTCCCTTCCATGCTGCTTCAGTTCCTTTTCACCATCTTCGAGCTGATTCATAGGGTTTCATTTACCCCTCTTAGCCGCAAATATTTTTCATCATCATTCATCCCTCTTGTGTGGAAGCGCCGGCAACAAGAGGTGTAATGTAGCATCATTGGGCACTATTTACCCTTTACGTCTTACTTTGTGGAGAATGGGCTGGATTTCTATCAAAATTTTTCCAAGGAGATGAAACCGACTAGAAACTTGTCTAGAGGGATAATTTGACCCGTAGAACACGAATGTCGCATTCACTCTTCATGAAAACGCTTGGCGCCCCGCTACACGGGCAAGATTTCAGCAAGATTGGTTACCCAGCTACATTTGGCGCCGGCGCCTATGGCGCGAGCGCTAGGTATCTTTACGACAAGTGGATGCGATTTTTGTGTTCTACGGGTCAAATCACCCCTCCGGGCAAGTTCCTAGTCGGTTTCATCTTCTTGAAAAAAAAATTCGATAGAAGTCCAGCTCTTTCTCGACAAAGTGGGGCAGTAATGGGTAAATAGTGCCCATCATGTATAGAACTCATTTCGGATAGTTCGTGGAAGAGTACGGAATTCTTGGATGAACTTACTTGTTGTTGGCGTTCTTCTGCATGTATACACAATCACCCTTGCCACTGATTGGATGGCCTTTCGCCCATTTCGTAAACCTGCCAACCTTAAAAGGGTTCGTATAATGCAATTGTTGTGGTTTTGCAAATCTCGTACAACGCAATGGATTTGCTGGTCGCACTGCAGATAACTGACGTAATTGGCGAGCTCAGCATGAGAAACGTGTACCTCCGCATACCACATTTGAATTGTATTTCACTACGATTACTGCGCGGCGAGAGAGCACTAGCCTGTCGTATAAATTCAGCGCCAAATCCATGCATAGATTATTCGGCAAATACTCAAACTTACATAGATAATCGAGCAATATGAAAATCTGTGCTCTACTGTGAATGGTGCGTCCTTAACAAGGCCGTCCTAATATGGCCACTTTTCGGTGATTTTGTGGCCCTTATCACGCCCTGTCTAGGTCATTTTTTGAGTCGGCAGTATCCCATGTTCTACCTTCGAGGAACTCAGGTTCATCCTAGAGGGAAATTCAAGAAATCATTTCCAATGCAAACCTTGCCATCAAACTATACCAGATGGCAGTAGGCTGGGTAACGCGTCACAATGATGCTTCTGCGTCCATCTATTCACCGCTCGATGGTCCAATTATAACACGTCGAAGCGCTGAATCTTCCCAAGCATTGCACTGATGTGGAAAATGCCTAATGTTTCTCAAGTACTGCCTTCGAAATATCCCTGTGTACGTCGATCTCGCGAATTTTTCTACTTTCTAGAAGTATGGCGCACTATAAACTTGCTATACGGAACCCGATTGCGACCATTATCAGCTTTCAACTTCATAGAACAAAGAATTTCTTGTAACTCACTGGGTAACCATCTGACCAAATCCAATCGTCGCCTTTTCGTTGCAGTCCTAGCCAGAAGTTTGTATTCGGTGTAACCACTGAAATGAGTGAATTTCAATCTTTTCATTACCTTTACCAAATTTTTGCTATCAATTGATCTTGTTATCCAGCGCAGTTATTTCCCTTTCCCTTGACACTGTCTTTATCGGAGATTTCTTTTGGCAGCATAAGCCTTCTGGTGGAAAAAATTGAGTGGCAGAATGTGCAAATTCCGTTGGGTAGAGCATTTAGAGTCGAGTGTGTAGGACTCTACTTTCAGTTATATGTAGCTCCTTATACGGACTGCATTCGGTCACAGTAAGTTTTTAACGTGCCCCGGGCAATGTTTTATAGCAGGAACTTGATCTGTGAGTATGTTGCCTCCGAGGTTTGCATGAGAATTATCTAGCAGAGTCGCATGACCCGAGCATATCATGCCAGTAGACTAGTTACAAGTTGCTCCAGCCTTGCTGCAAAGGATCATTGTGAACCTATTGAAGCGTTTCATCTAATCCAAGAGTGTGTTCAATCAGAGAAGGTTGAAGATGAAATGGGGACCGACTTATCTATCTTAGTGTTCACAGGAACTTTGAGCAAAAATCTTAAGAACCACAGGAGGCGAAGCAGAGTACGAAGTTCTGATAGCTTCCGAGGTCCAACATGGCGCTGCGCGCCCACGAAGATGGCATTGGGACGACTTGCAGTAGGTCATACCGCCTGTCTTCATTTTTTTTTTTACCAAATCCATTCACGCCAATGCCTTTGCTTCCGGAAAAGTGAGAACTGAACCTGTTGGTTCGACCAAAAATATGTGGAAGTCTCATAATGAACGAAAGCGCACGTGAAGCGCAGGAACTGCAAGTTTTACATTCGGTTATTAGGAGCGCATAAGAAAATCCGTTGATTGAACGTCAACTTTAGAATTTACACTATTAGAAATTACACTACGGGTTAATGATTTGCAAAATGGTCGCCATAGTGAAATACGTTGGCCGCCAAACTGTTACGTTAGGACTGAGAATTTGGTACAACGCAAAATATTCTGGCTCATTTGGAGGTGCTTCTGACCCATTCCAATCCATGTGGAATACGTCTTTTGGTCACTAATGCAAGGGATGCATAGTACTATTTATTTTTTTGTGATGATTTGTTTATTTCCTGTTTTTTTCTGATAACATTAACACCTGCCACTTCTGATCCAGCTGTAATCCACCATGGAATTGGTGCGAAATATAAGAGTGTCGAAATACTTACAGTTCGTCAAAAACGCGTCCTTCTTGAGGTCCTCAACGACAGCGAGTATACCGTCATTTTTTCGGAAACATGTCCTGTTGGCTAGCATCTGTAAAGATCATTCCTCATCAAAGAATAATAATCCAAATAAGAGTGATTCTTGTTTGTATCCGTGCCATTATAAGAAGGTTCCTTTCACTTCGGCCCTTAGTAGGTTGTTCGTCACAACTCCCTCAAAATCGCAGTAGTGACCATGTAGACGATGTCAGATAGATTTTACGTAGCTCATAAGCACTATAGAGTCAAGAAGGCTCTCTTATCTTCGACTATTTTCTCTCATCTTAAAATAAATGGTCGACCAGTACCCATCACTGACTCTGAGATTGGCTGTTTTTGAAACAATGAAAATTTCTTTGCTTCGGAACTGTTCCGAGTAGCCAGCGACGTCGCCTTTCAACCTATTTCCCCTCCATTTTACTGTATTTTTTCTGAAGGAGAATTCTTTGGGGACACAGCTCACGACAATTTTGGGCTTTCTATTTTCAGACAATAATGGAAGTTTCAGTCGAGATTAGTGCAAAAAAGGCGATGAAAACGCGGAAATCGGCTTATTCGGAGAAATGTTAGCCTTCAGAAAATGGTAAAGTAAGAATTGGCAAAGAGTGTGACGACAAAAAGGGGTATCCGGACGAGCTGTCTGAGTGTGTGTGCCATTACGTACCATTGGGTGCAGTGGGCTGTCTGCTTGCAATATGTGCGTCCCGTTGTGAATGGTGCATCCTCTATAGCCTCGACAAGGGTAACGGAATTTCTCCCCGAATTCGCACGACCTGCGGCAGTGGTTCCGCGGCGACTCTCCGTACCTTCCATTGGGAATTCAAATCTTTCCTTTCATAGCGCGATCGCGTGCGGCGAGTGCGACACGCCGTTCGAGGAGAAGATGCCAGACCCGCCTCGATCATGCTCTACAACTTTTGCACCTTTGAATGTGTACGGCAGCTGACCTCCTCTAGGGCTCCTATTACGTTCTATCTTGGCAGTTTTTCGAACCGACAGTGTCCCTTGTACAATCATGGAGGGTAACAAGTTCATCCTAGAAAGAAAGCTCAGGAACCATTTTGATCGTGAACTGTGCCTTCATTAGTTAGTTGTAGTGGCTGATTGTACATGCTTATCGCGTCGGAACTAGCTTACATATGTTGCACTCAGGTTAGGTCTATCGCTCGGCGATACTGATTACAATTTTAACGTTTCAAGATGGAAGCTATTCTCTGGAAAAGGTGATGTCATTGGCCATTGTCGTCCTCACTTGTCGTTCAGACCAATGAAAGATCGAGAGAATAATGCTTTTAATGCTTTGAAGCCTGTGTAAATCATCTTCGAAATATGATTGGTCATTTCAGTCCTTTAAGTACTACATTTCATGTCCTAGTGGAAGATAAATCCTGATAGTGGGCATCGAACTGTGTCGTCATCGAGTCGAGCAGATATTCGAATGATGATCTCACTACTAGTTATTCGAATGCCGCTCCAGAACAGGAAAGATGAGTCCTGGCAGCGAATTCATAGAGACGTTCGCGCATCTGCATCGGCGAGATCTTAGTGAATATGGATGATCGATGTCTTCGGCATAATGCTGATGACTCCCAGCGCGATGCGGTGGCTGGACCTAAGCTGTGGACTGAATCGTCCCACCATATAGGTCACTTAGCAATTTTAAAAAGCAGATTGTGGCTTGACATTTTTAGACTTCCATATTTCCCGTTTTGTCCCTCTTTGCCCCACAATAAGTGCCCAAGTGTCACTGAGACGTAACAACTGGATTCGAATCGTTGTGGAAAAACGGACCTGATTAGCGGACATTTTCACTGGAAAGTAACATCCTCCTTGAGGTGCGCTCCACTTGTCAGCGTACGGTGTCCATTTCCTTTTACAGAAGCAATTCGCTGAATTATTCATTGTATAGAAAGGAAATTGTTCATTCCTTAAACCTTCTCTTAATAGTGAAAGGGAATTGCCGAAAATTCATTGATTTCAGTTCGCTCTATGTTACTGCCACTTCGCTCCATAGCTATGCAACAGGTAGTCAGTATAAGTATCCAGTCAAACAGCTTGGAGCAGAAGGTGGGCGGTTATGGATAAGCTCGTTTTTTAAGTGTAAACCGAAAGTATGTGTAATGTCCCATGGATTATGACTTGGTATCGCCAGTAAAGAAAATGCGTTCCGTAAGTGCATAGGTGTTCCATCGTGCTCACGGTGGTCAAGCAAGTAGCTTCTCCATGAGCAATCAGATCTGCAGGGAATAACAGGAGTTCTGGCCTTACCTCTGCAAAGAAGTTGACGTAACTCTTGAGCGTGCAGTTGTTTGCCGTTCTCGAAATTGATCAGGCTATAGTTCGGCGAAGCCAGCTTTTTAAACATCGGATTACTCTGTTTGGTTCCTTGTAGATACTCTATAACACTTTGTCGACTGTGAAATTTTTTTAAGGGCAGAAAGGTTTTTGGAAAAAGTGATTAATGAATCAGTGGGCCTAAAAAAGAGAAGAACTGGAGAAGGAGCATGAATCCTCAACCAAACGTGTTTTATTGAGATATCCCATCTCTTGCAATTAACCGATGGGAAGCAGTTGTGCCTTGAAAGCACAAATCCCATGTAGGAGTCTTTTTGCAATTCTAGGTTCTGTGGTTTGAGATGAATTTTGTGGTTGGACAAGGGAAAATGGAATAGTATTATTGTCACTTACCAACTGTTATAATTATTCCTCCTTCAGAACGGAATTCACCGGCAACTGTCGTTGGATCTTCGTACACTGTCTGTCTTAAAATATCAGCATATAAAAGTTTTAGCATTTTTTTTTTCGGACTGACATCATGACAAACGAGACTAGCCTAGTCTTAGACATGGAAAACATCCTAACCAGGGAAGGTTCCCTACTCGAAGTGGTCATTTGAAATAAGACCTATACTGCTAGACGTATTTTTGGGCGCTGAATTCAAATCCGCTTCCCAAATCTGCCACGCGATTCTCTGAACGGAGTTATGAGGGTGGTTTTAGGTGACATTACATGAGAAAACTTAAATTACATGGAAGCAGCTTACCCCTCAATGGCGGCTTGGTGTAGTGGTAAGCGCGACGCTTCATGGACGAGAAGCTAGGGTTCGGGTTTTGTAGGGGACCGAGTTTTTGCATTATACAGAATTCTTCCCTCTAGGACTAGGGAATACTTTCGTGGTGATTTTATCACGTTTTATGACCTTTTAATGCTTTGCTGATACCTTTTCCTACCTACCTACCTACCTACCTGTTACCGAGTGGGAAATTGCTCAAAATTTGGATGTGGGGGGGGGGGGTAAAACGCATATGATGAGCAATGCTGTTGCTAGAGTGGGTGTTGATGCTAGATTAGATGCGATGGTGCGTAGCAGACCCGGACTCACCCACACCGGCATTGTTTATAGCGGTCTCGTGGACATCATTCAAAAACCAGAAAGCTATTCAGTGCGTCTTACCTCCACAAAAGCAGATGAAGGGAATGACACCCTGCTCGAGGCTACCACGAGGCTAATGCAGCTGATAGAAACTCATTTCTTATTCTCTTCTAGAAATATGGTCAAACCCACCACCTCATATGTAATAGCTAATGATCTCAACTTTTACGTGTACACAGGAGACCCCATTCCTTGCTTACTACCGCCTGTCTATTTTCAGTTCTGGGCGGTGAGATTTAGAAAATTTCTCTTTTATTCATGGTATGTAGCAGGCTACTTGAGCACTCACCCGGGTGATTCTGGGACGCCTACTCATTTCTGTTTTTCTTCTGATTTGGGGTAGTGAGTGTAAAGCAATGGGCTGTGACGAGTACTTTTTCATCCGTTTCTCCAATTGTGAAAAGTTTCTTTGTTTCAAGCATTTCGTGCTAGAGTATAACATTTGTTCATAAAGTGGCAAAAGTTACCCTACTGTGAATCCTGCTGTGAATATAGAGTGCATGGACATGCGAGTAGAACTGAAGTATTACTTTAAGTGGATAAATATTGGCAAAAGCCTTAAAAGGTCATAAACGTGATGAAATCACCATGAGAGTATTTCCTAGTCCTGGAGGAAAAAATTCTATATAATGCAAAATACTCGGTCCCGAACCCGAACCCTTGCCTCTCGCCCATGAAGCGTCACACTTACCACTACACCAAGCCGCCGTTGAAGAGTTAGCTGCTTCCATGTAATTTAAGTTTTCTCATGTAATGTACCTAAAACCACCCTCATAACACCGTTCAGAGAATCACCTGGCAGATTAGGAAAGCGGATTTGAATTCAGCGCCCAAAAACACGTCTAGCAGTATAGGTCTTATTTCAAATGGTCACTTCGAGTTGGGATCCTTCCCTGGTAAGAACTCATAACCTGATTCTAAATAGGTAGAAAATCAGAGGAGATCATGTGAGTAGATATAACGCGATTGGAGGAATTAAAGTCAAGTTTTTATGGAGGGAGAATCAGTCCGGTTTAGATGACGCAAAGACTCGCAGTTTCTATGCTGTAGTTCTGAAGTAGGAAAAAGAATTGGAGTTGAAGGCGGACTCTCGAAAAAACTATGTTCAAGGAGAATGGGGCGTACAACGCTGCAACCTGAGTTCATTGGGAAGCAAGTGGCTCAGTTGGAGATATCCCATTGTTTGGTGGTACTCACATGTGGTATGAATGGATTTGTTATTGTTTTCAGTCGATTCGATCGATGGGAGTTATACTCTTCAATACGCATTATCGTAACAAGTAAGGGGTCAAGCCACTGGGCGGATACCCTCATGATGCGTTCATTTCCACAGAACCTAAGGCTGCCAACAATAATTTCCAGTATGCTGTTGTGCATAAGGCAACGTGGTTTGAACAAACAATTATTATTTATGAAATACAAGGTTTCTATAATAAAAATACATACGTGTAACTTCCCCCGACGATAATGATAACCTTGCGAGCTGCACGGCGACTGGTTGAAGATGCGAATTTCTCTCTTGCCAATCGGATCGCCCTAGAATTTACAGCAGTCGCTAGAAAGAACAGTCTATTGTCAGATATTATTCTACTCTGTTCTGTCTGTGTAGTTAGTTTAGATAACAGTCCACATACCATTTAATTTAGCAAAGACAGATCAGGATCGTTACTTAACGCTCGAAATCGTTCAGTATTCTGGTAAGATCAGCATTTTCAAGCAATCACTATGACGCTGGTTTTGCGTAACGGGTAAGTGCTTTTTTACTGCTGTTCTTTTTCATGGGTCTTGCTCAGAAACCATGCATTCCCTTGGACTACTGTACGACGAACGGGACATTTGAATGCTCCTGAATCGTCAAACTCATAATTCAAAAGTTTTTCTATTGTTTTTAAATTTTTAAGTAGCCATGAGTGGATGCTTCCATTGCTTGCTGGCCAGGGGACTACTCGGCCTGCGGTACCGATCGAAATTTAGTTGTAAGCAAGTGACAAGCGCCGTCCTCAGTCGGCGCGCTAACGCGATAGCGGGCCGGCTGGCGGACTATGAAAGCAGTCAGTGGGCGATTTCAGAGTCCAACGAGGTGCGTTGCCAAACACACGTTGACAGCGCTGGACATCGTCTGTTGACATCGTAGGTCGCACGGCGTACGTATGTTAACGGTGACACCGCTGACAGATTGACAGATTTATTCACCGGCTGGATAACAACATGTTTTAGTGCGAAGGTCGTCAGAGGTGCTTCAGAATTTAACGATTGACAGCCGACAGAGAACCACCGACGGCTAAGGCGCTAGTCATATTTTGACAACGCTGAACAGATTGCATTCAAGGCCACGTGAGTCGTGAGAATCCATCGGTGTCTTCGTTGTCAAGACGTGGCCAGTGCCACCGCCGTCGATCGGGCAGTCGGTCGTCGATAAAGTTGTTGATCTCTGAAAGCACCCAGAGATGGTGGAGACGTCGTCGAAAAATTTCCGCCGAGCAACCAACGTGGTTAACAGATGAAGTCCAGCGCTGTCAACGTGTGTCTGGCAACGTTGCGTTTTCAACGCACGCGCTGAACTCTGAAAGCGCCCAGTGATCTGCTTACTTCTAATGCAATCTTCTGCGCTCCTCTCTTCTATAGATGTTCGATTGGGCTTCTAATCATCTATAGAGGAGGGGAGAGCAGAAGATTACGCGATCTGAGCGAGTTGAAGGGCGCGATGGGCGGAGAAGCGCCGCCCATTTGAGGCGGCGCTTCTCCGCCCATCGCGCTAAACAACATACGCCCATGCGGAGGGAAGCCGACATTAGGGAATCAAATACTGAATTGACTCCTGGGTGGGACAGGCTGTCATGCCTCCTGTCTCGCTTTTTCGGGATGAGACACGCTTGGGAAAACGGATATAGTGGATCGTGTATCTACTGGCAATGAACATTTCCTGGTTAGGCTGGATAAATACGTTCAAATGCTCAGCAGAATACGGTCCGTAGGACCCAACTGTCTCATTAAACTGTCTCATCAATCTCCATGAGGTAATCTACGGTGAAGGTGAGGGTCTTTTGGCTTGATTGCTTCATCTGTGAAAATCCTATCAGAGTCGTAAAGCTCTGACTTCTATCCTCGTACCTTATTTCTGGAATGCAAGGTTCTCACTATTACCATCATAAATGTCAGTCACCACAAAATCTTTTTTTGCATTATTGGGAATCTATCCACATGGCGTTGACATTTGTAGCCTTGTCCGAGTGTTCACTCGAGCCATTCTCGATAGAATAGCAGAACTTAAATGTGATTAAAGGACAGTTACGTAGATAAGGATGTTTTCAGGAAGAATTCGAAAGCAACAGTTGTATCCGCCGGTTATGAGGCTCAGTCAGGTCTATTGGGAGTATAGAGAAGTTACGTTGGTTTCTTTGATTCGGGCAGCATTTCTGCTAATTACGTTGAACGTCACGAAGGATTCAAGATGAAGGCGTTATCCTGCTCAATGCGACGATGCATCCCACAAAGAGGAGAGAAGGAATTCATAGTTCCAAGCTTTCTCAACGATCGAAGATTGAGGGTGCCGGTGCTTATGTACAGTAGCGCTCAAAAGTCTTCGGTGAAATGCTTTGACGCTTTTTCACTCATAACTTTTTTCTTAGTAGACCGAATGACACGAAATTTGGATATGTCTAATTAGAGCATGTTACACCCCACCCAACCCTATTTCATCACAAAGCTGCAATATCTACACGTAGAGTAAGGTGTTTGTTTCGGTAGCACATTTTGCTAAAACTAAAGTTGTTGGCGTCTGCACTTATTCGCACCTTATGTGCGTTTTTCTCATCTATTGTGATCGGCGTTACTGCTCGTAAACTTTTGACATAATAAAAAGGAAAGAGATTTTAGAAGACCATCATCTGTATTTTCAGTCGATTTTGAGTTCAAGCTCTTTGGAATATCTGGAACATGATCAGACTGCAGGTTAATAGTGGTAAATATTCACAATACATCCACGCTCCGAATATAGAAATTTCGCTTGATTACATCCAGTAGAGAAGAAGTTACGACTGAAAAGTACGGCTGAAGGACCATTTCACCGAAGACTTTTGAGCGCTACTGTATATCAAGCAATTGAAGAAACTTCAGTAAGATACACGATGCGATTCGCAATCACTGTTAGAGAGCAGTACTGGCCGAGAGTTGATGTAATTAATTTTTGTTTACTGCAAATTATCTGCACCATTTGTCCCTAAGCATTCTTACCGGAGCTTCCTTGCTGCAAATTTTCTTGCTGTAGCTCTGAGGGATGATAGCTAGCTAGCGGAAACGTTTCTGTGTAGATTTTTGGTTACTTTATAGGCTCTGTTAATAAATGGATATCTATGTATAGCCTATCTATAGCCTCCTGAGCCTCCCGACTTCTTATTCAACATATAAGTTTCTACTTTCTAACGTTGCCTTTTTGGAAGGTACTCACTCACCCGTCAATGTTGGTACCAGTTTCGTTCGACGGTTGAATTTCCAGTTCGAACAGGTCTGCCTTTGAAGTGTATTGGTTGAGGTCGGCGATCAGATTGACACTATCAGCAAAACTAATGACTCCCAAGCGAGTTTGGTACTCTTCCTTCTGACCCACAGTCAGTTTTCCGAAAGCTGACACTATGTAGTCCGTTGCCTAAAATTGGTGTTGAAGTTAGTTTAGCGCTCGATTTTTATATTATCTTGAACTTTAAATCTTGTCAAATATGAAAGGCTGAGAGAAGTTTGTACATACTAGCTTCTGTATATGAGAAGAAGGGGATCTGTAATTCCCTTTTTTTCTTGTTACGATCCACCACGCGGAAAAATTCGGGATTTTTTGAACCACTCAAGGGCCCTGTGTGACACACAACTGATATAAATCAGGAAGCTTAATTCCAGCCTACCTACCGAAGATATTCCGTTGCCACCCATCATAACACTTTTATCCATGAGAAGGAAAACATCAAGCCATATAGTCTTCAAATTGCATTCGCAGGTAGTATTTATATATGTCAGGGAAGAAGGAGCATGGGCTGTGATGGGAGCTGTAATAAAATCGTTTCTGTTTTCTGGTAGAACTTCACTTGATAACGACGACGGTTTTCTGCGATATGCGTTTGACGGTAAAAGTTTTGGAGTTATAGATTGAATAATTACTATTTTATGATAGCTCTTTCGTCAATATTATTACCATCAATTTAAATAGATATGTATTCGCATTTTGGCAATGTTTGGGAATCAGAAACCTTTGGAGTATGTGTATGGTAAAGTTGTGTCGCATGTAACTTCCGAAATGTCATCGGTTCCCTACTATATACATGACATCTGGTTATTTTCACGATTTCAACTTATTTGGCAATTATTTTATGTTACTAATACAACATTCACTCACTCATTCTGTTTTCCTTTCTTATTCACATCCTTCAGTATCCCTTCTCGGCAGGCACAGTCTTTTCCTGTCCACTTCAACCAGGCTCTAGTTCTGCGTAGCGTAGTGGGTTTTATGTGAAGTTGACCGGAGTAATTTTTACTACACAATAAATACGAGCTTGTAGGTTCAATGGCATGAGATATGCCGCAACCGTCTTATGTCACCGAAATACATTTGATATATCAGAGGGATAGCTAGCCTGCATCCTCTATTTCCTAATTTGTTAAATTCTCAAATATGGCTATAGCCCTTGAACGGAAAGCTCCGTTGACGTTCGGTTGGTGGAATTGGTTTCCGACTGAAACCGAGTTGTTGTTGAACCTGCTGTCGGATTTGGTTACAATCTGTACTTGGACTGGAGGTGGTAGATTCACTTGTTGAAACAGCTGCCATTGTTGAACTTGTTGCAGTGGAGAGCATCCTGATCCTTGTAATGTAGTAATCTGGAGTTTTCAGAAAAATTAAAGCCTTCTGACGGCATCCCTGACTTTCTTTCGTTGTTGTTGAGGCTCGAAACTCCGGATTCCGCTCTGCACTTGCGTGGGTCAGGAAATTCTAAGCGTCGTCTTTTCCACAGCGCGTTGAATAACGCCGATTGCATACTCATCCTGCCTCCGTAGAGTACTCTCTTCGAGGCGTCTGTGAAAGCAGAAAAGACCCCAAAGTCAAGAAAGAGCCGAATGTTTTTAGCTTGCCTTTGTGCGTTTCTTTCTAATCAGCTCCTGGGCTAGATTGTTCATTATGTTGACTTTTCGACCGGGGGTATGGGTACATTCACCCAGAACTGGATGGACGCGGCAAACCGCGCGGCGAAATTCGTGGTGGATAAAACGGCTTTAACGGCTATCATTGGGGCACGCGTTTCAAGTAAATTGGATAAATGGGACCAGCTGATGCTACTCATCTACCCCATTTCAAATTTGTGCCTCAACGATAGGTGCCAGAGTCGTTTTAATCATCACAAATTTCGCCGCGCGGTTTGCCGCGTCCATCCAGTTCTGGGTGAATGTTCCGTCCCCCTTCGACCGGATATGCGTAAGTGGAGCATTAAGAGATGTCCCTACCATTAGGCTCAAAAGGAGCGTCAGTGCACAATCCATCCCTCATTAGCATCGTCTTCGTTAGGTTTATTCTTGAGCCCATCTTTTCACAGGCTTTGTCAAACTGGGCCAGCATTCGTTCCACCCGCTCGGTGTTTGGTGTTATAAGCACGATGTTGGCGGAGGTGATGTAAGTGGCAGCCGTCGATGACAGCCGTCGACCTCCACTTTCAATCTTACCATTCCAAATGACGCAAGTTGTTCTCGTGAGGGGCACTGAAAAATTTTGGCGAGTTGGTATCGCCCTGTCGAACCCCTCTGTTCATGTTGACAATGACTTCCTTATAGAATGGCGAAATCCTGGTCGTGAAGTTGTCGCAGAGTTCACGAAGTATCCTTATATGGGGACACCCTGGTTGCCCAGGGCTTCAATTACCGCCTCTTTTCAACATTATCAAAAGCCTTCTTAAAACCGATGAGCGTCAGATCTAAAGACATCCCGTATTCTCGCGGGTCTTCAATTAGTCTTGTGACAGTGTGGATATGATAGGCTGCACGAAACCCTCTCCGAAACCCTATTTGCTGGTTACTCGTATGGCTGTCGTTCATCTGGTATTTCGCCAATCCTGTGGAGGATGGCGCATCCAATCCTGTTTCCTGAAGACGGCGTGTGTAAAAAGTTTGTGGTTTGCAGACAGTAGGCAGATTGGGCGGTTTTTGCCAAGACCCTTCTTGTCCCTTCTCACAAAGCAACGAAATCGCGAAAAATACTAAGCCCCTTCGGAATTTCCGTCCACCTCTATGTTTCTGCAAACGAGCTGACACTTCTCCGCAAGAAAAGTTAGAACTTGCAGAAGGCCTGACCGATTAGTGAGTTCAAAATCACCGCTGTAAGTGTTGTAACGTGGATGATTCGAGCTGGAAAATTGCGGATTCGGGCAGTCGTTTGTCGAATCAAAAGGTCACATTTAGATAAGTGTGCTTCATGACTTACGCTCCTGCTTTCGTAAAATATACTTGCGAACCCTTCAGTGATATAATGGTAACTTCGAGTTTCGATCCTGGACCTTTTCGCCCAATTCGCTGTTGTATGCGTCTTTGAGGCTGTAGTGGTTTGAAAATTCTTTAAAAGTAGGTTTGGTTCAAGTAAGTTTCTTAACTTATCATATTCAGTGAACTAGTTTTAATGTCTTGAGATTCTCTGGTAACATTCACTTCGAAATTTCTTTTTATTCGCTAGAAAAGGTTTGCTTAACGGGAAAAATGAATTCGATTGCAATGATTTAGGTCGAACTCACCAGTCAAGCAGAGCGCGAATAGGACGAGCCGTAACATCATTTCTGCCGTGTTAAGCACTTTCACGACTTTCCTGTTCAATCAGTCAGGTGAGTCGGCCTTATAAATATGTGGGATTTTTTTATAAATATCTCGGAAAACTCGGCTGATAAGATAAGGTCGTTTTTTTCTCAACAGACTACATTTGTGACACATACTTCATTTTCTGTCAGGGAATTGCAAAGTCACAAAATGCAACCGAAGTTGTACGTTCTCATTAAAAGTTCGGATCGTTTTTAATTTGTCTCTAGGGACCCCCTCATTGTATGGCATCTTTCATAGTCCACGACCAGTCGCGCGACTGGTCGTGGACTATGAAAGATGCCTATGGGATTACGTTTCAATACATTTATGTCGATAGTTTGTATGTAGGTCCTTCGAAGCGTTAACTCGCCAGACTTTCCGTTGGTATCGTTGTTGCCTTGCATAGTAGCTCCTACTCACCAGCGCTGATCGCGGAGGTTTCCGGTGAATACCTACATCGTTTTACCAAAGATGAATCCTGATTTCCAAAACCTTTCGAACACATCGACATTAGTGAAATCACATAATTACAACATCTACAGCGTGATTAGGTCGAGCTACTAGTAATCAGAGAACATAAACAAGCAAATGCTTATCCCAAGTATTTTACTGTCTTAATCTTCTTTTGCAAGCTGACATCGATAAATATGTATTAACCTTTCCTCCAATTAATTTTTATGTTCTTTGTAATGACTATCGAAATCTGGTTTTTGGGCTGTTATCAATTACAGAAGAGGATTATGGGTACTGTATGTCTACGAAGAGGTTCTTCGCTGCTTTACCATTGTTCGAAAAATTACTGGCATCCCACTAATTCCAGGGTATTTATTATGAACAGTTTACTTTCTTCACTACTCTCTGTTTAGGTTCATTGATTCATTTTTGGGAATTGCTACCGGAATCGGGAACGTTTTTAGCTGGCAAGCTCGTTAGAGATTGTAATAATCATTTGATCGTTTTGAAAAACGAAACCTCATCTTTTACTTGCCAGTGGTGTACCTCATGAACAAGAAATAACGCCATTCACAAGTTGGTGCCTTTACGAAAGATGTAAGACTGTAAAGGGGGATTTGAAAAACAAAACAGAACCAATAATCACCAATTTCATAGTTATGCCTCGGTTTTTACCCTTGATATTTGATGACTGCATTTCTGGTTCTGCTCAGTACTACATCTTGTAACAAACAACTGACAGAGGACAGACTTTAATCGGTAGGTGAGAAAGGGGTTAATGCGAACTAGGGACATCGCTATCTGTATTTGCTGGAGATGCAAAAACAGGCGTGTCATAATGCATTCCTGCAATTGATAAGGTTCCAAAAAAGATTTCGATATCTTTTCCCAATACATGTTTGAGGGACAGGTAAACGATTAGCTCATTGCTGCCTGCAATAGAACGCAAAGGCATCGAAAAAATGGATGCGGCTGCGTGATAAGGAAGCAACAGCAGCAACATCAATATTTACGATTCTGAAACTGGGCAATTCTGTGTATGCTACAAAAAGTTAAAGTATGAAATCTCTTGTGCGCTGCTCACCTCTGGCCACAAACTGTCCTGTTATGCTACAAAAAGTTGAAGTCTGACATCTCTGGTGCACTGTTCACCTCTGGCCACAGGTATGGGTGTCAAATCGAGAAAATGTTTTTCCTGTGCATATTGCAAATGGGATTGCTTACTACCATATCTTATCGTCTACTCTTCCTTATCGAGACTCCATCTTACGAAGGAAGGATACTTGGTCGCAGTGCCATTAAAGATGATATGTGCCCCCGTGGGTGTTTCGAACGCTGATCTCAAATCTGTGTTCCAAATCTGCTAAACGATTCTGGGAACGAAGTTACGGGATCGATGCCTCCCTTTATCATACCACTGCACCGATCGGATCACCGAGCTGAGCAAAGCGGAAACTGTGCAACGGTGGCGCAGCTGGTAGGACGATGAATCGGTAGGCATGGCATCAAGGTTCGATCCCTTGATGCATGTGCTCGTTTTGCATCTTCATGAAATCCTTATACGTATGAACATAAGTGTACGCTCTCTCTACCACGAACGGTCAATATGGTGTTTCGGAATTTTCGGCAGCTCCCTGCGGTCGCATGACTCCTTCGACCACAGCCCTCTTTGGGAGGGATATGGTCCACACATTCCAAGAATACCGGAACAGGAATACCGCGCTTTCGAAACGGTACAAGCGAAGCGGTACAACTTAACTGGCATGGTTGAAAAAATACACAAGATATAATACACAAAAATACACGAATATACAAAAATAGTTTATCGCTTTATGCGCACATATGATTATCCGCTAATCCTATGCTCAAGAACAACGCACTTTGAAGGGGTCCTTCATGAGGTAAACGTGGTGGTGCGGTATGGCATGATACCACGGCTGTACTCAAAACCCTGAATCCAACTACGACTTGCTTTGAAGTTGTCCTCTATGAGCCTTCATTGTTAATTTGAAGCGATATCCAGTGAAAATGACTGTCGTGCAATTGGACTCCTATATTAATTTTATGACAACTTATCCTTCCAACTTTTCCGCTAATCTCAATGGATAGGCAGATCCGCTTATTTAGCATCTGATTATGCGACCACATAAGCAATCGTAAGCTATCCATATTAGACTAATTCGAGAGCTCATCCCTCTTCTTTTCCGTAGGTGGCACTCTATCGTGATGATACAAAACGTGCTTCGAGGAGGTGCGGCTTCCTTTTGACACACGAAACATAGAAGGTATGGACTCTTCTACCAGCGCCACAAAATTGGAGCTCACTGGCCAGATCACAAACTTGAACGCTACGCTTCGCTTCGAAACCGCTATATCAAACGTACGAGGTTTCTTCCGCGAAGTTACGGGTCCTCGTCGCTGTCCTTACTTTACTGCCGCAGGAGATCACTGCGATCGCCTTTCACTGACTCGACTTCCTATGCGAGATATAACGAGTCTGTTTTCATAGCATTGAGAAGTACAGTTCGAGAGCTCTCCGTTACCTCCTCCTCCTAGATTTTGCCCACGTTATGCTGCAAGAGCGATAGTCTTCCGTAAAATATGATGACACCACATTCGGTCAGAAGATTTGCTGGTAGCATGTTGAAGGGTGTTTGACTCGATGAATCACTTGGAACCTTTCTCCTTGAAGCCTCTTGAGCCCATTTTGAGCAAATGTTTAGAATTCCTCTTTTGCTCGAATGGAGCTCTCCCCTTATTCGGCCGGTTAGGAGAAGAAAAAAAAGCTTTCCCTATAATACCGTTTCAGTGTTCCTAAATTAAGAGGAGATCGGAAAATGTCCAACATTGAGCCTAAAACGTTGTGCAAGCGTTTAGGACCCATTTCATGGAAAAGCAAAACGAGCGTATGCTTCAAGGAATCGAACCTTGGCGTCATGTCTACCAGTTCATCACTTATCAGTTGCGCTACCTTGCACAGGTACGACTTTGTTCTGCTCGGTGATCCGTTCGGTACAGTGGTATAACACAAGGAGGCATAGGTCCCGTGACTTTGTCCCAGAATAATTCAGCAGATTTGGAAAACAGATTCGAGATCAGCGTTCGAAACCAACTACGGAGGTCAACACCTCATCTTGGATAGCCACTGCGACCAAGTATCCTTCCTCTGTTCGATGTTCCAATACCTCGAATACATCTTCACTTGTCGGCCTACCGTTTACGAAGGTCAGACACGCACGTCTAAATTGTTCAGTGCCCTTGTTAGTGTGTAGTGGTGTCGTAGCGCAAGTTTAAAGAATGTTTCACTTCGCGCCATCACCAGCTCATCCAAGCGGTTGAATATGCAGTCGTCGTGTTTGGAGTTGCAACACGTATTTGCACAGATGGAACGGAACTTCGCGAATCACAACGTTTAGCTTGTGAGGTAGGAAACTTGGTCACCTTGTAAGGGGTGAAGCTCCGGAAGGATCATGCTCTGCACAGTCTCTTCTGCATCTTCTGCCACAACTGCTGCTCTTCTCGCTTTTCGGGTCTATCTTTATCGCTTCTCTGCTTCGCACGTTGCGACGATATGTGCAGCTCACTCGATTCCATGCTGGCCCGTCAGATCAAGAGCTCAGAAAAAGACGAATAATGACTTGTATGCTTTCTGCTGTCCTTGCTGTGCTGTCAGGATGTTCAACGAAACCGTTGTATCCTTGGTTTAGAATGAAATCATTTCATAAATTGGGAGTAAAAGCGAAGTGGTCCCAGATGATGATATCCTGAGCCCTCGTTTTCTAATCTCCACAGCTTTCACTCCACGTTTTGCAAAACAGAGTCTAGCGCCGAACAAATGGTCCGATATCGTATAGAACTTCCTAACAACAGCGGCGCCAGTCACGCAAAACTCGCAACCAGACGTGATCTCTTTCGTCATGGAACAGTACACCAAAGCAAGCGTTGGAACACATGAATGATGTTGATTCTTCTCCTTTTGAGCAGCCCATATACAGTAGCGGTCAAAAGTCTTCGGTGGAACGCTTTTTCAAATGCAACTTTTTCCTACATCATAAAATCACATAAAATTTTAGTATTTTAATTAAAGAGATATTGTGAATACTTACCGTTGTTGAACAGCAATTAGCTATTGTTCACGATACTTTAGGGAGGTTTAGCTCGGATTCAGTGGAAAACACAGATGACAGTGAATTAAGAAAAAACCGCTTTATTTCGGAGTGGCAAAATGTAAAACACCAGAAACATTGATATTTGGTAGGAGAGCCTAACTTCGCCTAGATTGAGTCAGTTACTTTCTGAACGGTAGACATGGCGTGTCGTTCCACTCATTCGCTTATTGAGCGAACTTTTTTTTTACTGTCTCCACAAAGTTCTTAAAAAACGCCTCTTCAGCTCTTACCACACGTCCTTTATAGGATCCGGTCCCCGACTGGCTTGGCCATTCCTGAGGTCTGGTTCGCCGTTTGCAGAAGACCGCTTTCACAACCATTGGGTTCTGTTTCGGATCGTTATCCTGTTGCAGGATCTATACTCCTGGCATATGATATTGTGCCGACGGCGAGAAGGTGAAAACGATTATGCTTTTGTAGTACTCCCTGCTCATGGTGCTGTCAATTTCGGAAGAGAAACCATCCCGTCCGAGGAGAGGTCCCGCATACCGTCACACATTCTCCACCATGCTTGGTTGTGGGTAGGATACACTTCAGATTGAACCTTTCCCCAGATGGAGGTCGTCAGTACCGTATACCATCGCTTCCAAACTAAATGAACTTGCTCTCGTCTTTCAAAAAGAGCTCTACTACAGACAGTCAAAGTTCAAGTGTAGGGAGGCGCGAAAACTCCGCTGAAGCTGGGCTTTTCTTTGAACTATTGAACGGCTTCTTTAGTGGTCGCCTCCTATATTTACCAGGATAGTTTAGGCGTCTCCTTACAGTCCGCCGACTAAGAATGGTGCTGTCGCTAGCGATGAACTCATTGTCGGCCGCAAAGGCGGGGATCAGCTTTCGACCGGAGTGTGACCCGTCTGTTCTGGGTTAGGGTTAATGAGATCCATCCGATCTCACATTTTCTCAGCATTGCAAACAGAGTTCCTGATCTGAGAGGGTTGGATAGTAGAAGAAATCATATGCTTTGGCATCTTCAGAGCTTGAAATAACTGTGATTTTCATGCCCGATTCCTTCATGTCTACTATTGCCTGCCGAACTCCCTAAATCTATGCATGCCTTGAGTGTATAAGTACTCACGTTGAACACAAATTGGATGCAAGAAATGCAATTACCGCTGACCTCAGGATCCGATAAAATCACTTCAGCAGTAATTCCTCGAAACCACGTGTTTTCCCAGTTTCGAAGTCGGAAAGTGTAAACTAGTTTGGTTTAAGGTGAGATTCGAAATTTTGCTATGATCCCTTTACTAGGAAATTTCGATTAGAAAAGCGTATTACCGAGGATTTTTGAGGGCTGCTGTTGCTCTACCATAATTAGCTTGCAAGACTCCGACACTGGAGCTTCGTGGACTCTGCGTAGCAGTCCAGGCCATTACAATATGAGCAGCGAGCTTAGTATTAGAGTCTGCGCGATTCACTGCCCGGTTGACCCCATTCATTCGAATAGAGTATTTGGCTACGTCGATGTGCAGGATACCAGTGGCATTCGCAGACTCTTCACACACGTATTCATGGATATACCTGCGAGGCAGAAGGACCCACCCAAATCGTCTGACCATGGCGAAAACAGGAAGTATGTCTCTTGAATCTACATATGCCTTTGGACAAGTGCTCAGTAGAAAGGGATTTCGCAACCTAGCCTCGTCACCAAACTTCAGAGTAGTCCTTCAGCGAGAGCAAACGCTTGAGGAAGGAGATCCGCTGGGCATTAAAAGGATATGGAACAATATGGATGCATTATCAACCAGAGGAAGAGGGATCGCAGGCATCGCAAAAAGGCTACTTTATAATATTATTTTGCAAGTCGAAACACTGTTCATACTCTTCTTTGTCATTATTCAACACTTCTGTTCGCTTTGAGACTAGTCCTCCTCCCTTTATAAATAGCTTCCCACTCAATTATAAACCGGAAGAAGACAAAATTTTTAGAGTGGCCTCCCATGGCTTGTTTTGCATGAATGCAATGTAAGGCGGCCGAGTGAGGCGTCGAATCACGGCCGTGCGAGCTTTTGTATAATTTCATCTTATTAAGGTCAGCTCACAACTGGTGCGAAGCAACCTTGGTCAGGTGTAAAGACCCACATTCATTGTGCTAACTGCTCATCTTTACTGACCTAGTGAAAGGCTATTAACTGACGGGAATAAGGTTAGTAAAGTGAAGCTTCTATAGAAAATATATTGAGTAATCTCAATGTCGCTGGTTCCGAGAGTTTTGTTTCCGTGCAGAGTAGTATGCCAGATATTTTCCTTAGATTTCAAAAAGCAGTTTGTTTTTTTTGGGTCTTCAATCATCTATGATATTTAGCAACTGTCTCAAAAGCGATGTAACCTATCTATGTATAAAGCGCTAAGTTGCCGTCCGTAGTCCGTATGCAGAAAGTCACGTAGTTGGGACTATCCACGCTTTGGATAGTGGCTCAATCCTGGTAGGATTGCGGGATCAAAGATGCGTGATCTATCCAAAATGTAACTCTCGAATTTAACGCTGCAAGGGTGAAACAGTGAATCAGCGTGGTGTTGCGTGGAGCGTTCACTATGATGGAACCTTGAGATGGATCTTTTACCACGTTTATGGCTCTCAACAATAAAGAAAGTATGGTTTGATTTGAGACTTTCTAGCGCCATTTCATCAAATCTTTTGATTGATAAAAATTCCCTTCGAATTGACTAAAATTTATTTATTTATACATAGATTTTTTCAGATTTCACGCTCCTCGTTGCTCAACTGAAACGGGCAGTATTTCGTCGAGTCACATGGTTTCATTTGACATATGTGGAAGTAGTTGTTGTCGCAGTTATCAGAAAACCACGAAGTTCTGAAGCAGTAAGTGATTAAATCGCTTTGAATTGGTGGTGTTTGACCGAGGTGTATATCTGAAGAAGCACAAGAAGAGGAAAGAACAACAGCTAGTCTCAGCTAGTCAATTCAGTTAATTTTCATGTTTGGTTGACTAGTTTAGGGCTGACGTTGGGCAAATTTAAAGTTACATTAACTTCCACAGTTTCCAACTATTTGAACTTATCGTCGGTCTTGCACGGATACCGCACCGTTTCTACTACATATTAATTCTTCATAATCATTAATCTCCACCATTCGAGCCTTCGTACCGCCGTTGTGCACATTTCTTCCCAATCTTCATGCGCCGCGTCCAATATTATAATAATAACTTTTCCTTCCATGCTGCTTCGTCTCCTTTTCACCATCTCCGACCTGTCCCCCAAAGTTTTTTCCTAATGTAGCATCATTGAATGTTTGCGGATAGGCCGTGAAAGAGTGTGAAAATTACGGAGCGAACTCACTCGTTATTGGCGTTCTTCTGCATGTAGACGCATTCACCCTTGTCGGTTGGATGGTTTTTCGCCCATTTTGTGAAACTGCCAACCTTAAAAGGGATCTTAGTTTGCAAGTTGATGTGGATCTGCATATCTCGTGCAAAGCAATGGGTCTGCTCGTCACACGCCAAGTAATTACCTTAATTGGCGAGTCGGCGTTCACAAACATGTACCTCCAAACCAGTCATGGACAGTTTTTCACAGGGATCACCGCGTGGTGAACGGACCAAATGCAGAGATGTCCCTCTGACAACTCCTCTCGCACATTATATCATTTTAACGTTCACCATATATCCTACTTTATACAATTCGCTAAGTGTGTCTGTTGGTTTGCCGTTGTGTGTGTGTCGGTGTGTGTGTTTGACCGGAAATTCATAACTCCTGTTCCCCTGGGCCTAGGAAGTTCAAATTTGGCAGGAGTACAGGGGGCAGCATGGGAACACTTATGACAGTAGTAGGACTAGACTCCGCCCACGGGGGCGGGGTGTGCGCGATAGAAATTTTGGGTCGCGTCAGCCGGGCGAACCGACTTTACATATTACATAACAAGGAGGATGCCCGGCTATAGCCGGGCAATCCGACTGTTGAATAGGTTATGCCGCTCTATTTTGCTTATTCGAAAGAGCGATATGAACAGGTATGATTGGTGACTGTTTGCCTTCTTTTTTGCCTTACACAATGCATTGATACTGGATACACTTCTTCTGTTTTTGAAATGCAGGAAAATGGCTCGTAGCTGAATGTTGAACTTTTCTTTTCGCCAAAAGAAATAATGGAAGCTATGATGCGTAATAGTGCAATGGTGGTGAAGAAAGCGCGAATATCGGCATATTCCAAGGAATTGAGAGCTACTGATATGTCATGAAGTAAAGGGCTATACGCAATTATTATGACGGAATTTACACGGAATGCCTATTTGAGTAGGCCCTCAATTGTTAACATTTTCTTGGAAGCTGGCTACAGAATGCGAAAAAACGAAAAGTTGTCTCAACTGTTGCCCGTGGGTTACGACTAACAGTTCGAATTTCAACGTCTGTGCTTCACTGGGAACGGTGCAGCCTTTACAAGGCATCATAACCATGTCACTTTTGGATTCCTAGACGATTAAGGAGCCCTTGCTGCGGCCTTTCTAGGTCGTTTTTAGGTCCGGCAATTTCCTATGTGCTATCTTGGAAAAACGCAGGGTCATCCTAAGAGGGATTTCAAAAGGTTAAGTCTGCTGTGAATTATGCCTCTCATTATAACATAGGCTGTGTAACTCGTCATCATGATGCTTCTGCATCTATCTGTTCGATTAAAATACATCACTGAATCACTTCAAGCGTGACTTTGATGTGGAAAATGACTGACGCCTTTTACACGCCGAGTAGTACCCCCCAAAATATCTCTTCGCGTGTCGATTTCAAGAGTTCCGCTATTCTTCAAAGATGCTACCCACCATAAACCCTCTTTACTAGACTCCATACAAACCGATATTTTCCCTTTTGCTTTTTGACAAAAGAAATATTCTGTAACTTACTGAATTACCGTCAGGCCACATCCATTGGTTGCCTTTCAGTTGCAGTCCTAGCCAGAAGTTTCTATTCGGCGGAACCACTGAAGTGAATAGGTTTCATTCTTTCCAATGCTTATGCTACATCTAGATAATCCTGCAAAAAGATTTCGTCTGGCAAAATGTTTTTGTATGGTTTTTAGCCGTTGGTATATAAGTTTTTTCCATAGAGTCAGGCAGTTAGGTTGGAGTGTTTAAGACTCTGCTTTTGGCTGCAGATGTCTGTCAGAGCGAATTTCGTAACGAATCTCAGGTTCTGTAGTACGCCAGTACATCAGGAACTTCATCCAAGGGTGGTCTGGTTTTTTTTGAAGTTTGCACAACTCAGTGTGGTCTCAGCTGTATAAATAGAAAAGACGCACGGACACATTCGGCTATCTCAGGTATCCGCAAGGACTTGTTTCAAAAATTTTCATAGCCGCAAGAGAGCGGAGCAAAGTCCGAAGTTCTATTCGTTTCCCAGGCCAGCGTGGTGCGTCCACGAAGATCTTAGTGGAATGACTTCTCGGCACTTCATCTGCCTTCAAATTTCATTCATATCTGTTCACGCCCATGCATTTACTTCTGGAAAACTGAGGCCACGGTGGTTTGACCGGAAAAATTCCGAAAGCGTGAACTGCGAAAGGATTTGCTGCGGTGTATTATATTTGGCCATGGATACGTTTCTTTACATATCTGTTCGTTCACTTGGTCACGAAGTATCACGCCTTACCCGGTGACGCTCCTAACCCATTCCCATCCGCGAGGGAACGATGGAACTAGCCTTTGATGTAACAAATGCGTAGAATGTATTATATATCACTCTTCTTTATGTTCTGGTGGTTTGTTTACTTCCGATTCGTTTGTGATATTAGTAACACTAGCCATTTTTGGCCCTACGGCACCTCACCGGACGGCTAATGCGATGTACGGGTGTGAGGAAATGCTTACACTTCGTCAAAAACGCGTCTTTCTCGATGTTCTCATCGACAGCGAGTATACCGTCATTTTTTCGTTGACACGTCCTACTGGCTAACATCTGAAAAGATCATGCCTCATCGAAAATTAGTAGTTCCAACTAAATATAGGGCTTCAAAAAGGATAAAATTAGGGTCAGACGGAGATGTTTCGTGTGGTTATTTAAAAGGTGCTCTCACTACTAGTTATGACTAATGTAGTACGAAAAGTTCTACTCCAGAACAGAAAAGGTAAGCCCCGATGGCAAATTTATAGAGACATTTGGGCATCTGCATGGGCAAATTTTTTACGAATGTGAATGGTCGGTGTCTTTGGCATAATGCTGATGACTCCCAGCGCTGTGCAGTGGCTGGGCCTCAGCTGTGTACTAAATCACCCGACCAGATAGAATCATTTCACAATTTTAAAAAGCTGATTGTGGCTAAACATTTTGGCACTCATACATTATTCCACGATTTCTCACGATCTGACCCACAATAAGTGCACAAAGCCGTTACGATTTCTTGATTTTTCGAAGTAACGTTCGATAAAACAGAGCATCCCTATATGGGGGAGATCGACTAGGCTTTATTTAGAGAAAAAGATCATTCTGAAGATTGAGTCAAGCAAGTTTTGGATGTTTTTGATTTGCCTACGCATCCTTTGCAACTGTGTAATTAGTGTTAGTGAGATGTGACAACTAAGTTCGAATCATATCGAGAAAGCGGACCTGAGTTGAAGAAATCTTCACGGGAACGTAGCATTCTCCTCGAGGTGCGTTCCACTTGTCTTTGCTGTACGGTACCCATTTCCTTTTACAGAAGCAATTCGCTGAAATATTCAGTGAACATGCTCTCACTAGTAGAAGAATCGTCCATACCCCATTATTCTAACTCCCATCGTTAGCAGGGAATTGCCTGAAATTCACTATTGAACTCTATTCACTGACTCATCGCTTCATAGCTATACATAAGGTAGTCCATGTATTAAACTCAGCCATCCAAACAAACAAATCAAAGCAGAAGTTGAGATATAGCTAGTTTGTTCTTCGAGTGTAAACTAGAAGTGTGTGCATGGATCATATGAACCAGAAATGCATAAATACTTTCTCTCCGTCCCTGACAGCGAAAGGTTAAAGCGCAGAGGAAAATACCCTGCATGAAGGACACGGGGTAGGGGGTCCCATCAGTAAGACAAGCACAGCTTTTAAAGACAATTCAAAGGGAGTACGACAAATGATGGCAGAAAAATAGGCGCGGTCGCCATGGACCGAGTTCAAGTAGACCGTAGGCTATGAACCATGACTAGGTATACCAGGGTGCACTCCGTTCTCATCCATGAAAACAGGTCACGATGCGTGCGGCGATCTCGAGCTGAACGCGTTTGGACCGTGCAAAGGTTTTGCGGTTTGGATTACTTTTCCGCCCTCGGGGTTTCAAGTGTAACTTTGAACAGAACGCGCTTCTGAAAAATGAATGAGATTTACTCGCAGAAGAAGCGACGGAAACAACGTAGGAGTATGATCAGGCGTATCGAGGTTTTCCTCTGTGAAGAGAGTAGGAAATTCAGAAAATGAAGCAGGAAGGTTTTGAGTTGGAGGAGATCCTTCACTCGAAACAAGCAGAACTGCTGAACACCTATCGGGAATGTAATTTGAACTGCAAAGCCCTTACACGGTTTGAATATGTACACCTCGAGGCAGCTGTGGGCTGCGCCACGCGAGACGTGTGCGGCGTGATCTGGTTTTATTGGTGATGAGAAGGGGCGTTCCCGATATCATCCTCCCAGAATAAACGTTTTTGTAGTACTTGTATCGGTGTCAACTGTGCTTATGATAAAAACTCAAGAAGCAATCAGAGCTGCGGCGAATACAGAATGGCTACAAAGTATGGTCTCTCTATACGTTTCTTATGACTTCTAACCTCCTGTTCCAGCCGCATAACATATTGTATAACATGAGCAGAGCAGGAAAAATATGTACTGCTATCGATATATTGGAACTGCTTGATCAGCATCCGAGAAGAATTGCGACCGTATCGACATTGGCCGACCATCGTGCAACTTGTCCACGGGTTTCTAAAGTGGAGCCTGGGAGAAGACTGCTATATCAACTACAGGGCAGTAAGAAGAATCATGCGCAGGACAAGGAACCGGGATCATAAACATGCCGCTTCCGAAGAGTTTGCAGGTCAAGAGTTGTCAGTTGAAGATTTTCGAGAAAGATTGGCTTGATTTGTTCGGTTATCTCTTCTTTTGAAGACAATCGTCGACCGCTGCTGCTGAGAATCATGAATTGCAAAAAACTCCTTTGAGCAGTCCACGGGGCCATCTTCCGGATATCGCATGGGCCGGCGAAAAAATCTTCAGTTATGAAGTTGCTCACAACAGCCAGAATCATTGGCCGTTACTTTCTCGTGTTGAAGGGAGCTCCAGCAAGTGAAGAGCAAGAATCAGAAGATTGTTTCCAAAGTCAGTGATGGTTTGGACGGGATAACATCTGAAAGCAGCTTCCCCGAGGAAGGTTGAACTTCCCCCACCTTCATCCATAGAAACATTTAAATCAACTACGAAACTTGCCAAGATGTTATTCTGAAAAGGGTTATGCGATGTTCATGTGCAATGAGCTCCAAAACACTGCCGGGCACAATCTATTTTGCAGCAGGACTGGGCATCAGATCTAACTCTGCGGCCTGAATCCAATGGACTACTCTGTGTGGGATTATATACAACAAAAAGTGTCATTCTCTGCTTATCGCAGTGTGGATGGATTGAAAGCAGTGTCTAAGCGGGAGTGGGAGAAGATTGATGTCACATATACCTGCAGTCCACTAAGGAAACACCATGAGGTTGAACTTTTATTTTGGCAACTAGACCGTATCGCGCATTTCCTCGTATTCTTCTTGCTCCTCTTGTTGCCCATTGAATAGTAAAACTTCATTAAGGGTCGCATTTATTTGATATTTTTATGAGCGATCAATCACCGGGCCGTACTTTGTAGCCACCCTGTAATAGGGATTCTGAGAATTACCTTTGCAAAGAAGTTGGCGTAACTCTTGAGCGCGCAGTTGTTTACCGTCTCTGTAGTTAAACAGTCTATAATTTGGCGACGCCAGCTTTTTGAACATCGGGATTCTTTTAACGGTCCCTTGTAGATACTCTGTAACACATTATTGTGAACTGCGGATTTTTTTCATAAAAGAAAAAAACTTCCGTTATCTTTTTTGCGAGTGACCTCATGATGGGAAGCTACCACAATTTTTGTGTAGTTCTATTGTTATTCCCAGATATTGAAGTCTATTTAGATACATTTTGAGGCTGGGCCAGGTAAAATTACATATTTTAGTCACTTACCGATTGTTATAATTGTTCCACCGTCGGCACGAAATTCCTTAGCAACTCTCGTTGGCTCCTCGTACACTGTGGGTCTTAAAACACGTTCATTTAGAAATTCTAACAAGGTTTTGGAGATGTACCACTCCATTTCATCAACCACACTCTAAACAATCAAGGTGTGTGGGGTTTGGGTTTTCAAGATTTCTCATCGCCCCCACTGTTACATTTTTACTTCTGTATAAAAGTAAAGCGCTATCTCCACCTGCCTGCCTGTCACGAAATTTATTGTTAACCTGGAGATTCACCTGAAGAGCCTGCACTATGTCTGTGATGGCTAAGGCGTTGACTAAAATGGACGAGGTACACGTGATTTGAACGGAGCCGGGGCGACGTGTTTGCTTACATGGCCCTGGAACGGTGGGTAAAAGGTGGTAGTAAATGGTGCACTACACCGGGGATATGGCTCAAAATCAGAGCATCCAGGTCAAGAGAACAGAGAATCTAAGCTATGCGGTTTAGTTAGGGGAGAAATGGATACAGTGGAACAAAATGTCTTGAGTCTGGTCGAGACGAGTTGGATCTTACCTCAGCTCACTTACAGAAGTTGATGACTGTTATGGGTTTTTGAAAGCATATCAGCGACGTGGTTAGCTTTTCCTGGATTGTGTGAAGCGTATTTGTTGGCTTTTGTCTGATGCACACTTCCATGTCCGACAGCAATCCCACTATCTTTATTGGCAGTTTTCGGTTCTGTGCAGACCAAAACTTCATGAGCATGCCCGCTCAATGGTTCAACATACCCATTCTTCGGTCATGACAATTCGCGTTGAAGTTTATAACTTTAATCAGAATCTATTAGATCAGTAGTAAACTGACTTATATCTTGTATCTTGAGCCAGCGAAACATGCTTTACTCAATCCAGGACAGGATAACTTAATACAAAGCTTTGGAAAACACGTACGCGTAAGTACTTCCGACGATGATGATAACCTGGCGAGCCGCACGACGATGGGATGGTGATGCGAATCTCTCCCTTGCCAAGCGGATCGCCCTAGAAAATGTAGCAGTCGTTTAAATGAATAGTTTTTTAACAAAGAATTAATCTGCTCTGCTCTGTTACTAATTTAGAAAAGCCGCATCGCCCCGCTAAGGTCGGGCGTTCCTCCTTTTCGTGTAAAATTGGCCTGTTACTTGCGTCTCTACCAAATTTGAACGCTCTTACAGTAGAACAGGAGGTCAAAATTTTCGGCGCAACTCACGCACAAGCACCACTTCGTGAGCCGTCCCCCCTCCCCCTTTCCCCCTCCCCGTCATAAGCGAAGTTTTTCCCAACTCATGTGTGTTTACGTGAGCCTGTTCACTCCCCTCCTTAGTTCAACTTGACTGTGAACTGAGATTACGCTCATTTTACGCATGCTCCCCTCGAGGGCAGGGTCTGGTCAGGCCACCTACCATGAGTGTTCATGTAGCGTATCTAGCGTACTCTAAGCCCAGTAGGACAAGTTTTATGAATTTCCGGTCACCCACATACATGCAAACGCATACGCACACACATGTCCACATACACATGTACATATGCATATACATCGACATACATTTACGTACACACTAACATACGCATATGCATGCACCTAAGTACATACATATTACAAACTAGTCTAGTGAATCACCGTGGGAAATACTTCTGATAAGTGCCTCTCGAGACGATACCGAAGGAATAACCTATCGGTATCTTAGCTGTGCAATCAAGTAGGTAACCTAAGTGTTGCTGTTGGCGCGGTGATTCTGTATATGAGCTAGCAAATTAATTCATTTATGTCGGTTACTACACAGGTCGTAATAAACGGTTGCACCTGTACAGTACAGTCCATTGGTCAACTACCAAACACACTCACACTTTTTGCGGATATTATGTATAAGTAGGATAGTCATCGAAAGGCAATATACGAAAAAAATGGTTTTTGGAATTTCTAACTGATATGATGAACCTGTGGCCTTGGAAAACAGCGCAAGGACGCTGTCGATGTCGAATCGGAAAGCTAGGGAGCCTAGAAAACGCGTAATAAGGATAATACCGAACCGGCCTAGCCGACTTCCGCCCCCGAGGCCGACGAGTTTCCAGGTCGTGTAAAAGCTGTAGAGGTTGCACGATCCGCACTGGGACCCACACGTTACACATAGGCAGCTCGTGGCATGTCCTACTGCCCGCCCATGCGAATTTTTTCCTCACATTCTTGTCCAATACCCGATTTTGCTACATTTAAAAAGCTTTTTCTCTTTAAATACTACGTTCTCTTCGCTACTTTTGCAAGACATTGGATTGTGCTTGTGATAGCAATGACTAATTCATGGTAAGGACAAATAAAGACGTACAAACGCTCAGCAGAGTATACAGGAAAAGCGAATGCAAGGACGGACTCCGTTGGGGATTCATCCAATCTCAAAAACCCAATCTTTTTGTCTCGTAACGGGAGCGAACACTGTTTCTCACACTTTATCCGTCTCCCTTATTGAACTATACGCTTTACACTCGTGTAATTCAATCTACCATAGAGTTTATTAACCCACTACGTACCATGGTCTTTTAGCGCTGGCCTATCAAGAAATTGATGTACGCGATAAGCCATAGTTCACATTATATAGGTTTCTACTCTGCTGACATTGCCTTTCTTAATGGTGTTCACTTACCCGTCAATGTTTGTATCAGTTTCGTTCAATGGTTGAATTTCCAGATCAAGGAGGTCTTCCGTTGAGGTGTACTTATTGAGGTCGGCGATCAGTTTGACTCTGCTAGCATAACTAATGACTCCCAGACGAGTTTGGAACTTTTCTGCCTGGCCTACAGTCAGTTTTCCAAAAGCTGACACTATGAAGTCCGTTGCCTAAAATTGATATTGAAATTACTCAGGTGCTTGATTTTTCATATTATCTCACATTAGATATCGTGTCAAATATGAACGGCTTAGAAGGTTGCAAAAGTTTGCTTATCGGCTTTTGTAAAGTTTGACCCACACGAAGTGTCACAGACAATAAAAAAATCGACTTATGGGCTTCTGGGCTGCAGAATGCGGTGGTCCTTCGGCCGGACAAGAACGCGATGAACGTCAGTTGAACCTATCAGTAGGATTGGGCACCAACCACAGCGCAAAGAAGACGCTGCAATGTTGTGAAACCACGCATCCGGGTCTTTGGACGGAGCAGGTTTGACCTTCTAATCCACCAATCTCACTCCTTTTGATTTTGCTGTATGGGCGATTCTGGAGCAAAACGCCTGCGCTTTCAAACACAGGTCTTTGGACTCTCTGAGAAAATTTTTTTTGAAGAAGCGTGGGTATAAAATGATTGCGCGCATTCTTGAAAACTTCCGAAATAGGTTGGATGTTTGCAGAAAAGCGGAAGATGGTTATTCTGAATGTGATATGATGTTTACAATTTTGTGATGATTGTATAGAAGTAAATGTTTCCTATTTGGTTTGATTTGCACATATAATTTTGATGCTAGTTTTCTGCGTCACACTTCATGTGGGTCACTCTGTATATTAAAAGAATCTGTGGCCCCTTTTCTTCTTGTTGCGATCTGCAATGCGATAAGATTTCCGAAAAATTTTTTTTGACTGTTGCATAAAGTCGTGACGCTATGACTTACAACTGATATGTATCAAGACGCTCGATTCCAACTCACCGAAGATATTCCATTGCGACCCATCATAATACTCGCATCCATAAGAAGGAAAACATCAAGCCATACAGTCTTCAGATTGCATTTGCAGAAAGTGTTGATCTCTGGCTGGGGAGTAGGAGTACGGGTTGTGATGGGAGCTGTAGTAGTATCGTAGTAGAGTTTTCTTGAGAATGAATGTTTTGTGATCGTTAATTGATTGGTAGTTCTCCCTTTTCCATTAGAACGGTTCTCAAAACTTAAGTTCTTGGGCAGTCGCAAAAAAGTGGTTAATATTCGATACTTGTGGATGTGCCTAACAAATTGTAAGGTGCCCGGGGTTTTTGCGAAAACGTGATATCATTGAAATTACCAAGCAACTTTCCATCGGTTTGTTACCAGATGCATTGTTTCTTATTTGTTTACCTATTACAGTTTATTTGGCAATTTTTTTGAGTTACTGCAAGACATGCACGCACCATTATTCCGTGTCTGTACTTACACCCTTCTACATCCCTTTCCGACTGGCACAATCTCTAGAATTGGACTTTATCCATTTCAACCAAGTTCTAATTCTATTAAGCGCCTGGCGAGTCCTAAGTGGATTACTCGACGTGAGTAAATTTTTTCTTCATAATAAAAGGAGCTACAAGACCTAATGAAATAATGTATACCGGAACCGTCTCATGTCACCCAAAAGCATTTGTCATATGCAGAAGGGTAACTAGCGTTTCCTGCATCTCAAATTTTTCCTAATTTTGTTGTACAATTGCTCAATATGGTTGTAGCCCTTACCCGCATTTTCAATGAGGTTTCGAAGAGGATACCTGTTGCAGTCGTGTTGAGCAATATTGTTGTGGATATCGGTAGAGTTGGTTTCGTTGATCGCATTGTTGGTGTGCTTTCTGCCATAGTGGTTGGAGTAAAGGTGGAGACTGTAGATGGAATAGGTGAGGATACTGTAGATGGAGTAGATGGAGTGGTGGTGGAAGTTGTATCTGTAATGGTGGTGGGAGCTGTCGTTGTAGTCGTAGAAGTCGCTGGAGTGGTGGTGGAAGTTGTAGTGGTGGTGGGAACTGATGTTGTAGTCGTAGAAGTTACTGGAGTGGTGGTGGAAGTTGTAGTAGTGGTGGGAACTCTTGTTGTAGTCGTAGAAGTCGCTGGAGTGGTGGTGGAAGTTGTAGTGGTGGTGGGAACCCTTGTTGTAGTCGTAGAAGTCGCTGGAGTGGTGGTGGAAGTTGTAGTGGTGGTGCGAACTGTTGTTGTAGTCGTAGAAGTTACTGGAGTGGTGGTGGAAGTTGTAGTAGTGGTGGGAACTCTTGTTGTAGTCGTAGAAGTCGCTGGAGTGGTGGTGGAAGTTGTAGTGGTGGTGGGAACTGTTGTTGTAGTCGTAGAAGTTACTGGAGTGGTGGTGGAAGTTGTAGTAGTGGTGGGAACTCTTGTTGTAGTCGTAGAAGTCGCTGGAGTGGTGGTGGAAGTTGTAGTGGTGGTGGGAACTGTTGTTGTAGTCGTAGAAGTTGCTGGAGTGGTGGTGGAAGTTGCATATGTAGTGGTGGTGGGAACTGTTGTTGTAGTCGTAGAAGTCGCTGGAGTGGTGGTGGAAGTTGTAGTGGTGGTGCGAACTGTTGTTGTAGTCGTAGAAGTTACTGGAGTGGTGGTGGAAGTTGTATCTGCGGTGGTGGTGGGGACTGTTGTTGTAGTCGTAGAAATCACTTTTGTCGGTGTGCTTGCTGTCGTAGTAGGAGTGGAGGGGAAGACTGTAGTTCTAGTGGTGGTGGAAGTTGTAGTGGTGGTGGGAACTGTTGTTGTAGTCGTAGAAGTTACTGGAGTGGTGGTGGAAGTTGTATATGTAGTGGTGGTGGGAACTGTTGTTGTAGTCGTAGAAGTCGCTGGAGTGGTGGTGGAAGTTGTAGTGGTGGTGGGAACTGTTGTTGTAGTCGTAGAAGTTACTGGAGTGGTGAGGGAAGTTGTATCTGCGGTGGTGGTGGGAACTGTTGTTGTAGTCGTAGAAATCACTTTTGTCGGTGTGCTTGCTGTCGTAGTAGGAGTGGAGGGGAAGACTGTAGTTCTAGTGGTGGTGGAAGTTGTAGTGGTGGTGGGAACTGTTGTTGTAGTCGTAGAAGTCGCTGGAGTGGTGGTGGAAGTTGTAGTGGTGGTGGGAACTGATGTTGTAGTCGTAGAAGTTACTGGAGTGGTGGTGGAAGTTGTAGTGGTGGTGGGAACTGTTGTTGTAGTCGTAGAAGTTACTGGAGTGGTGGTGGAAGTTGTATATGTAGTGGTGGTGGGAACTGTTGTTGTAGTCGTAGAAGTTACTGGAGTGGTGGGGGAAGTTGTATCTGCGGTGGTGGTGGGAACTGTTGTTGTAGTCGTAGAAATCACTTTTGTAGGTGTGCTTGCTGTCCGTAGTAGGAGTGGAGGGGAAGACTGTAGTTCTAGTGGTGGTGGGAACTGTTGTTGTAGTCGTAGAAGTCGCTGGAGTGGTGGTGGAAGTTGTAGTGGTGGTGGGAACTGTTGTTGTAGTCGTAGAAGTTACTGGAGTGGTGGGGGAAGTTGTATCTGCGGTGGTGGTGGGAACTGTTGTTGTAGTCGTAGAAATCACTTTTGTAGGTGTGCTTGCTGTCGTAGTAGGAGTGGAGGGGAAGACTGTAGTTCTAGTGGCGGTGGAAGTTGTACTTCGAGTGGTGGAAACAGTTGTCGGAACCAAGGTTGTTGATGGATTTGTTGAAGTGGAAAGCGTTATGGTCCTTGTAGTAGAGATATCTGAAGTTAGAAAGACATCTGTTGTGAGATCTTTTTACTTAATCCGCTAAATGTGTACAGTACCGTTCAGAAAGCAATCACCTTGAACATTTTCTGCCATAATTCGTCTCGAATCTTTTCACTCTTCTCACCTGATTTTTTGACAGCACACCTTTCAAGTAATACCGCATTACCGACTCTCCTGCGATGCAGAATTGGCAGTAGCTAACTTCCGGCCAAGTAGATTGATTTTTTCGGAAAAACTTGCGAATGCTGCATGTTTTTAGGTAGATTTCATTGTGTTTTTTGAGTCTAGAAGTATTGATGATTCTTGTTTTCTGTTAGCTGATCGCAGAAGTTGACCTATGCTCGAAATCCAAGTTGTACAATGTCTACGGTTACGAAGGCTATCAGAGGTATTGGGTATCTCACGGGCCTAAACAAACGAGCCAGCTCGGTAAGTTTACGGATTGCCGCTCCCGAGGACGCAAGGAAGATCATTTGGGCGTCAACTCAAGATCCCAGACGAGCATCTTCCGATATAATGGCCGAAATATCGACGACGGCGACAACGCTACCAGCTAGAGGTACCATCAACAGACGCCTGTGGGTTGCTGGAATATGTGGAGTAGGGCTTGTCAAAAGTATCTGGATCTCTGAAAAAACAGACGAGCTCGATTCATGGGCGCATGAACAACCAATGACGCGAAGTCATCTAGAGCGACTAGTCAGAGATTGTCTTGCTTGGTACACTTGGGTTTATTTCGTAGACGACCTTTTAAAACACAAGTTCCGACTCCAAGTACCATTTGACAACTCTCAGGCATGGTCCGGCTAAGTATTGGGTTATGGATGGTCTCTGAGTCCAGGCATGAGGTCCATGCACCATGTTCTCACCATTACGGCCTAGCAGATGTACGTAGACATTTCACAGAAATCCATGTTACTCTTCTCTCGTCCTGTGCACGGAAGAAAATTCACTTTCCTGCAAGATAACGACCCCGTACACAGATCTAGAAGGGGCGCGTGAGTGGCTTACTATCGGGAAATTCGATGCCTTGACTAACCCAGCCAGTCGCCTGACCTAAACATCAACGGACATTCGTGGAAGGACTCAAGAATCAAGAAAAGGATAATCGACAAAACAGTCACAAATGCTGCACAGAAATTCGGCCTCTTCGAAGAAGAATGGAAGGAAATCGATGAGTGCTTGATCGACAAGTTGATCTAATCAATGCCCCGCAAATGAAAAAGCATCATCAAGCATCGACGCCGACGGCTTCATTACAAAGTATTAGACCAATAGTTGATTAGGTTTCAATCTCATGATGATAGCGCTCAAGTGAAGTGATTTATTTCAAATTATTAAAACTGATGTTATTTTGTCCTGTTCAGGAATATTTGAAAAGTAGCCTTTCAAACGAGATAGAGTGGAGTTCCATGAGTTCTGTGATGGAGACATTGAATATCATTACTGTTGACAACATATCAAAAGATCAGTCAAAAGCATTGTTTTCCAGATGAGTTATGGCAAAAAAGTTCCAGGTGATTTCTTTCTGAACGGTACTGTATGTATGAGTGTGTCTGTGTAATTGTGCCTAATTTACCAAAGATTCGTAACTCCTGTTCGCATCAACCTGGAGTGTTCCAATTTGGTTGGAGTACAGGAACACACATTAGGGTGCAAAGGTGGTAGGGAGTGACTGGGCTGTACTCCACCAGGGAGAGGGAGCGAGCGAAACATGCATGAAGTGAGTAGATCTCCGAAATTATGTTGGACTACGTGAGGAATGAACCGAGTAACCTAAAACCACAGGATGTGAGAACAGTACACTTCGGCACATATCGTGCCAGCTCCTCCCGCCTATTACGGGAGGAGCGCGCACAGTATGTGCCGATGTGTTTGGCCAGAAACCAGTGGCTCCGTTTTCCTTCACCACAGCGTCCGGATACGGAAGGGTAATAGATAACTGCTCAATTTCGAACGAATAGAAGGAGGCATCTCTAAATGGTACTTAATCGGTCTCCTATTCATCGTGCGCTTTCTTTTCATTATGCAGACTGCCTTTCATGATGAGTGGGTATTGCTTTGAGGCACCCACCTGAGATCACGTCTCGGCATGACCATCTGTTTCTGTGAAGAAATGTCTTCAAAAGGCTATTACGATTGACTATTACTATTGTTGCCTTCGATTACCCCTCTTATGCGAATTTAGGCGGCTTACTCTAGTGCTAGCAGGAATGAGATGATTTTCAAAATATTAGATTGTCTGAAAAGTTTCGGCCGATTTTAAACGCCCTCGGTACATCAACTGTTGTACAAAAGATCAAGGGCTTAACCTTGTAGAGTTATATGTTTTCTGAAGGAGTTTGTCTCCCTCTATGATCCTGTTGGGATTCTTTCAGCGTTTGTCAAAGTTTGTAAGGACAGGACTCTTGTGAATGTGATTGCCTGCATTTTCGGCATCTCAAGCTTTTCTTGTACCGCTAGGCTTGGAACGCGGCTCAAGCCGCGAGCAAAATCCGTGACGTTTGAGTAGACAGTGCTCTAGGGAACGCAGTGCGTGATCGGTTTGCGAAATCCAAGCAGAGCAAATTCTCCCTCAAAGACCGGCAGCCCTCAGGGGCTATCGTCAGTTAAAACGGCCAAATCAAAATGTTAATCGGCACAGCGCTTCTCGTGGAGTAGGACAAAGGCTCAATGTTTTGAAATCAACTATCCATGATCATCTGCTGGACTTTAGCTTCTTAAAGCGCCTTGATGGTAGGATACCTCACGGAATGAACGAGCGCAATATGATGGACCGCGCCTCAGCGTGCGTCTCCTTTTTCTGACGAAATAAAAATGAGCTGTTTTCAAAATGCATGAGCACGGGGGACTAAAAGTGGACCGTGTACTACAACGTGGAGCGGAAACGATTGTGGAGCCTTCCCAGTGAGCCTCACGAACCGCTGCAAAAGTCAGAATCCAGTTGCGGAAGGTTATGCTGTGCTGCTGGTGGGACTGGAGGGAAATCACTTATCATGAGCTGTTGTCGCATAATCAATCGATAACTTCTGAAAGGTACTATAACAAGCTTGACAATTTGGAGACTGGCCAGTTCGGGTCACTGTGCGGTAGATCAGAAGTGACCCGAACTGGCCAATCGTGAGGGTGTTGTCTTCCATTAGGGTGCCTCCAGACCACGCGTATTTTAGGCCACTAGTCAAAAATTGCAGGAGCTTGGGCGGGGTGTCTTGTCATACAGTCATATAGTCCGGACATAGTTCTATCAGAATACCACTTGATTAGATTTCTGCAGTATTCTTCGAATGGAAAATCGTTCAATCTGCTGGAGGACTGCAGAAAGCGCGTGGGAGGCGTTTTCGATTTCAAATCTGGAACCTTCTATGAAAGTGGATATGAAACTCACAGAATGCTCGAATCCTTACTGAAGATAATGGAGGATATATCGTTCAATCGATGGATTTCTTCTTGTAGAAATTTACATTCGGAGATGAATCAAAAATCGGCGGAGTCTTTTCGGACAACCCGATATTCAGGTCCAAGGAAAGTCGTTTTTCTACATTCAACACAGTTGCTTTGAATTTCGAACGCATTGAGATATGGTAGCTTCAATGATGTGCATTGTATTACATGCAGTCTGAAAATATGGATCGAGTCGAGCCGCTGTCGAAAGGCATGGATCCGAGGTTTAATCTATCCGTAGGTGAAGAGGGTAATTCGAAATTTGAGTTGCTTCATGGAGCTCCAGAGAACCTGTCTTTTTGCAATGTTGCAAAAAAATAAGGAGTGTTGGTTGCGTTGCATTCAAATGGTAATCAGTCAGAAGTCGGAGCGATCTTTTCGTCTCCAATTTACTGCAACCCTACGAAATTTTTTACTCGTTTTAAGAAATCATGGAAATTCTAAGAAATCTTATCATGTCATCAGGAAAGGAGAAAGTTCCTTACAAATTTCAATTAAATAAATTTTATGCTACAGTATGGAAACGTAGGTTGTAGACAGTGACTGAGCTGTACTTCAACAGGGGAGGGAGAGAGCTGAGGCCGTGATCCGAGTGGCTCTACGGCAAAAGGGAAGGGTTGGGCAAAATTTACTTATGGTATGTCGGCCTTGTTCCGGCTAAATCGATTTATAGTTATAGTATAGTATAGTTATAGCTTTCGGAAAGGGGTGAGATTAAAGATACTTCTTCTGACACAGGGGTTAAATAGTCCTTGGGTTGCCAAGACCGTGCAATCACCAGTTGTAATACTACAGAGTGCGCCATGAATATAGTAACAAAAATATTGGCTCCCAGAAACTGTACTTCGAATTGATACATGATCAACTTTTGTGAATTTTTACTGTGCATCACATCTACGAATGAACACACAGTCATCTTATATAACTATTTCCTGTACTAATTACAAGGCGGCTAGGCACGCTATTGCGTGCGCTAGGGGCTCTAGCCATTAGGGACGGGACCATATGAGCTTCTGATTTTCATTACAAAACTTTATCATCTGAGCCTCTTCCCTGACATCTCTGTAGCGGCCATCGTTTTTTTGGGAAGTGAGATGGGGCCGTGTGTGGCCATAAAGAGTACTCAATAATCTCAATGTAAGCCCTATTTTAGTGCCAATCTCGCCCACTTGTGGAATCTGACCACATTTGTTCTACTAAATTTCACCACTTTTCCCGCATCCCGCAACGTTTCTAAATAGCTTTAAAATTTTGATCTAAGCCCCGGCCGCTTTAGTGCCAACCCGCCCACTTATGGGATTTGACCTTATTTGTTCTTTTACACCTTAATACCTTTTTGCCGCATTCCAGAACGTTCCTGAACAGAGTTACAAATTTTTGTTTTAGCCCCACCCACTTTAGTGCCAACTCCGCCCACTTTAGTGCCAGCCCCACCCACTTTTGGGATTTGGCCTTATTTGTTTTTTTACACCTTAATACCCTTTTGCCGCATCCCAGAACGTTTCTGAACTGAGTTGTACATTTTTGATCAGAGCCCCGCCCACTTTGGTGTCGGCCCCGCCCACTTCGAGGGTTTGGCCACATTTGTTCCATGACCACCAATCACTTTTTTCCCGCATTCTACAACATTTCCGAACGAAGTTACACTCGTTTTTGAAAAGTAGCTTTCACCTTAACGCACGCCCCGCCCACCGTGGGCGGGGCTTCACTAAGCTTAACCCATGCCCAGCACGCATAAGGCCCTGCTCACTTTTCTTCTTTTTTTTCGGGCCTCTGCGCCTTAATTGAATCGAGTTATGAACACACTTGGAAAGTACCGCCCATTTTGAGAAAGCTCCGCCCACAGCACATGGGTCTCCTTCGTCTGGTTTGTTGACCCAATCCTCACCTTTGAACATTTTTCCCCGGTGTCTGGACTTTTTCGAAGCAAGAATAAGATGTTTGACTGTTGGCACCGCCCACTCTTGCACATGCCCCGCCCCCGGTAGGCGGAACTCCGCAGTGCTCATATGTGCCCTGTTAGTCTTGTCCCGGGCTCCACCAATTCCGAACTTGTCCCGCTCTCTAAAGGTGTTTTTTCCGTTGAAACCGAATTGCGTGAACACACAGACATACATACAAACATACATACAAACAGACACACCAAACTTGTGGATTATATATAGAGAGATAGCTCGAAGACGCTTCGGCTACTCATCGACAGTGGCACGCAGAGTTTCTTGGAAAATTCCAGACTTTTTTCAGTGATTTTTTAGAGCAGCAACAGTGGTGCATTTTGAAGCGCAGGCTTTCCTCTCCACTATGGACTGTATCCGGCGATCCATCACATTGAGGTCCGGAAAATTCGTAGAAGAATTGCAAGCTGGGGTAAAGTCGGGAACATACCCTCAACACCAGTCTTGAACTTTTCCCATTCGTGAGCAAGTACGTCGCAATTTTCAAGTCGTACCCCCCGAAAAATCTTTGGCCCTCAGTTGCATCCTTCCAGAATAACTCTTAAGAAGTTCGGATTAAGTTTTGTACTTTTCTCGACCAAAATTTGCGATATCACTGGTAAAGATGGTAAAGATTTCAGCTCAAACTATCATATAATATTGAAAGGTTGTGAGAAGCGATTTGATTCTTCTCAGCGGCTTCAGCTCTCGTAGTGTGAAATATATTAGGTGTTCCAGAAAGTTCTGTCGTTTTTGGATGGACTACTTTTAGACGCCCTTTTCTGGTTTATTTTTCGTCGTTGTTTTGCCAAAGCGTAGTATACCATTTGAAAGCGCATTTCTCGCTCTTTCTAAATAATGTATTAGCTTTGCCTAAAAGTAACTTTCTAGCTTTTGCAGAAGCCTGGAAAGAACATGGACAAACGACAAATTCGAACCATATTCCTTTTTCAATTCAAACTAGGCAGGAGTGCAGCGGACACGGCTCGAGACATCAACATAGCGTTTGGTCGTGGAACAACAAATGAACGTACTGCACAGCGATGGTTCAGGAAATTCCGTAATGGCGACGAGAGTCTTGAAGATGATAGCCGTGGAGGTAGGCCATCGGATGTTGTTAACGATGAATTGAAAGCACTGGTCGAAGCGAATCCTCGCATGATCTTGAAGGATATCTCTAGTGAGCTGAATGTATCGATTGGAGCGGTTTACAGCCATATGCGTGAGATTGGGAAGTCGAAGAAGCTCGATAAATGGGTGCCGCATGAACTGAGTGACGAGCAGAAGAACCGCCGTTTCGAGATCTCGTCTGCTCTCCTTCTCCGAAACAAAAACGACCCTTTTTCGGACCGTATAGTAACTTGTGACGAGAACTGGATTCTATACGACAATCGGCGACGTTCTGGGCAGTGGTTGGACAAGGTCAGGCTCCGCAACATTTTCCGAAGTTGAAACAGCAGTCAAGGAAGGTGATGGTGGTAGTTTGGTGGTCAGCGGCTGGTTTAATCCATCACAGCTTTTTGGATCCAGGCGAAACCATCACAGCTGAAAGATATTGTCAGGATATCGACGAAATGCACCGGAAGTTGCGGCTCATGAGCCCTGGATTGGTGAACAGGAAGGGGCCGATCCTTCTCCACGACAACGCGCGCCCCCACGTCGCACAGACCACACTGAAGAAGCTGAACGAGCTCGGTTACGAAACTCTGCCACACCCTGCGTACTCACCCGACCTCGCCCCAACCGACTACCACTTTTTCAAGCACCTCGACAACTTCCTCCGAGAGAAGCGCTTCAACACCCGACACGATGTCGAATCGACCTTCCTCGAATTCATCGCTTCTAGGTCTCCAGAATTCTTTGCAACCGGGATCAGCAAACTTGTTGTTCGTTGGCAAAAGTGTGTAGATAACAATGGTTCTTATTTCGATTAATAAAGTTTTGTTTGAGCCGAGAAATGTGCATTGAAAGTTGAGCGTTGAAAAACGACAGAACTTTCTGAAACACCTAATACGTATACTCTGAAATCTCAACGTTTCTTCCACGTTTAACGTTCTTTGGTCAAAAAAAGCCTGTCGAAGCGCGCGCCGCGCGCAAGTAGAGCACAGCGAGTTTTCCTTCTTTTCCACTTCTTTTCGTCAAAATGCCTATAAAGCTTTCGAATCTTATTTGGATACAACTGTATTTACTCAGGGTGGACTCTTCCCATTGGAGTAGAACATACGAGCAAATCAGCAGTCATTTTTCTCGTGTCTCTGCAAGTTCTACATCATACTCCTTCCCAAGAAATTGTATCCGGAAAAAGGGTCGTATAAAAGACAAGACGACCATTTCGAGGTTTGTTTTTGACCTGTCTACGCTACGCGATTCAAGAGGCTGTCATGAGGGAAATGTTGAAACGAGGAACGATCCCGGAAAAGGATTCACCAAATGCGCGCAAAAACGGAACGGTTGGAGGATGTCTGCGAGGTTCTAGAGTTTTTCGAAATCTGACGAGTTGAGAGTACCAAAGTAGATACGTGGGCTAAGGTATATCATGAACATAAGGAGAGGTGCAGTTTTGGGGAAACTCTCCATACAAGGGAATTACGCACGTCCGAAAGGTTGTTACCATATTTATGGCGCACCCTTTAGTGACCATTATTGGCCGCCTGGATGTATCTTCACAGCATCCTTGTAATCGTACAAAGAAAGGGTTCAACAATGTTCAGACCTGTATTCTAGCGGCACTTACTTCAAGTCTCCGTATGTTCACTCAGTTGTTTATCCTTCCAGAGTTAAAGGAAGTTTAACTCGAGTTTTATAGTGAGCTCAGAGCTTCGGGAATAATTGCATATTACTTACCACAAACGTAACGGCTAATCATGTCGGCAACATGGTCAACATTGTTCCATGAATTTACATTTACGTTCGAGTTCTGAAAAGAAATTTTGGAACAAACCTTTTTCAATTTTTTCCTCGAAAGCTTACTTCAGGCCAAGTGTTGAACGAAGAATTACCCATGTTGACGACTATTGCCGAAAAACTTTTAAAGGTTCCTCTGTGGATGGGCCATCGTATCACACCACTTGCAGCATCGACATCTTCTTGTTCACTGAACATTTTCCATTTAGTAAGATTCCATCTGGTGGGAAGAGAATTTGGTAATTACGATCACTTAATAAGTTCACCTCGAAAATTCTTGGAAATATAAAATAGTTTTATCACGAATGAGATTTTAGTTATCAGAACTGGCTTCTGTTTTGAAACCTTGACATTTTTCATCCTTATTTTTTACTAGAAGAAATCTAACTTGTTGATTTTGCAAAATTCACATTCCCTCTTTATCGAGCACCGTTTGATGAAGAATTCTCAGAAACTTCTCCCTAGACAAATTCTCTAGAGTTTCCCAGATGTTCCTATATTTATTGCAAACGGTGTAGGTATACGTACCAAAAAATACATTTGACAATTAATTGTCATGTTTATTTGGAAGATCATTCACCATTTATCATTTATCATTTACATTTATACGTTAAAATTTTACTGAACGATGAGATAGTATGTGAAGAGTTAATTTTGTGATAATTTTGTTTACTGTTCAGAAGCGAGTGACTTGAAACACACAGGATTTATAAACATGTGACGATACCTCCAATGTATCCACTCAACTCCTCCCCACAAAAAGCTCAAGGTGTTTTTTTGGCTTCTGTCAAAGTTTGCAAGCCTATGTACCATGCTGCATGCTGTCTAGGGATTATCGAGTTCTGAGGCTGAACTCAATGAAACGTTAATAAGAACTCCCTCATAAGACCAACGGTATGCATGGTAAAAGCATGTCATCGGCCTAGCATGAGCATCGCCTCGAGAGCCTCAGGTGGCAACTCTCCAGAAATTTGTTTGATCCGCTAACTACTTACGTTTGTTCGTTGATCGGTTCTACACATTTCTAGCGGCCGTATAGCAATCTTTTCCCAATAGTAGACTGAAAAGTAGCGACTCTGGCGTACTGCTCGGATGATAAGTGCATTAACTATGGGAGGCTTATAAATAAAGATATAGTTTATACTTCGAAAAACACCTCTATAAAGGAAATAAAAGTTGAAATTTTTCTTAATAAATCCATCTCTCGAACTGGTTTGTTGAACTGTCAGTCAACAAATCAGTTGGAAGCTTCGATAACAATTTCCGAAAAAAAGTTTATAAGCCTTCTACATACATTTGTTAAAGGGTTCCCACGCCTATTTTCTTATACCCTAAAAATGGTTTGCAGCTCACGATAAAGATGGTTACGGAGATATTCCCAAAGTATGATCTCGAGGGTTCGCCTTGTGCTATACCTGCCACTATAAGGTCGGTAAACGTCCTGCATAGCTCACAGTAAGGGGCCAGAGATTGTATCATGTGAATGCCACACCCATAGTGGACGAGCTTCGACGGCGTTGTAGAGGCTGCAGTAACTCAAAGAACTCCCGCCTTGGAAGATCTAGCAACTTGTCATAACCCATAGGGACAGTGAAAGGAAGTTTCGGACAACTTTGGCTCGATGTAGTTATCTCTATGCGCAAGGGAGCAAGTGCAATCTTGTCCAAACACCCCTTGCATGCCATTTCCATCATGGTGTTCTCGTGCAATCTATATATCCAATACTTCAAGAAAGCATTGTTGTTCGCCTTTTTTTGTCTTTTTCTTTTGGGATTGTTGACAAAGAGTTCCCTTAGACCTTTTTTTCTAAAAGTGTTATGTTGCATAAGGCCCAACCCCTTCTTCAATAGCAGCTATTCGGGCTTGATAGTTGCGAGAGCATGAAGTTCTGTCTATGGTCAGATTTTTGGAATGATTGTTTTCAAACCTGACAGCGCTCGTGAAAGAGATCGAGTCTAATGTGACAAAAATTTTAGAATTGTTTTTAGACCAACGGTCATAATTATTGGTGAATTAAATGTAAAAAGCGTATTGGTTCCTTACTTGTCTTTCGTGAACAATATCAGTAATGCGTTATTAAGATCGATTTTTGTAGTGATGTTGCTGACGAGATCCTGGATTTTTCTGAAAAATCATCTGTCCTATACTATTTCGATCAAAGTTGAATCTTTCTTACACAGAAGTAGAAGACGCAGCCTCTGGACGGGTAGCGCTGCTGATCCAAAATGGGAATAGCTTGTTGTTACAATCTTTACGATGATACTCTTACCTCAACTATCTCTGAGTTGGCCGTACTACGTTTTCCCATGCTCTATTAGAGAACACTCTGTTGGTACCTATTACCTTGATGGCGTCACATCATTTGCCGGCCTATTGTCAAGCCATAAGTCTACCAAGTCGTTACAAACTGTGTCTCTAGTACTGCTGTAGGATGTATAGCTCGTGAATGGGTCAGTACCTGGAAGAAAATGGTTGAAACCTCATTTTCATTGGTTTCTTCTCAAGACGATTTCATATTCTAAATTAACCTACCATAAGTGGCCAATGCTACTTTGATCGAGTCATTTCGTATGTCAAGATATCGCAAGACCGATCTTACCATCGAGTACTCCTTCAAATAAATTGTTAGACGATAACGATTAAACTAGAATAGCATCTTTCTCGCTAGAACTACAAATTTACATTTCTCGCTCCTAAATCAAGAGAAGCAAATCCATCGTGTCCACATCACACTTTTTTTTTTGAAATCTTGGGCTACTCTACCTGATTGTCGCATAGTTGCTGCACTCCAACGATGTCTTTCTACCAACATTTTTTCGATACAGTGTAATACAACACAAAATATTTATGCCATTCCGGAATTTTTTCCGGATTTTTTTTTTTGCAACTTCTGTCTGGTTCAAATAAGGACCGCTCGTTATGATAGGAAGAAGAAACCATGTGTGAATTCTCGGCCTCTATGAAATGGCCACATATGAGCAACGGCTTCAACGAACTCACTCGAACCCTATCGTTCGCTATATTGGATATGTCGTCGATAGCTATTACAACGCGACGTTCACAAGAGTTCCTAACACTATCTGTTGAGGCGCATAAGGATTCTTCGGCATGCCCAATGCGAACGAAGCCTGAAAGTAGAAGTAACAACTGACATAGATTGGTTCTTCGATATCGCGAAGTATGTTTTTGTAGGAAATGTCCGTGGGGGGCTATCCCATTGTTGAGAAACATGAATACTTCGTGTAATCCATCAGATGTTGTGGGAAGATATTTAGATAGTGGTACATAGGCGCCTTTGATGATTCCTACAAAGTTTTTCAATATTGGTAGACCCCTTTCGTGAAAGTCTTTGGACGTTGATCATTACCGTTTGAAGGATGTCCCCGCATTCGTCCCCCATTCAGAATCGTAGTAACGTATTGAATGAGGCCTATACAATGACTTGCGGTGGTCAGCTGATGGAATAGTCTGTGCTTTTACCTCCCAAACTAGTGTGGTATCGATCAATCGACCTCGGAAGGGTGTAAGGCTTGTTTGGTCCAAGCGGATATCGATCTGGACTTGGAACTCGTTACCATGCGTGTGTCATAGTGCGCCTTTAGCCACTACACCTTCTGCGCTTTGCCCTCTTGTGAATAATCAAATCTGAAAGGTATTAATAGCCGACACAGGTGCCCAAACAGAAGGAAGCTCTGGTCGAACCAGCATCCGAGGTCGAGCAAGTCTTGCACAGGGCAGTTTCGAGCAATTGCAGAATCGGTTTTTGATTAGTTCATTCTTTGAACGTTGACGGTGATTTTTGCAATCTGAAAGGTGTTCAAAGGTTCTTCAGAGTCGTGCAGCCACAAAAATCGATATGATTGATACACATATACAAACACACAATACACAAGTAGACGGCCAAATTCTGTAAATTGTCCCATTTAATCTTTCCGCACTCATCGTTGGAAGGATGACTCAAAAATTACGGCCCCTTAACTATTATCGATGCCTGAGTCATGCCCAATACATACTTGTGTCCATCTGTTCCACCTCTAACCTCTTGCAAACGACCTGACACTCTTTTGTGAAAGTGCCAACACACACATTAGATTTGAATGATCAAAAGCTGCAAAATGACTGCTTTATGATAAGGTTCCCTGGCTGATCTCCATTGGTGAATTGCTAATTTGGGCAGTTAGCTATCGGAACAAAAAGCTGTATTTATGTAGGTCTGCATCCTGGCCCAGTCCCCATATTACGATCCTAAACCTACGGCGAGATGTTGGTAATCCTTAAATTTTGATTATGAATCATTTCGCTGTAATTGCTATTGTATGCTATCTGGCACCTAAGCGGGTGTGAAATTTTTTGAAAGCAAATTTTTTGAATTAATTTTTGAACTAATAGTTCAAGATCTCTGAACTTGTAAGTTCATCGAATCAGATACGATGTTTTGTAATTCCACGGTAAAAGTCATTTCCTTTATCATAAAGGTTTTTTCTGTTTTTGGACGATTTTTCCTTATATGAAAAGGTCATTTCTATTGTTGTAATGATTCAGGTCAAACTCACCAGCCAGGAAGAGCGCGTATAGGACGAGTCGCAACATCCTTTCTGCCGTGTTAAGGATTTAACGACTTTCCTGTTCAATAATGTCAGGTGAATCGGCCTTATAGATGCGTGAACTTTTTTTTTAATATTCTGGAAAACTCGACTGATAAGATTAGAATCTTCGCTCTGTCTGATTTCGATTTCGTTGCAAAGTCACAAAACACAATTGAAGTTTGATGTCCAAGGTAAAAGCTCAGATCTGTTTTGGCTAGTCCTTCCTAGCCACTAGCCATCTATGAAAGTTGATGAGTAACGGAACTCTTCTATACATGGATTTGTCTGCTGAACTCTGTTTATTTTGCTTGTGATGAGTCCTCCGATATGAGTTCCTCGACCTCAAATATGGGGTGTCGTTGTTCCCGTTGTCGTTGTCGTTGTTGTAGGTCCACTGCGGAACTGGCTTCAGAGCCTTCTTGTGGGTCCTGCTGTTCTGGTGCAGCACCTTCTTTTCACCAGCACTGTAGCACTGTACATGTTGGCTATTGAATAAGCGAGCATAAACAAATGCTCATCTCAAGTTTTTATCGTCCTACTTCGCAAGCTGACATCAATGAATAGGTATTAGCCTTTCATATGACTTATTCTTTATGATCTTTTCAATGATTGTGGAAATCTACTGTTTGAGCTGTTATCAATTACAGGAGAGGATTATAAGTACTGTAATCACACAGAAAAAGCATTTGCTGCTTTACCATTGTTCAAAAATTCACTGGCATTCCATCACTTAGGGGTTTCATTATTAATAATCTTCATTTTTGTAATTCTCTGTTTAAGTACATTTATTCTTATTTTCCACCCACCGAAATTGCAAGTCGTGCGTTGAAAGTTTCTCGCATGAAGTTTACATTCGAATTAATGAGGCTGGCGAGCATTTCACTTCAACTTTTGAATGTTATCGACAGTTCGACATTTAGTATTCATCAGCACAAACAGTACTTGGTTGGTCTTTTAATTAGGCTTGTTTTTTTTCTCGGAAATAAGGTCATATGTCATGCAACTCTAATTTTTAAAAACATCGAAATTAGAAAAGTCAATAATAAAACAACCTGAAAAGTGCAGACTACAGGTTTCTTTTCCGCGAGTGCGAACAGGTAACATCGCTATCTGCTTCTGCTGGAAATGCAAAAACGTACGTTCCTGCGACTGATAAAGTGTCAAAAGAATATCGATATCTTTTCATGTTTGAGGGACAGGTAAACAATTCGTTCATTGCTGTCAGCCTGCAAGAAAACGCAAAGGTTCTGAAAAAATAATTCCCGCTTCCAAAAGCGGCTGCGTGATAAGTAAGCAAAAGCCCAAGTCATTCACGATACTGAAACTGGGCAATCCTGTGCATGCCACAGAAAATTCAGGTCTGACCTTTCCTGTGCAGTATTTCCCTCTGTCGACAGATCTGATCGGTCAAACCAAAAAATGATGTTCCTGTGCATATTGCAAATTGATTGAAGCTATTGAATGGAAAGTGTCTGAGGCTATAAACTGTTACAGCTTCGGGAAATGCTTTATTAAGCACAAGACGAGACGACAGTTGACATGTGCACCATAGGATGAGGCTTTTCTAGTCAAGTCACATAGCAGTGACTAACAGTGTCCTACTATATATAACGCGCTAAGTGTGTCTGTTGGTTTGTCTGTGTGTGTGTGTGTTTGTGTGTGTGTGTGTGTGTTTGACCGGAAATTCATAACTCCGGACCCCGTCGACCTAGAGAGTTCAAATTTCGTAGGTGTAAGGGGGGCAGGATGGGAACACTAATGGTGGGCGGTGGTGCCGGACTCCGCCCACAGGGGGCGGGGTTTGTGCGAAATAAACGTTTGAGCGCAAGTTCATAACTCCGGTCCCCGTCGACCTAGAGAGTTCAAATTTTGTAGGTGTAAGGGGGGCAGGATGGGAACACTAATGGTGGGCGGTGGTGCCGGACTCCGCCCACAGGGGGCGGGGTTTGTGCGAAATAAACGTTTGAGCGCAAATTCATAACTCCGGTTCCCGTCGACCTAGAGAGTTCAAATTTGGTAGGTGTAAGGGGGCAGGTTAGGAACACTTATGGTGGGCGGCGGGGCCGGACTCCGCCCACAGGGGGCGGGGTTTGTGCGGAAAATCGTAGCTGCAGTTCCCGTGGACCTAGAGCGTCCAAATTTGGTAAGTTTACCCAAGATAGGATGGACACGCTTATAATGGGTAGCAGGATTGAGCTCCGCCCACAATGGGCGGGGTTTGGGCAGAAATTCATAGCTCCTGTTCCTGTGAACCTTGGAAGTTCAAATTTGGCATGAGCACAGGAGACAGGATAAGAGCACTCATGGTTGGTAGCAGGACCGGACTCCGCCCACAAGGGGCGGGGTTTGCGTGAAAAACTTAAACGTGGACATATAGCGTTCAAATTTGGTAGGGGTACAGGCGGCAGGATGGGAACACTCATGGTTGGTGGCAGGACCGGACTCCGCCCACAAGGGGCGGGGTTTGTGCGGAAAGTCGTAACTGCAGTTCCCGTAGACCTAGAGCGTCCAAATTTGGTAAGATTACCCAAGATAGGCTGAACACGCTTATAATGGGTAGCAGGATTGAGCTCCGCCCACAATGGGCGGGGTTTGGGCAGAAATTCATAGCTCCTGTTCCTGTGGACCTTCGAAGTTCAAATTTGGCATGAGCACAGGAGACAGGATAATAGCACTCATGGTTGGTGGCAGGACCGGACTCCGCCCACAAGGGGCGGGGTTTGTGTGAAAAACTTAAACTTGGACATATAGCGTTCAAATTTGGTAGAGGTACAGGCGGCAGGATGGGAACACTCATGGTTGGTGGCAGGACCGGACTCCGCTCACAGGGGGCGGGGTTTGTGCGAAATAAATGTTTGAGCGTAAAGTTATAACCTCTGCCCCAGTGGACCTAAAGCGCTCAAACTTGGTAGGAGTACAGGCTGCAGCATGGGAACACTTATGTTGGGTGGCGGAGCCGGACTCCACGCACGGGGGGCGGGGTTTGTGCGAAAAATCGTAGCTGCAGTTCCCGTGGACCTAGAGCGTCCAACTTTGGTAAGATTACCCAAGATAGGATGGGCACGCTTATAATGGGTAGCAGGATTGAGCTCCGCCCACAATGGGCGGGGTTTGGGCAGAAATTCATAGCTCCTGTTCCTGTGGACCTTGGAAGTTCAAATTTGGCATGAGCACAGGAGGCAGGATAAGAGAACTCATGGTGGGTGGCAGGACCGGACTCCGCCCACAGTTTGGCTAGAAATTCATAACTCCTTCAGGGGCGGGGCTTGCAGAGAAATGTCAAAATGGACCTAGAGCGACCAAACTTGAAAGAATACAGGAGGCAGGATAGGAACATCGATGGAAGGTTGCAAGGCGAAACTCCGCCCTAAAAGGCTGGGCGTGAATAAATACTATTGATTCGGACCCAGACCGTTGAAACTCGAGGACGCAAGGAGTCGGCTGGGAACATTGATGGTAGCTAATATAGTAGACTCAGCCGCGATGAAGTATCTGAATACTTTTTTCTCTGAGTAATTGCATTTGTGATGTTATGCGATGTTCTATTTGGACACAGCGAAGATGGCTTACAGAAAAAATCGCTCATGACTCGGAGCTAATACTGAGGGTGTAGAGCTTTCAAAGAAAAAGGAGAATCCGAAGTGTTATTTACGCATAGCAAATTTCTCACAGGAAGGGGGAGCGCCCGGCGTAGCCGGGCGAACCCATAAGAAGGAGGGAAGCCCGGCGTTAGCCGGGCGGCCCGACTGGTGAATGTATAGCCAATGTACTTTGTCACTAGTCAAGCCCATGAGGGTTAGAACACGACCGTTGAGCAATTTTCTACACCACCTCTTCCACAAGGCGAAATAGTGGGAGTAAAACAGAAAACTAACGACAGCATTCATCTGATCACAAATGTCCATTCCTCTACGTGTAGGACTTCAGCCTTGTCTCAACTTGAACTCGGCGCGGCGGTCGGCAAATGCGTCGCGGTCGTCGTTCTTCTGGGGGCTGATTCGGTGGTAGAGCAGTTGCGTTGGAAGTGTCGTTTTTCAATATTGACGGCCTTTCGTCAAAAACAGGCGTGGCGACGTTTCGGCACTGTCCGGTTTGCACAATGTAGCTGGGAATCAACGGTATCCAATCGGATATTCTGTGCTTTTCCAGAATTCGGGAACGCATCTGATTCACATGACGCCGCTCCACTGCCTCTTTGGTCAGCAGATTATACACTGCCTGCCCATGACGACAGAGAACTTTTGCGGGGATCCATTTTCTTCCTCCTCTTCGAAAATCCATAACCCAGACGGTGTCTTCTGGCTCAAAAGATTCTAGACGAGAACCGTGGTAGCGGTTGAAGTGGTCTTTCAGGTTCTTGTCTCGCTCCGCAGTTACATGTCGAGGCATAGTAAGCAGAGTGAGTGGCGTACGGAGTCGATGTCCCAGAAACTTCTCTGCTAGTGATCGTCCTTCGGGAGAGCATGTGCTCCGATAGGACAAGAGCATTTCTATGCTACTCCATCAAGTCCTGCTATCATAGAGTAGATGATTTGTTGAAATATACCTGGGTTGTAACGGAAAAGACCAAGGTGGGTATGGATTGTAAGCAATTCTTCTGAGTCTTCATCTACTTAATTTGTAGGTATGCATCAGCTTGGTCGATCTGCGAGAATAGCTGGCCATCATTGAAATTTGTAAAGTTTTCTTCTGTTGTTGGCAGTGGATGTTGATGGAGTGAAGGGGAACCATTCAGTCCAGACGAAAAATCCGCACATAGTTGGACACTGCCATTGCTTCTCTTTACAACAACTATTGGTGCTGCCCATCTGAGTGATCAACTGCTGTCAGAGCTCATTCTTGAACTAAGGGTCGATTTCTGCGTTAACGGCCGGCTGAGAGGCAAATAGCTTAGGTCGCTTCGCTTTTAACGGTATGTCGATTGAGCATTAATTTCGGTACAGCGTCCAGATCCTGGATCAAATACCTTAGCGAAGTGTCTTCTCAAGTGAGCGACAAGTTCAGCGCGATTGTTGTACAATGTTGCCGTTGCATGCCGACAATTGTACTAATCCTTAAGTTGACTATAGTTTGGCATTTGCATACATCACTCGAGTCCTAGTAGAAGGCTGCTTCTGTAACATAACATTCTCCTCCTTCAGAGATAGGTTGGGGGTTGCGATCGAAGATTGTGAAATCAGTATTAAAACATCCATGGCTATGCATGTTTTGATACTGATTTCACAATCTTCGATCGAATTTCGGGTCAACAGTGAAAACCGGTGGGCGAACACGGTTTTCACTGTTGCAATAACTTGGCCAAGAGTCGATGACCCAATCTTGCTCCCTGTTTTGCGTGGAGTGATGTCTGGTCCAGTGTCGAGTTGCAGACGAGTAGGCTATCCGTTTGTGAGCACTCTCATATAGGTACACGCATCACGAACAGTAATGGCTACAATTTTACAGCGGAGTTTTCGCTTTGAGGTTTTCGATCTTGTCCTCTGAGTTGACAGTTTTGCGATTTTGTTCGTCCGAAGTAGCCTCTTGATTTTCACAGGAGGGATCATTATATTGCTGAAACTTATACGCTTTGGATAGCGCTGTTTCTTCATTGATTTTCGCTATGAGCCGCATTTATTGCCTTCGTCTCCATTGTTCGGTTATTCGAGCGCAATGTGACGAATGTTTCGCATTCACTGTTTTTTCGAGGCGGTTTATCTCCTTCATCATACGAAGATGCATTTTTGAATGTGACGCGTTTGTGAGACCAGAAGAGAAGACGAGACATTTGATTGATTTGCTGCCAATATCCTTCATGCAGACCTCCTCGAATTTTTTCTCAATTGTGTTGCCAAAGTCGCGGTGTTGTATGTGTGTTGCGGACATTGGAGGGCAAGAAGATTGCAGAAATCCGAATCGTCAAAGGATCAAATAGTTTTGCCAGGGTCTCGACAGTAGTGGGTAAATCAGTGTTTCGCGGCTTCAACGGTAAGGCGTGTTCCGATACGTATTGTATGTTGCCTTATTCAGTGACCAGTTTGGCTATGCACGCTAACGCGCGCAGTACAGGGTGGCGAAAAATTACGTGCGCGCGAGTTTGGGAGCGATCACGTGACTGCTTTGAACATCCAAGCCGGCTTTTACGCATCAGTTGCTTTCTTTACACCTTCGATAATCAGCCTGTGAAGAGAAAGTTGTTCTCAAGACCATGGTGCAGGCCTGCACAAGCTGCGAGGAGATTGCGCGCCTAGCCAGCGGCGGGATGAGGAACACTGCAATTGCGTCGAAGCTCAGAATTTCTTTGAGAACAGTTCAAAAGATTGTGAAGCAATGGAAGGGGGAAGTACACGTCCTAACCAAGCCGGGAAGAGGGAGGAAGCAGACTGTCAACACAAGGAGGATGCGTGGTATTATCGAGAATAGGATTGACCGTAAGGATGACCGGAGCCCGAACAATATGGCAGAACAGCTGAAAATCTCCAGAAAACCAATTCAAATGATAGTGAAAAATGAGCTTGGGTTTCGAAGTTATCGCTTACTAAATGGGCATGCTCTTACCGAAAAAGCAAAGCAAAGCCAAAAAGAAAAATGCAAAAAACTGCTGGAGTTTTTCGAGGTGCGCCGCTTGGAAGACGTTCTTTGGTCTGACGAAAAAGTTTTCACCATGAAAGTGGCTAAAAACCCTCAGAAACACCGCCAACTCCTTAGTCCAGCTCTCAAGAACACCCGCAAGAGAAGAATTGCCACAAGGAGTTTGTTCGTCAAAAGTTTAATGGTTTGGGGTGGTATCAGTGCATCAGGCAAGACTCCGTTGATTTTCGTAGAAAAAAATGTGAAAATTGATGCGAAGTCCTACCAAAAGAAATTCTTGAAAAACTTAGCTATCCTGAAAGCAAAATCACCCAACTTCATTCCTCAGCAGGACTGGGCTTCGGCCTATGCAGCGAGATCCACCATTCACTTCCTCGAGACCGAAATTGGCAACTTCCTGACAAAGGATCTGTGGCCTTCTAATAGCTCAGATTTGAATCCTTTGGACTTTGCTGTTTGGGGTTATATGGAAGGGGAACTAAGGAATAGGAACGTGAGAAGTTTGGTGGCTTTGCGAAAGGAAGTCTGCAAATCTGGGACAGTTTGGGCCTCGGCTACCTTCGGCGCACCGTCGACTCGGTGAAAGGACGAATCGAAGCCTGTATCGAAGCAGAAGGCGGGCACTTTGAAAATTTGTTGTGATTATGTAACGTCATTGTTTGTTGTTTTATGAAAATACTCTTCATTCCATGTTGGTAAACGAATAGTAAAGTTCGAGCGTTTTTTATGGCGCACGTAATTTTTCGCCACCCTGTATATGTCGACGGCCACTTATCCACGATGGAGTCATTCAGCGGTATGTTGAATAATCAGAATAAGATAGTTCTCTTAGATTCGAGCGCTGAACTGCTGATAGCATCACACTCGATATATTTGAGCACAGTTATTAGTGGTTCTCGAACGTTTCTGAAGAGAACTATAAAGTTTTGGTCTAAGCCCCGCCCACTTTGGTGCCAACCCCGCCCACTTTCGGGATTTGACCACATTTGTTCTTTTACACCTTGACACCTTTTCGCCGCATCCCAGAACGTAACAGAGTTATGGATTTTTGATCCAAGCCCCGCCCACTTTGGTGCCAACCCCGCCCACTTTCGGGATTTGACCACATTTGCTCTTTTACACCTTGACCCCTTTTTGCCGCATCCCAGAACGTTTCTTAACAGAGTTATAAATTTTTGATCTAAGCCCTGCCCACTATGGTACCAACCCCGCCCACTTTCGGGATTTGACCACATTTGCTCTTTTACACCTTGACACCTTTTTGTCGCATCCCAGAACGTTTCTGAATAGAGTTATAAATTTTTGATCTAAGCCCCGCCCCCTATGGTGCCAACCCCGCCCACTTTCGGGATTTGACCACATTTGCTCTTTTACACCTTGACACCTTTTTGTCGCATCCCAGAACGTTTCTGAATAGAGTTATAATTTTTGATCTAAGCCCCGCCCCCTATGGTGCCAACCCCGCCCACTTTCGTGATTTGACCACATTTGCTCTTTTACACCTTGACACCTTTTTGCCGCATCCTAGAACGTTTCTGAATGGAGTTATAAATTTTTGATCTAAGCCCCTCCCACTATGGTGCCAACCCCGCCCACCTTCGGGATTTGACCACATTTGTCCCATTACCTCTAACCACTTTTTTTCCGCATTCTATAACTTTTCCGAGCGAAGTTACACTCTTTTTTGAAAAGTAGCTTTCAGTTCAACGCACGCCCCGCCCCTCGTGGGCGGAGCTTCGCTAAGCTTACGTATGCCCAGCACACATAAGGCCTTGCTCACTCTTTTTGTTTTATTTCCTGGCCTCGACGCCTTCGTTAAATCGAGTTACGAATCTCTGTGGTAAGTACCGCCCACTGCGAGAACGCTCCGCCCACCGCCGGTAAGTTTCCTTTATTTTGATTGTTGACCCATCTCTCACCTTTGCACATTTTTCCCGGTGTCTGGAATGTTATGAGACCGAATTAGAAGAATTTGCTCATGACCCCGCCCAATTCCGACGCATGCCCCGCCCCTTGGGGGCGGAGCTCCGCTGAGCTCACGTGTGCTCAGTTGGTCTTGCCCTATGCTCAACCCATTCCAAACTTGACCCGACCTCTCCAGGTGTTCCTTCAGGTAGTATCGAATTTCGTGACAGACAGACAGACAGACAGACAGACAGACAGACAGACAGACAGACAGACAGACAGACAGACAGACAGACAGACAGACAGACAGACAGACAGACAGACAGACAGACAGACAGACAGACAGACAGACAGACAGACAGACAGACAGACAGACAGACAGACAGACAGACAGACAGACAGACAGACAGACAGACAGACAGACAGACAGACAGACAGACAGACAGACGCGAGCGCTTTATATATAGTAAGGATAAGGTTTCGCCTACGGTCATCGGAAAGTGAAGAGATTCTTGGTCATCGATTACTGGTCCATAGCGTTTGTACCATGTCAAACGTGGAATCGTTGTCTTTCGTAATTAAAATACGGAAGGCCCGTACTGTGTTGCCGTACGCATCGGGAGACGATTGTTTTAGAAGTGACTGCTCCGGTACCAGCTTCTGTTCTACAAGCAAGTTTATCAGTCGATGTATCTGCCGTTGAAAATCGTTTGTTGTAGCTGGAGCGTTGCTTGGCATGTCGTGATTCTTCGGCATTCTAATCGCTAGTGTTGCAGTTCTGAGAAGAAGTGCTCTATTGGGCACAAGACGACAACTGAGACTAGTCAAACCCATGAGAGTCAAAATACGCCCGTCGAGCGGTCTTCTACAATGTAAACTACGGTGGAAGTTAGAGAGGTAAGGAACATATGATGGAACAGTTTCTTATTCAAGTGATAGAAAAGTTAAATAGGTGAAATACAGGGTGGGCCAAAATTATGGTGACGGCGCGCGCTGTTGCTCATAATTTTTCGATTTTTTTTTCGCGATTTATAACATTTCATCCGGTTTTTCCATTTCGCCAGGTAGATAGGTAGATGAATAATATTATAGATATGGATAGATATCATTATTTCTTTCCCCTAGTGATACTGAACTTTTTACATATTTCAAAATAAGTAAGCGTCACTACTCCGGAAATCAATCTTCACTCTACATTTACAAGTACTTCTGGCACGAGACACCTGCAGATGACTGAATATAAGGGGGCAGCTGGTATAATCAACCATAAGACTAAGTGGAAAGTAAGCACGGGGGAAGTCTGCGTAGCGATGAAGTTTATTCTGTGCACAAAGTGGGTGAAGAAATAGATATCTCGTGGAGTTTCTTGCGCTACATCGTGAAAAATCCTCTGCATAACAAGGCCTGTAAACGATCACAAAGTGATTTTTCGAGTGAGCACATTAGAGAGAAGAGAAAGATCTCAAGAGAGTTCAAAACAGCTGCTGCTCCGTTTCCGAAAAAATTGCCATAGGAAATCTTGTTAATTGACGAAAAGATATTCACGGTGGATTTATATGAAGCTGAAAGAAATGGATTTGATCCGACGCTAAGCTTTCTAACCTTTTAGCTGGCCTTTGCGCGCATCATCGCCGGAGCTCTAAGACAGAGTATTTTTGCAAACTAAGGAGTCAAAGCCAATTAGGAGAACTATTGATTCCGCCATATGCAATTTGACTCTATGTCGACTTATACCGAACATATTGTCTATATAGAGCTTTTGACCGTAAATTAGAAATTGACCTGGATTTTTTAAAGGGGTTTCCCTACTTTATAACTTTCGATCAATGGCCACTTAAGAGCCTTGACCTGAATCTCATGGATGTCTCAGGGTGGAGTCAAGCTTGGAAATAAAGCATGTGTCAGCCCAAAAAGAACTGGAATAATCACGAAAGTGCTTTACAATGAGGCGGAATCAACTCGTTGATCCTACCTGCGCGCCACCGTCCATGCCTTCTACCATCGTCTCTGGGCCTAAGTTAAAGCGGAAAGCAACAGATCTCAATTTCAATGATTTTTTTGATAAGGGATTACTGATGAAAACTTTTTTGAAATTTGTTTTTTTATTAGCTTGCTGTTCGTTTCCGGTAATGTGATATCTGTGCCAGCATAATTTTGACTCACCCTGTAGACAAGTTCGTCACAAACTCGGTGTAGTTCGGAATGAATGATTGCGTTTCAGTCAGGAAGAACTGAAACGGTGCATTAGACCCACACGAGAAACAATACCATACGATGCTCAACTCCTTGCTCTCAACACACATGTCAAAGTGTTCAGGCCGTTGTTGGTGTGAAGCTGTGTTGTGACGCTGGTCAAATAATATTCTACTCTGCACCATCACCAGCTCATCCACAGGCCATCGAACAATGCAATCGTCATGCTGAGGGTTGCAAAAGTATTTGGACATATGAAACAAAACTTTATGGATCACAACGTAAAATTTGTCGGAAAAGTCATCTTGGTTAATCAGCTGGCGAAGTTCCGGTGGACATTGCGAATGCTCTTCTCCCTTTCTGGTCCTCCTTTATCACTTCTCCACTTCCTTAACACTCTAGTGAGGATCCTCAGCGAGCCGACTCCTTCCCTTGTCGATTTCGACGGTAGCGGAACCGTCCCGTAAGCAGGTGAAGCAAGGTAATGTTAGTTGACGAACATTCAGGAGTTCGCTCCTGAGTTTCACGGCGCTATCCACTCTTTCGAAAAAAACAGAAACTGTCGCAGAAGGGGCAATGGTTCAATCCCTGTAAGATTTCGGAACAGAAGCCAGTCATGAATCACTTGTGATTGAAAATAACATGATCTAATCAAAGTGTAACCGCAGCACCGCCGTGACTCTCAGGTTGAAAGCAAGCAGAAAGTTTCCTGGAACGGTGAATCACTCTGTGTGGTGTTGTTCTCGATTTGTAGGAAGCCCATTCAGGCTATGGCGCTAACACAATTGCTCATCTGCACTGACGTCATTTAGCGCAATATTTCATGTATTAGGATGAGATAGTCCTTTCCAGATGCAAACGCTGTGATCGCTATAAGGGCGCCCTTTTGATAAATTTTAATCATTCGAGCAGAATTATAGATAGTTGATCATAGCCCTGTCCACCACTGTGCAGACCCATGCTATCCTTGATCAGCCCTCTTCTAGCTGACCCTAACCCTTTTTCCCTCATTCTGAAACTTTTTTAAACAGAGTCATGAATTTTCGCTTCAGCCTGCAAACCCCACCAATCCCAGATATTTGGCCATATCCTTCCATTACCTACAACCACTGTCTTCCGTGTCCTAGAATGTTTTCGGATAGAATTATGAATTTTTGATCTCAGCCACGCCTACCTTAGTGCAAGCCCCGCCCACTCCAGGGACTTGACTGCTTCCATCACCTCTGATCATTATTTTTCCGTGTTCTAGAACGTTGTCGGACAGAGTTAGGAATTTTTGATCCTAGCCCCTCCCACTTTGTCGCAAACCCACCCCACTCCAGGGATTTGGCCGCTCCCTTTTCATTTCCTCCAACTACTCTTCCTGCTTTCTAGAACGTTTTTGAACAAAGTTATGGTTTTTTTCTGAAAGGACCTAACATTTGAATACACGCCCCGCCCACTACGGGGCCTCGACATGTTTACGTATGCCCAGCACGCACAAGGTCTTTCTCAGTTCGTTTACTAATTTTGTGGCCTCCACGTTTCCGTTGAAAAGAATTACGATCTTATGTGGTGAGTATCGCCCACTGCGAGAGCGCTCTGTCCACCGTCGATGGGTCTACTTTGATTCACTTGTCGACCCATTCTTCATCTTTGCCCATTTTATCCCGACATCAGGATGAAACTATGAAACTTAGCTCAAACATTCTTTCAAAGACACCGCCAACAGAGACTGCGACAGAGACTTAACCTGAATTCTGCAAGTGCTGCAAACAAACAAATAAAGAGATAGATAAATAGATAGATAGATAGATAGATAGATAGATAGATAGATAGATAGATAGATAGATAGATAGATAGATAGATAGATAGATAGATAGATAGATAGATAGATATAGAGATAGAGATAGAGATAGAGATAGAGATAGAGATAGAGATAGAGATAGAGATAGAGATAGAGATAGAGATAGAGATAGAGATAGAGATAGAGATAGAGATAGAGATAGAGATAGAGATAGAGATAGAGATAGAGATAGAGATAGAGATAGAGACCGACAGACAGATAGACAGACAGATAGACAGACAGATAGACAGACAGATAGACAGACAGATAGACAGACAGATAGACAGACAGATAGACAGACAGATAGACAGACAGATAGACAGACAGATAGACAGACAGATAGACAGACAGATAGACAGACAGATAGACAGACAGATAGACAGACAGATAGACAGACAGATAGACAGACAGATAGACAGACAGATAGACAGACAGATAGACAGACAGATAGACAGACAGATAGGCAGACAGATAAACAGACAAATAAACAGACAGATAGACAGACAGATAGACAGACAGATAGGCAGACAGACAGACAGACAGACAGACAGACAGACAGACAGACAGACAGACGCGAGCGCTCTATGTATAGCGAGGATGGAGGGAATGATCGTCGGTTTGGAACTTCGAGGGCGATGTTCATCCACAATTACGGCTATTGACAATGTAAAAAGTATGGTTTGATCTGAGGCTGCCTAGCGCCATTTTATCATGTCTTTTGATTGTTAAAAATTTCTTTTGAATCAATTTGAACTAATTTATTTCATGCATACATGCATTCTTTCAGAGTTCACGCTCGTCGTTGCTCATCTGAAATGGGCAGTATTTGGTCGAGTCACATGGTGTCGTTTGGCATATGTGGAAGTGATCGTTGTCGCATTCATCAGAGAACCATTCAGTCCTGAAACAGTGAGTGATTGAGACGTTTTGATTTAGTTGTGTTTGGACGAGGTAAATAACAACAGCTAGTTTTAGCCCGTCGATTTGGTAAATTTTCATATTTGCTGGACTACTTTTTATATTGTGCAAATACGGCGACATTTCCTCCCACACTTTCCAACTGCTTGAACCTACCGTCTTGCACTGCTTCACTAGTATTTCTACTGTTAATTTTTTAAGGCGTAATCCCATTATTCAAGCCTTCAATAGTGCCGGTGTTCACACTTCATCCCAGCCGTCGTGCGCAGCCACAACTCAATGTTAAATTTATAGCTGCATTTTTTCCATGCTACTTCATCTCTTTTGTACCTTCAGAGCTGGACACCCATAGTATTCTTCTTCTACTCTCAACTGCAACTATTTCTGTTCATCATTCATTCCTCCTTGTACTCGAAGTTGCGAATACCAAGATGTAATCATGTGGTATCATTGGACATTTTTTAAGTCAGATAGCCCGTGAAATAGCACGAAAATTCTAGAAGGAGCTTACTTATGATCGCCGTTCCTTCGCATGTAGACGCATTCACCATTTTCAGTGGTTTGTCGTCCTTTCGCCCACCTTGTGAAATCGCCAACCTTAAAAGGGTCCGTAGTCTGCAAGTCGATGCGGTTCTACAATTCTCTTACAAAACATGGGTTCGCTCATCACACTACAGATAATTGGCGTAATTGGCGAGCTCAGTGTTTACAACCATGTACCTCCAAAAACCACACATGGATAGTATTTCACAGCGATCACCGGTGGTGAACGGACTAAATGCAGAGATTTCCCTCTGACGACTCCTCTCGTCCATCATATCATTTTAAGGTTCAACATGTACACATGTATGAATAGATTATGCTGCTCATTTTCACATATTCGAAAGATCAAAATGAAGATACAATTCTTCTACATTTAAGAAACGGGAAAACGGCTCAAAGTTAAATCATAGGAACGGCTTTCCTTTCCGCGAATTGAAATCAATGATTCATAAGGTGACGCAGCATAAATGATTTTATGCTCAAAGGCACAGTTCACAGTCACTGATGGTAAGAGGTTCGCATCTCAACCTCTTTGCTTCATTGTGATGGTGCATCCTCTACAAGGCTGTCATACCACTGTCACTCTTGGATTCATAGCCGATTTTGTAGCCCTTGTTACATCCTTTCTAGGTCCTTTTCGATCCTATAGATTCCTATGTGCTATGCTTGAGAAACGCAGGGTCATCCTGAGAGGAATTCCAAAAAGCCAGGTCTGCTGTGAACTATGCCTCCATTATAACATTAGGCTAAGAGACTCGTCATCATGATGCTTCTGCATCTATCTGTTCACCACTCGATGGTCCGAACAAAATTCCCTACATCAGTGAATCACTTCAAGCGTGGGCATAGGTGTGGAAAAGCACTAGCACTAACGCTTCAAATTCTCCTCGCATGTCGAATTTGCGATTTTTAGAATCTCTACACATTATAAACTTGATTTACCAAATTCTATAGCAACCGATATCTTCCCTTTCACTTCTTGACAAAAGAAATGTTCTAAAACTCACTGTTCTACCGTCAGGCCACTTCCATTGGTTGTCTTTCCATTGCAGTCCTAACCAGAATTTTGTATTCGGCAGAACCACTGAAGTGAATAGATCTCATTCTTTCCAATGCTTGTGCTACATCTAGATAAACCTGCGAAAAGATTTCATGTGGCAAAATGGATTTTTTGATTGGTTATGTATGGTTTTTAGCCGTTGGCATATAAGCTCTTTCCTTAGGGTTGGGCAGTTGGGCTGGAGTATCTAGGACTCTGCTTTTGGCTGCGGATGTCTGTCAGAGCGAATTTCGTAACGAATCTCAGGTTTTGTAGTACACCACTACATCGGGAGCCTGATCCAGGAGTGGCTTCGATTCGAGGTTTGCACGAGAAGTATCAGCCAGAGTCGCACCACTAGAGCATATGTCAAAACACTAGTAACAATAAGTCCAGGCATACTGCTCAGTGTGTTCTTAGCTGTATGAGTTCGGGAATGACACACAGACTAACAGCTATCTCAGGTATTCACACGGACTTGGTTCGAGAAACTTCTGAGCCGCAAGAGAGCGGAACAAACTCCTTAGTTCTATTCGCTACCCAGGCCGCAGGGTCCGGCATTGTGCGTCCGCGAAGGTCGCAGTGGGTTGACTTCTAGGCATTCCATCTGCCTTTAAGTTTCATTCATATCTATGCAAGTCAGTGCATTAGCTTTTGGAAGCTGAGGCAAAGCTGGTTTGGCCGGAGAAATTTCGGAGACGAGAACTGCCATGGTGTAGTATGTTTGGCCACGGGATGTGTTTCTTTTCATCTCTGTTCGTTGGCAGGCATTCGGTCTTGAAGTATCGCGCCTCGCTCAGGATCCACTCCCATCCATAAGGGAACGACGAAAATAGCCTTTGATGTCACAAATGCATAAAAAGTATATCACCATCTTTTGCGCTATGATGGTTAGTTTATTTCCAATTCGTTTGTGATAATAGTAACACAAGCGATTCCTGGCCCTGCGGCACCTCACCAGACAACTGATGCAAAGTGTGAGAAATAGAAAGTGCTTACACTTTGTCAAAAAGGCGTCCTTCTCCTTGTCCTCATCGACAGCGAGTATACCGTCATTCTTTCGATAACACGTCCTATTGGCTAATCTCTGTAAAGATCATGCCTCATTAAAAATTAGTAATCCGGACAGTATCAGTATAATAACCATATCCCCAAATGATCATAGGTTGTTTAAGTTTCACAATTGGTTAGAATTTTTTTATTGTTTAAAAGTAATATAGGGTCAAGTAGGCTGTCTTACTCTCGAAGTTTTTCTCTTATCTCAAGGGAATTGATTGGCTGACTTTCCCACCACTCAATCTGAAAGATCGGCGATGAAACATTGAAAACACGTCTTCTTTGTTTTGGAACTATGTCGATTAGGTAATGGCTCTCCTTTTCTACCTACTTCCCCTCTATTTTGTATTTTACAAAGAAATATCCCTTGAAGGCAGAGTTTACGACAATTTTGGAGTTCTTAGTTTGACGATCAATGGAAGTGATAGTCTGGAATAGTGCAAAAGTGGAAGAGAAAACGCGAAAATCGCTCTATTTAGGAGAATGTAAGACTACAAAAAGGTGGTAATTAGGGGTTGGGCAAGTAGGTGTCGAGTGGTTATTTGAATGCTACTCCAGAACAGGAAAGATTAGTCCTGGCAGCGAAGTCATAGAGACGTTCAGGTACCTGCGTAAGCGAGACTTTTGAAAATGTGAATGATCGAGCATCGCCCCACCGAACAAAATCATTTCACAACTTTAGAAAGCAGGTTGGCTCAACACTATGGACTCTTAAATAGTATGTCGTTGTGACTTCTTGATTCTTAGAAATAATGTCCGGTAGACCATCTTCATATAAAGGGGCCTGACTAGATTCTATCAAGGGGCAGAAATCTTTTTAAGAATGAGTCAAGCAAGCCTTAAATTGTTAAAAATTGTGCACGCGTCCTCTATACTGTGATATAGGTGTCACTGATATGCAACAACTGAATTTGAATCATTTTGAAAAAGCGGACCTGAGTTGAGGAAATCTTCACGGGAAGGTAGCATCCTCCCTCAGGTGCGTCCCATTTGTCATTGCTGTACGGTACCCATTTCCTTTTGCAGAAGCAATTCGCTGAAATATTTAGTGAATAGAAGAGAATATGTCCATACTTCATAATTCTACCTCTCAACACTGAAAGGGAACTGAGATTTCATATTTTTGAATTTCTTTTGAAATACTACTACATCGCTTTGTGCTAAGCAAAGGGCGGTCCATTTATCTGATACATCCCTCCAGCCGAACAGTATGGAACAGAGAGTGGGAGGTTATGGCTAAGCTTGTTCTCAAAGTTCTAACTAAAGGTACATATGTGCGTGGATCAAATGGTCATGACCAGGTATCGCCCATAGAAAATAAGTTTTTTCAATGTTCTAATGTTACACCGTGCTTACAACGGAAAAGCGGGGACTACTCAATGAGCAATCAGAGGTGCAGTGAATAAAAGGTGTTCTGGACCTCACCTTTGCAAAGAAGTTGGCGTAAATCTTGAGCGCCTAGTGGTTTACGGTTTTCGTAGTTAACCAGCCTATAATTTGGCGAAGCCAGCTTTTTGTACATCGGTATTCTCGTTCCATTCCCTTGTAGATACTCTGTAACACTTCATTGTAGACTGCAGAATTTTTTGCTGGTAAGTAAAACTTTTGGAAAGTAGTAAGGCTTGAAAACGGGGAATGAAATATAGCAGTGAATCAGTGGGCCTGAGAGTGAGAGGAGCAAGTAGTGAAGCATGAACTCTCAAATGAAAGTGTTTTATTGAGATTTTTCATCTCTTTGGCAAGTGAACTATGGGAAATCAAAGCAAATCCCGTGTAGTTGTCTTTTTGTCAATCCCAGCCATTGAAGCTCAGATTCATTTTGAGGCTGGGCAAGGTAATATGGAATAGTATGTTACTTACCAATCGTTATAATTACTCCTCCTTCGTCACGGAATTGTCTGGCAACTTTCGATGGATCTTCATACGCTGTCTCTCTTAAAATCATGTGCGTATAAAAGTTTTTAGCAAATTTTTCTTGACTGTGAAAAACGGAACTAGATAAGGTAGTTGGAAACACTAAACAGTCGAGGTGTGACATGAAGTCCGGGTTTTTGAGACTGCTCAACACGTCGTGCATCAAACAAACATTATTTATGAAGTACAAAGCTCTCAAAAACATACCTGTAGTTACTTCCGACGATGATGATAACCTTGCGAGCTGCACGACGATGGTGTTCAGATGCGAATCTCGCTCTTGCCAAGCGAATTGCCCTAGAAATTGTAGCAGTCACTTGAAATGAATAGCTGATTGCTTAAATTTTAATTTTGCTCTGGTATGCTACGATTGGCGGAGGTGGTGTAGTGGCAAGTGGCGCACTATATCACACGCACGGTCAGGGGTTCGAATCCCGGATCGATGCCCGTCTAGGCCAACCAAGCCTTCCATCCCTCCGGGGTCGGTGAATTGGTACCAGACTCGTCTGGGAGGATAAAAGCACTGACTTGTACATCGGCTGGCCACCGCAAGTCATTGTATAGGCCACATACGCAATCATCACGCCACTACGATTCTGAATGGAAGTCGAGTGCGGGGGCGCATCCCTCAGACGGGATTGATTAACGCCAAGAACTTTATCCTTTTATCCTTTTATGCTACGATTGCGATCAATTTAGATAGCAATACACATACCATTCAAAGGAGTAATTCACGATAAAAAAAGTTTCTGGACTTTCTTCCTGAGATGATGACTTGTGTCCTTAAGAACAGCACGAGAAACGCTATCGGATCGAAAAACGGCCTAGGCAAGGCATGATAAGGACTCCCTAATCGGCTTGGCCGGCGTTCACTCCCAGGACGGGACGAGTTTTCAGGGCGTGCAAAAGCTGTAGAGGTTGCACGTTCCGCACCGGGACCCAAACATTGTATGCAGGTAGCTTATTAATGGCGCTGTTTGCAGTGGCGCACATTTGAATAGCCCGTCCCAATATCCCTCCCATGCATCTTTTTCGTCACATTCTCATCCACTTCCTCATTTAACTACATTTTCAAAGCCTTACTTTCCTTGAGTACGCCAACGTTCGCGTTTCCTTCGCCTTTTTTCACTATTCTGGACCATCACTCCCATTTTCGTCTTTAGCTAGGTACTCCACAATTGTCGTGAACTGTGTCTTTAAGTTAGCTAAGGGCCACCATGATCGGTGTTTGAAGTTGGGAATCGTAGAAATCTAGGGTTCTTTCGTGTGCATTACTTCCTTCAATCCCTATAACACTGATTTCGCGTGTGGCTTTTTTATTTTCCTTGGTCATGTTTAAAAACCATGTGTTTTCTTGAACCACCGCTTTCATTTTTTCATTCAGTTGGCAGAACTACGACAAACGATACAGCATACCATTTGAATGTCTGTTAAATGTTCAACTCAGCACCACTCATTCGTTTTCCAGTTGTTTTTGGCTCATGGAGTGCACGATTGGCCTTACCCTTCTCATTTCTCCGATGTAGTTTTTTGTTATAGAACCCGTCCAGGAAAATGAGGACATTGGATTGTGTGTGCACTGGCAATAACTAGTTGTTGGTCAAGCTAAATAGGTGCGGCTCAGCAGAATACGGAGTAAAAGCGAATGCAAGGAACTAAGTCTATTTCTTGTATTCGAAGCGAACACTGTTCTTCACAGCCGGCTCTCCTTATTAACTATGCGCTTTACACTCCTCTGAAGTCAATTCACTATAAAGCTCATCAATCTACTGCATATTGTGGTGTTTTTGCTCTGGCTTATCAAGAAGTGGATGAACACGGTAAGCCTTAACTCACATTCTGTAGGTTTCTACTCTGTTGACATTGCCTTTCTAGAAGTTCTTCACTTACCCGTCAAGGTTTGTATCAGTTTCGTTCAGCGTTTCAATTTCCAGATCTTCTAGGTCTTCTGATGAAGTGGCATTGAGGTCGGCGACCAGTTCGACACTACTAGCATAACGAATGACTCCTAATCGAGTTTGGTACTTTTCTGCCTGGCCCACCGTCAGTTTTGCAAAAGCTGTTTTTATGTAGTTCGTTGCCTAAAACTGGTATCGAAATTAACTAGAAACTTGAATTTCATAGTATCTCACACTGGTAATCGTGTAAAATATGAACGACTTAGACAGAGAGTTGCACAAAATTTGTAAATTAATTTTTTTATAATAGAAGAAGTCACTCTGTAGCAACTTTTTCTTCTTGTTGCGATCCACAACGTGATGAGATTTGAAAAATTTTTGGACCATTGCTCAGATGCATGACACTATTTGACGTACAGTTGATACAGATCAGAACGCTCAATTCCAACCCACCGAAGATATTCCATTTTGGCCCATCATAGTACTCGCATCCATGAGAAGGAAAACATCGAGCCATACAGTCTTCAGATTGCCTTTACAGCCAGGGTTGATCTTTGGCTCGGGAGCACGGGTTGTGGTGGGAGCTGTAATAGTATCGTTTTGTTTTGTAGTAGAAGTTCACTTGGTAAGTCAAGCAATTTTCTATGGTGAGCTCTTGGTGATCGCCAATTAATTGATGGTTTTCTAACGGCTTTTAAGGTTAATCGGTTCCTAACTCTTAAATTCTTGTACAAGCACAAAAATGTGGTCAATATTCGAAACTTGTGGATGTACTTAACAACTTGTGTAAATCCCGAAACTTTCGCTTTAGACTGTGATAATGAAAACATGGAAATCACTAAGTAACTCATCATCGGTTTCTATTAGGCTGAGTCATAGCGATGGAAATGATAGCGATGACTTCTAGAGATCATAACTCGGGAAAGAGGAGACGAAAATGGACGCGCGTGGCATTGTTAGATAGAGTATAAAAAGCTCTTCGAAACGCATGCTGACGGACACACCTGACTACTTTCTTTCCTGTAACCGTGCCCCATGATTTCAAGCCGTCGCAACTTCACCTCCGCAACACCATCCTATTTCTTTTTCCATCTGGCCAAGAACCCTCGGAGATCGATAGACGTATGAAAAAAGATTACAAGAAGAGTGCTTTTGATAGATGCGCCATTCAAAAGTGGCACACGAAGTTCACGTCGGACGACCATTCCATCGAAAATGAAGACCGTCCGGGATGCTCAGTGCAGTTGGATTTGGAGGGGCTGCGGAGCCATGTGGAAGCCGATCCGTATCAAACTACTCGTGAAGTGGCAGTCACCCTTGGAGAGTCAATCCACAATTACTCGCGGATTGAAGTCAATCGGCAAGGTGCGAAAGCTCGGTTGATGGGTGCCTCATGCTTTGAAGCAGTATGACATGGATTTTCGCGCCGACATGGCACTTTCTCTTTTCACGCCCAAGCGTAGGAAACGGTCAGGTGTATTCATTAGTATGTGTTCGGAGGAGCTTTTTATACTCTTTCTAACGATGCCTGCCATTTCCACTTTGGTCACCCCTTTCCCGAGTTATGATCTCTAGAAGTCACCACTAACACATTGTCCGAGGACTTATGACTAAACCTAATAAATGACTGCATAGTGTCTGGTTTGTTAACCGAGTACAGCTTATTTGGCAAGTATTTTATGTTATACAACAAGATGCACTCATTAACTCTATAGTTGTATTGACTCCCTTCTGTATCTCTTTCCGCCTGAGCAATCTCTTGAATCGGACCTAATCCTTTTCAACTGAGCTCTGATTTTATATAGCGTAGTAGGTCCTGACATGGGTGAATTAGTTGATCTGGATATTTTTTGTCTACAAAATAAAGAGGAGATGGCCGAGGTGGTGTGGTGCCAAGCGACGCTTTTCACACACGCATGATCAGTCGTTCATATCCTGGATCGATATATGCCTGAGCCAACCAGGCCTTCCATTCCTCCAGGGTTGGCTAGTTGATGCCAGACTCGTCCCTGAGGATAAAAGCACTGACGTGTATATCGTGTAGCCACCGCAAATCATTGTATAGACCGCATACGCATTCAATATGTCGCATCCCTCTGAGAGGGTTGATCAGCGCCCCAAGACTTGATCCCTTTTAGAGAAGAGGAGCCACAAGATGATGTATACCGGAACTGCCCTATGCCACCCGAAAGCATATGCTTTATGCAGAAGGGTGGCTAACGTTTCTCCCATCCTCCACAGTTTCTATTCTCAATGTACATATCATTGAATCATCAGGTTTGCTGTTAAGTATGATTCGCAGTTTTCTTTCATGTTTCGATACAGTAGCCTGTTGTTGTCGTGTTGGCCAATGCTGTAGTAATGGTTGTCGGTCACGGTAACGTAGTAGTTGAATGTGCAGCAGTAGTGGTTGTAGTGGAGGTGGAAGGTGTAGTTGGAGTGATGACATCGCTGGTTGTAATGTTTGTGATAATGGGAGTGGAGGTGGGATTTGTTTACCCAATTGTTGAAGTTGTTTGGGCGGAAAACGTTATGGTATTCGTAGTAGAGGCATCTGAATTTGTTAGAAAATCAGAAGCTGTTGTTGTATAACCAATGTTCATGAGTAATATCCGAAAGGACCCCTTTATCAGTTTCGGCTAATTTCGCCGGAAAGAGTAACTGTGAATCATGTAGGTGTGACTGCGGTTCAAAATGAGCCATTTTTTCTAATTGCAGTTCGGTTTCATTGAATCTCAAGTTTGAAACGTATGTATGTCTTGTGTGCAGTAGCGATGTAGGTTACTTGTGTGCAGCTCGAACATGGAGTTCACCTGGAGCAGTCCTCAGATTCACACTACCACACCTTAAGTGATGGAAGTAATTCGACCATTTGAGCTTACCCAATAATCCCCAGAAAAGTGTCTTCATCATAATAACTAGTATGGAGAATGTGCCGAATATTTCTCTTTCCTGTAACCCTGTGATAGATTATTGCTCGCTTCGAAGAAGCTTCATCAGCTTAGCAAGCGGCCACGCACACTACTGCGTGCGCTAGGGGTTCTAGCCATTAGGGATGGAGCCACATGAGCGGATTTTCATTATAAACCTTTATCGGATTTATGAGTTTCCGCTCAACCCCCCTCCCTGTGAGTGGAGTCTGGTTCTGCCACCCATCATAAGTGTACCCATCCTGTCACCTGTCCTCCTACAACGTTTGAACGTTCTAGTTTTACTGGGATTGGACCTATGGTCACGTAGTTTACGCCTAAACCCCGCCCCCTGTGGGCGGATTCTGGCACTGCCACCCACCATAAGTGTACCCATCCCGCCGCCTATACTCCTTCCAACTTAGAACTTTCTAAGTACCTGGGGACTGGAGTTATGACTCTCCAAAATGTTTTCATAAAGCATTGCATTTTTGGAGAACGGTCCGCCCATCAGGGGTGGATCTGCCCAGTTCGATCTAACTTACCGATGCTCACCTCTAGTCAGCTTTAAACGCCAGTTTTGAAGCCGTCTTGTGACTGAATTTGAACTCATGGTTCTCAGTACTGCTCGTTTCGACGCACGCCACGCCCACTGTGGGCGGGTTCCGCCAAGCTGATGTGTGCTTCACACTTCTCTGGACATGGCCCACCTATCCCACGCTTGACCCGGTCTCTCCAGACAGATCTGAAGGAGCTAAGGAATCTCGTGACAGACATACATAACGACAGACAGGCGACAGACGAAGCGCTTCATAGTAAGTAGGATTATGGAGGTAAAGTGGTTCTCCTCGTTCAAGTTATTGATGAATAGGTGTTATTTATCCTAATACCGACAACTCGAGGACTCTACAGTAAAGAAGAAGGGGTGACTGGTGCGTTTATGGGATAACAACTCTATGGAACTAGAATGGATCTGATATCACATTTTTGTCGGATCCCAGGGTTGGATGGCATTTGAGTTGAAGAAAAATATGCGCGATAAAACCAAATTCAGTCGAAGGGGAATAAAAGACAAAGGATAAAGTCTTTGCGCCTCCCCAATCGACTCCCGTTTAGAGTCACAATTGCAGTTTGAATGTACACATAGTTGTATTAAACATTGTATTATACATTATTATTGTATTGTACATGGTTGTATTGTGACTTACGGTGCACAACCGATGTACAAGTCAGCGCTTTTATCCTCCAATCTGGTCTGCACTTTGGAGGGGAAAGCTTAGTTGGCCGAGCAGTTGTCGATCCAGGATTTAGACTGTATGTATGCCACTACAACACCTCCGCTGAAGGAAAAAATTCTCGCCTTCGACCCATTAATCATCGTTTTCCCAGAGCGGGGGCTCTAGGAAAGCGATGATTAACGGGATGACATGTGGAAATACCTTTTGTGCGCCAAAGTAGTGAGAAGCAAGGGCACGATGCAAAGCCTTCCATCCGCGCAGAGCTCTCAAGAAGTTCGAATATCGCGTTGACAGCCGTCTTGATGTTCGTTTGACGCCACTAGAGATCCAGTCAGTGATGGAGGTATCGCATGACGTGTCCGGCCCACCAATTCTATGATTCCTTGCGTGAGCAACGGTATACCTAATCTTCGTCCCCTGGTCGAGCTCGGTCTTGGGATTGCCTTCTGCCCTTGCGTGTGTCGGGGATTTCCGAGCATCACGCTTTCCACAGCAGTCGGACGCGCTGTGGAAAGGATCGCAGTGTCGAAAAGATGGTCGCGGAGCAGGACTTTCTTTGTTTTCTTCACTACTTCCTATATATTCTTAAATGCTCTCCACGCCGCGCGTTTCCTTCGCTCAGTTCTGGAGCTAGATCGTTACACATAGCTAGAGTATTTAGAGATATTCGTTCCGCTTAGCGTAAGGGGAGCATCAGGTACTAATCCGTTTCTCATGAACATCGTCTCGTTATGTCCATCCAAAGCCGATCTTCCCACAAGCGCTATCAAACTCGGCCGGTATTCGCTCTGCCTGCTCGATGTTTGGTGTTATAAGCACGATATCGTCTGCAAAGCGGATTTATAATAAATAGCGGCCGTCGGGCTTCTCTCCAAATGACGCATGAGATTCTCCAGAACGACAGTGGAAAGTTTGGACGAAATGGCATCGTCCAGTCAAACCCCTTTCTTCACATGGTGATGACTTCATTACGGATCGGCGAGATCGTGAAGTTGTTTTAGAACTCACGAGCATGTTCATATTGAGTAGGAATATCCTGGTTGCCCGGGACTTTGATTGCCGCTTCTGTATCGGCGGTTTCGAAGGCTTTTTTAAATCGATGAACAGAAATGAGTATAACGGCATTTTGCACTCCTGCGATACTTCAATTAGTCTTGCAACAGTTAGGACGTGATCGATTGTACTGAACCCTCCCCGAAACCCTACTTGCTCGCATGGCTATTCTTCATCTAATATTCTCTCATTCCTCTTAAGGATGACGCTTGTACATCCAGATTGATCGGTAGTTGCCAGTATTGTCGTGATCTTCCTCTTCATACATCAGCACAGCCTTGCTAGTTTTCCTGGGCATAAGCATTTTTCACTTGGATATCTTTCGTGTTAAAAGTCCAGGCAGAGTTTTGACGATAACTGGTAGGAGGTTTTTAGAAGTCGGCTGAATTCTGTTAGGCTAGTCTTCCAGCGTAGTGATGGCTTGTAGAAGTTCGAAGGAAAGAACTGAAAAAAACTATCAGACAGGTCGCTCTTTCACCAGCCTGTGTGTTTCCGAAGGAGACATTCCTTGGCGAATTTGCAGACACTACGCTCTCCCGAGGATTGATTCCTCTTGGGAAACACTTTGGCGCTTTAGTCCTGAACGTCGCTGCTCTTTTACCACGCATTGAAAAAGAATGTAGCTCTATACGATCCCGTGTTGAACTTCGGAATAACAGCGACTTCAGTCAGGCAAAATTCGCATGTGAAGATGGAATGACCTATCTCTCCGTGAATCTCTCCACCATAGCTAGAGTATTCTCAGTGGTCAAGAGCTCACAATTACTTATTGGAGGCATCTCCAAATGGCCCCCCATTTCTCCCAGTCACTCGAGTGCATGTAATCTTACCCATAAACAGATGGTTCACATTCTCTGAAACAAGTAAGTGCCAATAGGCATAATAATTATACTACAATATTTTATAATGTTGCTATCTCTGAGCTTCATCTAGACTTGTTTTCGTTACAATATAAAACACAACAAATCATACCAAGCCAACTGGAAATATTGAGGAAATAGGGAATGGACCCGTCGGCGGGGAACTTAGAAGGGAAATGGACGCAGCTCTTGTCCTAAGGCTTTGTTGTATCTTAATATTGTGAAGAATCAAGGTCTGTCGAAGGCAATGTATGCCGAAAGCTTATCAATGAAAGTGAAGAGTCAAGAGCATCAAAAAGTGCTAACCAAAGACAAAGACAACGAATTATGCTGTTGTTAAGTATCGGTAGCCCTTAACCAGCAGTTTTCGTTTACGTTTCAAAGAAGAAGCCTATACCAGTCGTGTAGAGCATTTCTGTAGTGACAGTCGGTGGAGTCGTTTAAAAAGCTCACCTGTTGTTGTAGTCGTTGGAGCCTCTGTTGTTGTGGTCGTCGGAACCTCTGTTGTTGTACTTGCTACAGCTGTGAGCGTTTTCGTCCTTGTTTTAGAGTTTGTTTTAAAGTTATCTAAAGCTGTAAGAAAGTCAGAAGCTGTTGCAGTATAACAAGTATTCATGAAGAATCTTCACAGCGTGCTTCATCGTCTCCCTATTAGTGGTGCAATTTCTTTCCGTTTTATGTAGCCTGCCTTTGATGATGGGATGGTACTACTTAATGAACATTCATCTGCTAATTCTTAAGCTCACTGCCCACTTGGAAAATCTCTAGGATCAGATCCAGGCAAGACCTTCTGCTTCTCTAGAGAAATGTTTTCAAAGAGGAGTGGCTAGAAATGAGCCTTAGAGTACTCGGGCTATGCGCATTTAGGTGGCTTACTCTCGCGCTGGGAAGAATGAGGTATTGATTCGAGACCATTCGGATGTAAAGAAGTAATTCGAACATTGGACTCCTTCGTGGAACCCCTGGGAAGCCTTAGAGCGTTGTCAGAATAAGGAAAAGTGTTTTCTTGTGTTGTGTTTCAGTGGTAATCAGTCGGTCGAAGCAAGCTTTTCGTCTTCTTTTTTGTAAATTTTCACTCTCTTCAAGAACACCATATCACTTCATTAGGAAAGGTGAAATTCCTCTTGCGAATTCTAGAGTAGAGAAATAAATGATGCTGGGCTCATGATTCCAGTAGTTCTACGGGGAAAAAGAAGAGCTCGGCAGGCAATACTACTGATGGTATATCGGCCTTCATAGTTATAGCTCTTATAGCTCTCAGAACAAGGACGAGCTTGAAGTAGTTCCGTCTAACATAGAAATTAGTCCTCATATACGTTCACAGAAAGGGCTTCACAATGTTTATACCTGCACTCTAGCAGCACTTACTTCGAGTATTCGTATGTTTACATAGTTGTTTACCCTTCCAGAAATGTAGGAAGTTTAAGCTCAAGTTCTATAGTAAGCTCAAAGTATTGGAAGTAATTGCATATTACTTACCACAAACGTAATTACTAATAATGTCGGCAACATAGTCAACATTGGTCCATGAATACAGGTTTTCATTCGAGTTCTGAAGAAAATCTTCTAAATAAAGGTTTTTTTAACATGAACGCTTACCTCAGGCCAAGTGTCGAACGAAGAACTACCCATGTTGACGATAATCGCCGAAAAATTTTGGAACGTTCCTCTGCTGTAGTGTCCCCATATAATACCACTTGCAGCATCCACATCTTGTTGTTCACTTAACATTCACCATTTATAAGATCCCATCAGATGAGAAAAGTAATTGAAAATTACATTCCACTGAATGATTTTTTTGTTTAAACATTCTTGTAATACCGCATAATAGAATGATTCTGAGAAGTGTTTCGAAAGAGATAAGTTTAGAATAGACGAGGTTTGGTGTATCAGCAGCAAATTCTATTTCAAGACCACGGCAACTTTATCGCTTTTTCTACTAGCGCACAAGTTCGAATCCGGGATCTATATATCTGCCTTTGCCAACTAAGCTTTTCATCCCTCCGGAGTCGGTTAACTGGTACCAGACTGTACCAGACTCGCCTAGGAGAATAAAAGCATTGACTCGCGGCTGGCCACCGCGAGCCATTGTACTGGCCACATACGCATACAAACGCCACAACCATTCTGAATGGAAGTCATATGTGGGGACGCATCTCTCAGACGGGAGCACTCTTTCAGTAAGACTTCTCGGAAACATGTCCTTATGCAAAATTCCAAGAACTTTTCAAGTGGACTTATAATTGTTGCAAACGATGTAGGCACAGTTACTACATGAATTATTTAGCAGAGCTACAGATCAAAAATTTCATTGAACCGCTATGAAATGGTGTGTGAAGAGCTAATTTTGTGAGATTTTTGTTTATTTTTCAGCAGTAAGTAAATCGAAAATGCGGTTTTGCGAACGTGTGACAAAATGTCCCGTAGTTTAAACTTCAGAAAACACCTCTTCACCATAAAGTAGGGCACTATTTACCCTTTACTGCCCCACTTTGTCGAGAATGGGCTGGATTTCTATCGAATCATTTTCAAGAAGATGAAACCGACTAGAATGTTACCTAGAGGGGTAATTTGACCCGTAGAACACGAATATCGCATCCACTCGTCATAAAGATGCGTAGCGCTCGCGCTACAGGCGCCGGCGCCAAATGGAACTGGGACACCAATCTCACTGAAAACTTGCCCCTAAGTATGAAATACGAAGTTTCCATGACGAATGGATGCGATATTCGTGTTCTACTGGTCGAATTATTACCCCTCTAGGCAAGTTTCTAGTCGATTTCATCTTCTTGAAAAATAAATTGATAGAAATCCAACTCATTCTCGACAAAGTGGGGCAGTAAAGGGTAAATAGTGCCTAAAGTAGTAGTTAGTGTTTTTTCTGCAAATGGCTCTACCAGCTCCAACTGGTTTATGAAATCATTAGTGAACAAACAAGTTAGGAGCTGAGATAGCAATTTGCAAGATAAAAGGTAAGGTTTGTAAGCCTTTTCAGATTGTTGATAAACGTTTCCGAGCCCTTTTTGTTCAAATTTTATGCTGCAACTGGCCCAAACCTTTTTTCAAGAGCATCTATTCGGGTTTGGTAGATGCGAGAGGGTGAAGTCTAAGATATGTATCGATTTCAAAAAGACTATTTTTTGTTTTTGGATCGAATCCGATGATAAGATGTGAAAAAAATATTTTCAGACCAAGGGGTCGCAAATATTGGTGTACTAAATATAGAAAGTTGGTTCCTTACTTGTCTTTCGTGAACACTATTAGTGTTGTGTCATTTAAGTCGATTTTCGTAGTGATGTTGCCGACGAGATCGTGGATTTTTCTGGAATTTCATCTGATTTAATCTATTCCTATTATTTTCTTATATTTCTATCATATTATTTCTATTTTTTTCTATTGTTTGGCGTCTAATCCTTCTTACACAGACTATGAGACGCGGCTTTACCAGGCGGGTAGTGCTGCTAGTTTGGAATGGGAATAGACATGGTTTTAATTTTTTATGATCTTTTCCTATAGTCAATGATCACAGTTGATAGATTACTAGATGTTAGATTATAGAATATTATTTGCGAATGTGGGAGCTTGTGACTGCTTCAATATAAATTCATTGGGCTCGAGAGCAGAGGCTGAGTGTGAGTAAACCTACATATTCTGAGTTGTCTGCTATCAGTTCAACTTACGCCCTTTCGAGCTCGATTTTCGTCCCACCTCCGCCTCCTCCCCCCTCCCCTCCTCAACGCCATCGCTAGTGGTGTTCTCCGTCTCATTATACACGTATACTCTATTTATGCATGAATAATTTCAGGTGCCGGGAGGCCCGTACTTCGTACAGGGTGAGAAGTATTACTTCAGTTCTAAAGTGAGCTTCTGTTGTGTCACAATGCAGAAAGGGGAAATTTTGAAAATATTTTTCCCAAATACCGAATTCCACCGTCCGAATTACGACGTCCGCCTTGGAAAACCTCATGCCTCGCGACAATATATTAGGCGAGTCAATAAGGCGTCTGAGATACCATCCTGATATTGGTATGTGGCTCCGTCGTATATTATATGTGGCGCTGTCAGGTCGGAAAACGGCATGGATAGGGCGTTATAAGGGCTCAGAGATTGCACCAGCAGAATGCCACGCCCATAGCGGACGAGTTTCAACGACGTTGTAAAGGCTGCACCATTCACAAAGGAACCCATAAAGTGAGTTCAAACAATTTGTCACGGCGACAACAACAACAACAGCCCATGGCGACCCTGGAAGGCAGTCTTGGACCATTTTGGCTGAATGTGGTCAGCTATTCACGTAGTTGCGACATTTGAAATCTCGTCCGAATACTTCCATGTCAGTTCCGTCATGGCATTCTCGTCCAACTATTATTTTCACTACTTTGAGGAGCCATATTTCCCGCGTGGTCGGCGGATTTTCTCGCTCTCTTTGCCACCGACACATTACCCTCAACCAATACTTTCGGTTTTCGACCTTATAACTTTTTGCACTTCAACATAGTTGCAGTTTTTGTTAACCACCGTTTTCCATCGCACTTTACGAATTGAAAGCCGCACCGAGGTTGCGAGTTACGGGGAAAACCCTGGGTGTCGGACTCGGACTGGACTAGAACCCGTATTTTAGCTAAGCGAGCCCCGTGCACGTCCGTCTTATACCGTGAACTAGCTTGCCTTCACCTCAATGGCATTTTAACAACCCCCCCCCCCCCAAGTAGTATCTCAAAGCTTGCAGCTTTACTGATTAATTACGATATCGTACGAGCGGATCACTATGTTGTACGAGTACTGGACGGAATGCTAGAATGATCGAAGGCCAGCGGGTATCGTGTTAGTTTGAACTTCGAAGCACATTTCCAGGTATATTTTAACATGAAAATCGGAAGCGTTGGTGATGATTTGTGTATCGGCGGTGATGATAGCGAAAAAAAAGTTGGCGAAATTCGTGAAATATAGGGTTTTTGAATAATAGTGGAAGTAGGAATTGTACGAGATTTTTGTAGTGAAAGTAGGGGATTGTACGAGATTATCATGACTGATATACATATTATTGGAGGGTACTCAGACGAAGTTTCGGTTGATGCAATTGCGTAGAGAGCTGACTGAATCTATCCGAAAATGCTCAAAATTGCCTTCCACTGTCCCCACAGGTCACGACTGTTCGAAGTTCCGATATGGGTGTCAATTGTGAATCATGCAGCCTTTACAACGTCCTTAAGAGTTGTTCGTCTTTAAAGGTTCACGATAAAAAGGAGTTACTGAGTTCTTCTCCTAAGTATACTCAAGGGCCCCCAAGTGTAATAGAAAGGACCCCGGTCGCGTTTAAGAACTTCACGGTCGTGGCATAGTGGAAGCCCTGTCACTGGCTCGCGCGGCCTTCCCGCCTCTCGATCGATTTCACGTCAGACGAGTGTCGAGGCGATACAGATTGCACATATTCGCGCCAGGACCCACACACAATCAGCTGATCGCCGAGTGATAAGGCGAGGACCTACATTGTATAGCTCGTCCAAACGCCCACTCTTCTTCATTCTTCTGGTCTCATGGTCCGTCCCCCATTTTAACGATTTTTCGAAGCCTTTTTTCACTTTGGAAACACCGATTCACGCAGTTCCCTTTCTTTTATCGCACTGTTTTTCATCTTATCTTCCATTTTTCGTCGTAGTCTGGATTACCCAAAATTATCGTGAACTGTGCTCTCGAATATGGATGTCATCCGAGCCAGTCTTCAACCTCTTATTGCGCCCCAACCACAGTTTTCTGCCCCAACAGCGTCCAACATGGCATCCTTAAAGACTACAGGTTCGTCCTGTTTGGAAATCTCGTCGCTTTTGAAAAAATGGTGCTTTGAAAGCGCTAGTAGGTGATCGATGCCCGTTTAAGACTGAGCTTTTTGTGATGGCTTGCCTGCCGCAACTGTTTATTGCGGTGTATCTTCCAGTAAATTATTCATGAGCCCGAATCTTTTCCTCTTAAGACTGTGGGCTCATTTGAGAAACCGGATATCCAGTCACTTCTATGGTTAGAAATTAAGATGAGTAGTACATATAGGAGCAGTAGAGTGGAGAACGTGTAAAGGCTTCGTTTAGCGGTTGTGTCTGACTGGGTCCAGAAATTCTTTACTTCAACTATCCCCGAGTTGGTCGTGCCACTTTTTGCTGAGCTCTACGCAAGAACTCTCTGTATATGCCTAATACCTTGATGGCGTCACGTCATTTGACGGCCTTTTGTCGAGCCATAGGTCTACCAAGTCTGTACAAATTTTGTTTCTACCACTGCTGTAGGATGTGTAAGTGGTGAATGGGTTTGTACCTGAAAAAAATCTTTGAATCCTTATTTTCATTCAATCTCGCTTCTCTTCTTAAGACGATTTTATATTAGAGACTGCAATTAACCTACCATAAGTGGCCAATGCTACGTTGATCGAATCATCTTTTATGTTAAGGTATCGCAAAACCGATCTTGCCATCGAGTATTCCTTCAAATAAGTAGTTAGACGATAACGACTGAATGAGAATCGCATCTTTCTCGCTAGAACTCCGAATTTTGTACTTGTCGCTCCTAATTCAAGGGAAGCAAATCTATCGTCACGGGCTCTCCCACTTGATCATCGTATGGTTGCTGCATTCCAACGATCTCTTTATTCCAATATTTTCCAATACAATTAATAGAACACAAAATACTACCTCATGCCATTTTTTCCGAAATTTTAATGGATTTTTTTTGCAACTTCGGAGGTGCATCGACTTTACACAGCCCTTTGTCTGATTTGAATAACGATCATTGGTTATGATAGGTTGATCCTCTTTTCCATCCATGACTACTCTCCTAAGCTACTTCAAGCCTCAAAATGCTTTGGTGAACTTGTACTTCAACCCTTACTGCACACAACTATTGTGCCTAGTTAGAAACGATAAGTTGATCTGAGATTTACGAAATAACCAGATTTTTCGTAGACCTCAGACCGATATATTGATTTTACAACGGGCATCTGTTCCCTCGTTAGACTGGCCTCGTCCACTTTCAAGATTTCTGTTGAATCTTGTCGCCTATGAGAGGAAGAAGAAAATGAGAGGAAGAAGAATCCATGTGTGAATTCTCGCCCTCCATAAAATGACCTTGTTTGAGAAGCGAATAGAACGAACTCACCTGATCCCTATCTTTCGCTATATCGGTTATGTCATCGATAGCTATTACAACGCGACGTTTACAAGTGTACTTGATACTATCTGTTGAGACGCATAATGATTCTTCGGCATGACCAATGCGAACGAAGCCTGAAAGTAGAAGTAAATAGATATCGCAAAGTAGTTTTCTATAGGAAATGCTACTGGAGCGCTATCCCATTGTTGAGAAACATTTCGAACAATTCGTGTAAGCTGCTGTAGGAAGAAATTTACATAGATGTAAATAGCCGTTTATAATGATTTCTACGTGGCCTTTCAATATTTATAGTCAAGGAGGGAGGGATGCGCCCCACATCCGACTTCCATAAGAATTCCTAGGAAAGGATGTAAGGTTTGGTTGGTCAAGGCGGATACTAATCTGGACTTGGAACTCGTGATCATGCGTATGTCTTAATGCGCCCTTTGCCGCTACACCTCCTTCGCGGCCGCTTTCATAGTCCGCCGGCCTGCCGGCGCGCCAGCCGGGGTAGTGCTAGGGGGGAGAAGGGAGGCAGACAATCGGTCGACGCGGTCGCGTCACGCCCAAGCTCCTTCGAAGGGCTGAAAACAAAGAAAACAAGATCGAAAACCAAACGACCAGGGGCTTGTACAGATGGTTTTTTGATCTTAATTGTTTGTTTCAGCCCTTTGAAGGGGTTTGAGCCCGACGCGACCGCGTCGACCGACCGTTTGCCTCCCTCCTCCCCCCTAGCACTACCTCGGCTGGCACGCCGGCACGCCGACGGACTATGAAAGCAGCCGCTTTGCCCTCTTGTTAATACTATAATAAATCTGAAAGGTATTCATGGCCGACACAGGCGCCAAAACCGAATAAAGCATCAGTCGATCGAACCAGTATCCGAGGTCGAGCAAACTTTGCAGGATTCAGTTTCGAGCAATTGCAGAATCGGTTTATGATTAGTTCATTTTTTGAGGTATGACTCTAGAATTATTGCAGTCTGGAATGTACTCAAAGGTTCTTCAGAGTCCTACAGCCACAAGAATAGATCCGATTGATCAGACAGTTGAGTTACACAAGTAGATGGCCGAATTCTGTGACTTGTCTCATAAAAATTATCTCATATTCTTCGTTGTAAGAGGTGGCTCGAAGTTGGTGAATCATTAATTATTTCCATGTCTGAGCCCTAACGAATTTTGAGCTTATCTGTTCCACCTGGGTGCTTCTGCAAGCAATCTGACACTCCTTCGTGAGATTTCCAGCACACACGTCAGATTTGATTGACCAAAAGCTGCAAAAGACTGCTCTGTGGGAAGGCGCCGTAGCTTATTCGAATCGGAAATTTGCTAACTTCGGTTTTATGGACTTTCAAGGTCGTATTCATGTAGCTCTGTGCCTGACCTACCATGCCCCCATGTTTTTTCACGGTTTAACTCCAAATCTACAGTTAGACGACGTTATTTCCTGAATTTTCGCTATTGAATCGTTTTGCCTTAATGCCTACTATTTGCAATTTGGCGGCTATGTGGATAGGAAATTTTTGGTGAGCAAATCTTCTCTAAATATTTTTTTGAAATGTAATGTGATTGTTTATCTTTTCCCATTTTTTAGAAAAATTTACCTTACCGGGAAAAATAAACTTTATTGTAATGGCTTAGGTCAAACTCACCAGCCAAGCAGAGCGTGTACAGGACGAGTCGTAACATCCTTTCTGCCGTGACAAGGACTCTCACGACTTTCCTTTTCAGTAATATCAGGTGAGTCGGCCTTATAAATACGTGGAATTTTTTATAAACATTCTGGAAAACTCGACTGATAAGATTAGAATGTTTTTCCGACATACTTCCTTCTATCTTTTTGCTCTTCGATGTCGTATTGTCATGGGATTGCAAAGTCACAAAACACAACTGAAGTTGAGTGTCCAACATACAAGTTCGGGCCCATTTTGATTTGTTATTGAGTGAAGTGGCTCGCATATGGGGCTTCCTTGTCATTAGTCGTTTATAAAATTTGGTGAGGAGTAAGCCATATACTAAATCGAGATGCTAGCTAAACTCTGTTTCTTCTGTAGGTGATAAGGCCTGCGCAGAGGTCAGTACTTTCCCTTCGCGTACGTTTACTGTGTTGATCCCTCATTTATATCGATACTATGTTTTCTACGTGTTGGTTCCTTGTACAGGGTGCGCCAAAATTTCTTGCTCAAATATCCATCGCTGTAAAATCGGTTAAACGATAGATTGAGGACTTACTTTTTTACAACACTTTATTTATATTGAGCCATTACACATACTCAACTCAAATCTCGAAACTCCCTCCACAGGCTCGGGCACGGCCCTCAGACGTAAGGGGAAGGAGTCCACTGTGGCGCGAAGGTACTCCAAAGGTATTTTTTCCCATGCTCTGAGCAGGACCCTCTTCAATAAATCAATTGAGTGGTGTTGCTCAGAGCAGGCCTTTCTCTCCAATAGCGACCATATGGAATAATCCATTGGATTCAGATCAAGGCTATTAGAGGACCATTCCTGAGCATTGATAAATCCTGTGAGGGTGTTTCGGCACCACCCTCACTCTATGAGCCAGTGCTGAATCTTGCTGGAACACGAACGGTCTACAGTGGAACTGATATTTTGTCCTTGTAAGCAAGACGCTTTTCAGCAGGCTCTCCAAGTAGACTTCCGTCTTGATTCTACCATCGTTGTCGATGAAACCAGCGGGGACTCCGCTTCGTAGGTGATTGCTGCCCAAACCATGATTTTTTTCTGCATATCCAGAGCGTCCATGAATTCCTCCTCTCTTGTTAGCCTCTTCAGCTGTCGAGCAGAGCACTCGAGCGATTTGACAGTTGAAGGTCGATGAACAGCTTCTCATCGGAGAAGACAATGTCTCGGTGGGGCGCCGACGCGAACCGTTGGAGGAGCATTATGCACTTCTGGATCCGGTTTTTCTTCATGGATGCAGTAAGAAGGTGCACCTTTCGGCATCGATAAGGTGTCAATCCCAGCTCCTCTTCAAACTAAACGGCGGGTGGAATTATGACTTATTCCCAGCTTTTTGGCAATCTTCCTCATGGACTTCTTCGGATTGCGTCGCACAATATCCCGTACAACTTTAACGTTTCTAGTGAATGTTGCAGTTGTTTTTCTTCTCCATCCTGTGTGGTCTTCTGTAGTATCAAGCTCCGAATCGTTTGACGATGGAGTCCACAGTTCCTCTGCTGACTGATAGAACTTTTGCGAAGGTTCCGGAACAGCGACCCATCTGGTGTAACTGAATGATAGCGGGTCTGAGAGGATGAGGTCCAACCATTTTGGAAGGAGTGAGAGCTGTGGATCGAAGCTTGTGCTAATGAGGAAAAAGTGCCTAACATGCTCGCGGCAAATCGGGAGATCATTGCTGCATTAAATCAATAGGTCGAACTCTGCAACTTTGAGCAAGTAATTTTGGCGCACCCTGTAGAACATTCAAAGGACTGAATTCCCCGCCTTTCCATTGGTCCTTTTGTCGCATGGTACAGCAGTTTCTTTCCACCAGCACTGAAGCGCTGATAGCAAAGATTTCCGCTGGATGCCCTCGTTGTTTCACCAACAATGGAGCCTGATTGCCGTATGTCCTGAACAGGTCAATAATTGAGGTCAAAATTCTTTAGGGAAGTGTTTCGGGAAGCTAATGATTTTTACATTTTTTCTACTTCTTCAGGGGTTATTTCACCACAAATGGACAGTACATTACAGTAGAGTGGTTTGCTTAATACACCACATTTACAGGTTGGTAGAGCGACTATCGAGTTAGAGAGCATAAACAAACAACTGCTTATCTTAGGCTTTTCATGTCTCCATCTTCTTTTGCAGGCTGACATCAATGAACAAGTATAGCCTTCCTCCCGAATGCGCTTTATGTTTTTTTAAATGTCTATTGCAATCTCTTTTTGAGCTGTTATCAGTTACAGAAGAGGATTATGAGTACTGTATACCGACAACCAGCACATAGAAGGCATTCGGTGCTTTACCATTGCTCAAAGATCATTTCCATCAACAACTTGGTGCCGCTACATAGAGAATTAGGGCTGTAAAAAGGGAATGTATAAGACGGCGCCCCGCGTGATTTCCTGGTTAAGCTCGAGTTTTTACATGGTATTTAGTCATTGCAAATGTGCCCTGCTTTGTAGTGCACCTTGTCTTCTGTTATCAGATGACTGAAAAGAAATGGACATGGATCAGTAGCTGAGAAAAGGCGAATGAGGGACGATGATAACGAAGTCTCTTACACTGTATTTATCTACAACTTTTTTCAAATGGGTCCTGAAATCTCAGTATATATAAAATTCGCTTTGAAATGGCTTTCTACTTTTGTACGGCGTATCGATCAGAGCTGAGGTCTACAGGAGTTTTAAATCCAACGAATTGTAGCGGAAAACTTTTTTTGCATCCTGAATGGAATTTTCATTCGAACTTGAGAACAACGAACGGTTCCTGAGATCTCCCTCTACGATCAACCGGAGGCACCCATGAATAGCACAAATGATGCTGTGTGATCGAAAAATGGCCCAGACAGGGCGTATTCAGGTTCTTAAACCAGCTTACCGTCATAATCTCGTCCAACCCTTAATTCTACTACTTTTTTTGGCTTTACGCTCCTCTGAATACACTATTCTAGACCATCATTTCCAAATCCTGCCAAAATTAGATTCCCTCGTTGTCGTGGACTGTGCCGTTACCAACTGTATGTTGCGCTCAATCGATGTACAGAATAGGATCTTGTTAATTTGGAACCAAACTTGATGAGCCCACAACTGATTTCACTGTATTTTCACTACCTCACCAGATAAGGTCATATTTCATGCGTTTGAAAAGCAAAAAAAAATATTTGATCACCGCAGATTGCAATTCTTTTTTCTGATGGAATGCAAATTCGTAACAACGCTATCTGTTTTTGCTGGAGTTTCAAAAACGTGCGCGTCATAATCCATCGGTCGAACTGATAACAATTCAAAAAACTTTTCGATATCTCTCCTGAAGAAATACTTGAAGGACAGGTGAGCGATTTGTTCATTGCTGTCAGCTTGCAAGAAAACGGGAAGACACGGAAAAACTGACGTCAGCTTTCGAAAGCGGATGCTTGATAATTAAATAGCGACACACGTCATTTATGATCCTGGAACTTGGGCTAAGTTGTCTACCACTCGAATCGCTCGGCCTTCTCCTTTTCGTCTGCAAACTTCCGAATTCGGGCGCTGTGGTTCAAGAGAACGAGCTATGCCGAAGAAACACACACACACACACCGACCTCCTTGCTTCACACCTCTCCCGCCATGAGTGGGGTCCTGCTTAAGCCCTTGGAGGACGGAACATTTTTCCAATTTTGGATGGACACGGCAAACTGCGCGACGAAATTGGTGGTGATTTGAACGACTCTGGCGCCTATCATTGAGACCATCAGCTAGCCCTACTTGTTCAAGCTACTTAAAAGATGTGCCCTAATAATAGGCGGCAGAGTCGTTTGAATCACTCCGAACTTTGTCGCACGGTTTGTCGCGTTCATGCAGAATTGGGTGAATGTTCCCATGCCTGATTCTTGAGTATTTATGTACTTCGGTTCGTTCCCCAGTTTTACAATTTGACTGCCTTTTTTCGCACAGATCACGCTCGGTTCACGCAAAGCTCCGCTCCGTGGGTGGAATCCAATCGAGTCGCTTGTCTTAATCGTGCACCCCGTACCGCTCCCAGATTTGAATGCTCCGGAACCAAAGGGAAAATTTTTGCGCACGCTCCGCCCCCTGTGGGCAAACCTAAATGTGTGGCCTATCATCAGCATACCCACCCTTCCGCTGGAACCCCTAGCAACTCGGAATGCTCTTGAAAAATCTATCATTCACGGTAGCAGAAGTTATGAATTTGCTACCCCGATATACACCTCACTCACCTCACCGATATACAAAGACATAAACTAAGAAACACCGACACACCCAGAACACACCGACAAACCGACAGACACACATATAGTAATTAGGATACTAACAAAAGTTCACAGTTTACAGTTTATTAGATTTTGGTTCGCGCTGTTTTCTTTTGGCGTTAGTTCTAGACGAAAAACAAAATTTGTTACCCATGCAAAATATCCATTTCCCATGTTGCAGGTTGATTAAAGGGATCAAATGAAAAAGAGCTTATTAGGGTGTCCCAAAAGTTTTGAGAAAATTTATTTGGTTTATTCAACACAAAAATACTACAACAAAAGGGTGAGATCAGTAATCGGGATAGTGGCACTCTTTAGCCACGACGTCCCTCCATCGACTGGGCCGAGCAGTGATGCCATTCATCCAGAAAGAGGAAGGGCGTGAAGCGATCCATTCATCTTCTGCACTTTTGACCTCCTGACAGTTATAAATTTTTTCCTTTTAAGGAAAGCTTGTAGACTCTTGGAAGCATGGTAGTCGCAAGGGCTAAGGTCCGCTGAATATGGAGGATGGGGTAGCCAGGTAATCCCAACCTTTCCAGCTCCTCAGCCGTCGCCCTGGTATGATGTGGTCGAGCATCGTCCATCAAAATCGGAAACTTTCCCTGAATTTGGTGTGAAATCGGGGCTCGAGACACCATCTCCCGCAGCTGCTCGCAGAATACCCTTGCCGTCACAGCAGTACCCTCAGGTAGGATTTCGTAGTAGAAACAGCCGGCGGAGCAGGAGAAGAACGAGATCATATCCTTTTTGACGTGTGCCCCACACCACACTTTGCGACGGCTTCTGGCTTTATGTCGATTGGTAGCCACTGCAACTTCCTGTGTGGATTTTCATATGAAATTCATTTCTCATCCTGAGCGATGATGAAGCTCGTCCAAGCCATCGTTCGCTTGTAGTCGAGTAGGTTCCGACACACATCGACCCGCACCTTACGCTCGCGCTCAGTCAAGGTATGGTAGATAACTGTAGAAAGTGCTGCGCGAAAGCGACATCTGCTTAGGATATCGTGGATGGTGGAATGGGGAGCAGAAATCGTCCTCTCCATTCTCCTCAGGCTTTGAGAAGGATTGCTTTGGATGGCGGTTAAGGCAATGTCGGTCTTGGTGGAACGTGGACGTCCGCTCCGTGGCTCTTCGTCGAAGTGAATCTCCCCTCTAGAGAAGCGACCGTACCACCTATAGCAGGTGGCGAGAGAAGGTGCAGTACTGTTCATCGATGACTGCAATTCATTCCGGGCTTGAGTGTCTGAGTGGCCAGAATCGTACCAATGAAGTAGAAGACGTCGATAGTCGTGTCGGTCGGACATATGTAATTCAAACGTTGATAACTCTCTTCTAAAGATGAAGTGCAATACCGTACTATTGTTTTGACGATCTACCAAGAGTGCCCTTCTCCTGCCCTTTTTTCCGTGCCTTGCTTCGGCGCTTTCTTGCGCAACATAGTAGCGAAATTCATCACCAAAGTTTTCTCAAAACTTTTGGGACAACCTAATAATTTCCTCTCTATATATAAAGCGCTAACTTTGTGTTTCCGTTTGTAAGTCCTTTGTGTGTCCTCCCAAAACTCACGTAGGCACGATCAAGGGCGTGAAGATCACAAGAGCGCGGTGAGAAAACAGTTATGAAATGGAAAGTCAACCGATGCTCTTTTTATTGGTCCGCTGATTAATATCCAGTACATTTATGACGTCACAGACTAAAAACCAGAACCCGCGTGAGGACCTAGAACCTATTAGTGTCAAGAGGTCAACACCCAGAAAGCGGCATCACATCGTTCAAATTGGGGAGTATCACCTAATGGGGAAACGGTTATGAAAAGGGAAGTCAACCGATACTGTTTATATTGGTCCTCTAACAAGTAGGTAAGCGGTAGTGGGCATCGCATGGTGCAGGCGTTGGTGTGCATAGCCCAACTGTTTTGATCATAAATTACGAGGGGAAATCAAAAAAAGATTAAGGGGATAAGCCGAATAGAAGAAGGGACTTCCTCTGAAAATCGCTTAAGACCAGGTCTAGACTGTCCGGGGCAGATGTTCGAGTACTTGAACCTCAACTTAACTGAGTCTTCCAGTCGTTACAGAACTGATGATCGTCCCATTGCTATTCACAGACTTACCTTCCCCAACTGTAACCTGTTCCCCTCTCATGGCCCATAACCCTTGGAAGTCTTTACGTTTCGAACGACATGATCATCGAAACAACATTCAGTCAACAGCTTGATCTGTTCCATTCCTAAATGGTGGGAATATGGAGCGGTGCTGGTGTAGGCTCTGTTTGGCACGAAGACTACTCCGGAGCTGAAGAAACTTCGAGGAGAGATTTTTGCACACCATTAAATCTTCACCATATACAAAGCGCTCGCGTTTGTCTGTCTGTTTGCACGGAAATGCGATATTAAATACCTGGTAAAGTATGTACCTGCAGAAGTTTTAAACCTACGGATGGGCTGTCATGGGCATACAATGCATGCATAGCCCTACTGGTAGTAAATAGTAGTTCCTTGTAATTAATCCGACTTAATCCCGTCGAGCAGTTGATATTTCCTGCCGTGCCCTCATGGCGGGTGAAAATTTTCGTACAACGACGAAAGATTTTGTTTCCAGCGGTGATTTGATTAACCCTTAGACGACAATGGCACCCACCGGTGCGTGCCACTACGTCGGGCGCATGGGACATTAGCACACGTTTTTTTACAAGTTGCTAAATTCAGTGAGCCAGTGAAAGAATTTTCTCCTGGAACAGCGCCACCCACCGGTGGGTGCCAGTCGCGCGCGAAAAGAGCGTGGTCCCGTGGGCGCGTCATGTTAAAATCCGCATTGTCGGGAAAGGGTTAATTTCCCACAATCTTACAACTCCTTGACTCTCGAAAACTGTAGAGATAATGTTTAGCGCTTTAGCACCCTATGCTTTTTATATCTTACTATCTGCCTTCATTTTTCAAGTTGCAATTTGCACTTAGAAGAATAGGTAGAGGGATGCGATCAGAAAGGACTGCTCTGAAGCGAAAATATTACCAAGTGGGACAGCTAATCAGATCAACAAACCTTGCCACTGCGTGGGATTAACGCTAGGGAGAACAACAAGAAACTTCGCAATGACATATACTTTTGCAGATTATCTGCTGCAAAGAAACTATAAAGTTCGAGGAAGTTGTTCATGTCGTTCATTGTTCATGAATTTGAGGCTCCCGCGTATACCATATCTGGCATTACTGGGTCGGGAGACGCCCTGGTTAGGGAGTTGTAAAGGCTTAAAGATTAGCCCGTGTGTATCCTTGGACGAGTTTCACCGGCATTGTAGAATCTGCACGGATCGCAACGGAACCCATGTAGGAAGTTCAAACAACCTGTAGCGACAGTGAAAGACTGTTCTGTACAGTTCTGACGAGATATAGTTAGCTCTTTGTGCAATTGTAATACCTGAAATCTCGTCCGAATACCCCTTCCGTGCTGTTTCCGTCATGGCAATCTCGTTCAACCTCTATTTTCCTTACTTTTGAGGAGCCATATTTTTCTCGGAATCGGTGAATGTTCTCGCTTTCTTCACTACCGATGAACTATTCCCAATCTATACTTCTGCTTTTTGAATAAAAACGGGAACCTCAAAATTATCATGAACTGCGCCTCTAAGTTGAAAAGTGAAAGTGTTGATGTAGAGCGGTACATCATTGGTCAGGAAAGCAAGAAAGTTGCGAAAAACAAGGCTTTTTGAAGCAGTGGAAATAGAGGTTGTACGAGATCACCGCGACGGTAGTGGCATATAATGGGTGTTCGGACGAGATTTCATTTACTACAACTGCGCAAAGAGCTAGCACATCAAGACGAAATTGTCCGAAACTGTCTTTCTCTGTCGCCATGGGTCATGATAAGTTGTTTGAACTTCCTTTGTGGGCTCCATTGTGAATGGTGTAGGCTGTACAATGCCGTTGAAACTCGTCTGCTATGGGCGTAGCATTCAGCCGGTACAATCTTTGAGCCCTTATAGTGCACTATACAAGACGTTTTTTGACTTTATAACAGCAACTACGGTATAATGGGGAGCCTCAAATACATACTACGGGGAATTTCAGAAGCCATATTTATCGTGAATTGTGGATTATGGAGCAAGCGTCACAGTACATTCAACTTGCTAAATGATCTACCGCGTGACGGTTCGATTTATTATCTCGGCCCTCATTGTATTTCGTTGTTAGTGTGAAACGGGCCCGTGATGCTAATTGAAGAAGTATTTTACTTTACATTTTACCAGCTTATCCACAAGCCACTAAAGGTGCAGTCGAGTTTGAAAGCAAAATGTTGAGAGCGACTGCAAGTGGCTGCGCAGGTAAAATTGAACGTCGTTAAGCAGGATGTTTAGCTCGTGATAAAGCTTTTCAAAATTGGTATCCGATATCACAATGCCTTGAAAGACGATTTCCTAATAGACAGGGGGAGAAACAGCTGATTGTCTGTTGATAGACGCGGTCTACCAGATTGAATAGCGAACTTGTGGAACAGCAATATATTAGACAGGCAGGAAGGCAGCCTAACTGTAGAAATTAATGAATCGCCAACTATTATGTGGTGTGGAGGCCTAGTGATGGTCCATGGTCTTGAAATTTATGTGCTGTCGGCTACTCCTTCAATAAGTAGCACGATATTTGGGCTTCCAGCAATGAAGGTATTAGAACCAACCCGGATTATCCGAAGAAATTTCAGGATGAACAGCAGACATGCTGTTCATCCTGAAATTTCTTCGGGATAATACAATACATACATACATACATACATACATACATACATACATACACATACATACATACAATACATACAATACATACATACATACATACATACATACATACATACATACATAATACCATACATACATACATACATACATACATACATACATACATACATACAATACATACATACATACATACATACATACATACATACATACATTACATACATACATACATACATACATACATACATACATACATACAATACCATACATACATACATACATACATACATACATACATACATACATACATACATACATACATACATACATACATACATGACATACATACATACATACATACATACATACATACATACATACATACATACATACATACATACATACATACATACATACATACATACATACATACATACATACATACATACATACATACATACATACATACATACATACATACATACATACATACATACATACATACATACATACATACATACATACATACATACATACATACATACATACATACATACATACATACATACATACATACATACATACATACATACATACATACATACATACATACATACATACATACATACATACATACATACATACATACATACATACATACATACATACATACATACATACATACATACATACATACATACATACATACATACATACATACATACATACATACATACATACATACATACATACATACATACATACATACATACATACATACATACATACATACATACATACATACATACATACATACATACATACATACATACATACATACATACATACATACATACATACATACATACATACATACATACATACATACATACATACATACATACATACATACATACATACATACATACATACATACATACATACATACATACATACATACATACATACATACATACATACATACATACATACATACATACATACATACATACATACATACATACATACATACATACATACATACATACATACATACATACATACATACATACATACATACATACATACATACATACATACATACATACATACATACATACATACATACATACATACATACATACATACATACATACATACATACATACATACATACATACATACATACATACATACATACATACATACATACATACATACATACATACATACATACATACATACATACATACATACATACATACATACATACATACATACATACATACATACATACATACATACATACATACATACATACATACATACATACATACATACATACATACATACATACATACATACATACATACATACATACATACATACATACATACATACATACATACATACATACATACATACATACATACATACATACATACATACATACATACATACATACATACATACATACATACATACATACATACATACATACATACATACATACATACATACATACATACATACATACATACATACATACATACATACATACATACATACATACATACATACATACATACATACATACATACATACATACATACATACATACATACATACATACATACATACATACATACATACATACATACATACATACATACATACATACATACATACATACATACATACATACATACATACATACATACATACATACATACATACATACATACATACATACATACATACATACATACATACATACATACATACATACATACATACATACATACATACATACATACATACATACATACATACATACATACATACATACATACATACATACATACATACATACATACATACATACATACATACATACATACATACATACATACATACATACATACATACATACATACATACATACATACATACATACATACATACATACATACATACATACATACATACATACATACATACATACATACATACATACATACATACATACATACATACATACATACATACATACATACATACATACATACATACATACATACATACATACATACATACATACATACATACATACATACATACATACATACATACATACATACATACATACATACATACATACATACATACATACATACATACATACATACATACATACATACATACATACATACATACATACATACATACATACATACATACATACATACATACATACATACATACATACATACATACATACATACATACATACATACATACATACATACATACATACATACATACATACATACATACATACATACATACATACATACATACATACATACATACATACATACATACATACATACATACATACATACATACATACATACATACATACATACATACATACATACATACATACATACATACATACATACATACATACATACATACATACATACATACATACATACATACATACATACATACATACATACATACATACATACATACATACATACATACATACATACATACATACATACATACATACATACATACATACATACATACATACATACATACATACATACATACATACATACATACATACATACATACATACATACATACATACATACATACATACATACATACATACATACATACATACATACATACATACATACATACATACATACATACATACATACATACATACATACATACATACATACATACATACATACATACATACATACATACATACATACATACATACATACATACATACATACATACATACATACATACATACATACATACATACATACATACATACATCCATACATACATACATACATACATACATACATACATACATACAACATACATACATACATTACATAGCATACATACATACATACATACATACATACATATCATACATAGCATACATACAATACATACATACATACATACAATACATTACATACATACATACATAGCATACCATACATACATACATACCTACATACATACATACGATACATACATACATAACGATGCAATACATACATACATACATAGCATACATACATACATACATACGTACATACATACATACATACATACATACATTACATACATACATGCATAAATACATACATACATACATACATATATAACATACATACATACATACAATACATGCATAAATACATACATACATACATACATACATATATACATACATACATTACATACTACATAACATGCATAAAACATACATACATACATACATATATACAGTACATGTATAAGTGCTTAAAAATCAATATACTCGCATTTATGCATACTAAGTAAATGCCTAAACTCCTATCTATGCTTAAATGTTTTTTACATGCTCTAGTAACAATTTCAAATGGACGTATTATAATAGCTGACTCCTTTAACAAAGACCTTTACTTGTTGTAGACCTTTTAAAACAAAGCATCTGCATTGTGTATTTGAAATGTTTCAGTTGTTCCACACTACTCTTCTTATTTCTACTCATCTACTTGACTTGATCTTTTCTTTCCTTTTGCGATTAATTTTTCTTTCTTTCTCACACAACAGACCGTATTTACCCATTCTTGTTTTGTCATCACTTAGTCACTGACGAGCCTCGGGTGATGACAGATTTTGGTTCGTATGACTAAGAGGCGAAACGTACCAAAATATTTATGTAATTTTTAATACTACCTGACGTAGGAATATTTCTTAATTAGTGTTTACGAATTGTAGTTCTTCATGGCTCAGTGGACGTTCATCCATGATTCTTCCCCCAAACATTCCACACTACGGCTATGTCTAAGTATGTAGAATCCAAACGTTATCTTCCTTGCTATCACACTACCTATATATTAGATTGACTAATAAGCCCTCGGACAAATTGACAGTAATTATATTTATCTCACAATTTTTTACCGAAAATTGTGAATCACTCGAAATATGCCCCATTGGCATCGATGGTCTTCTGCATTCTTGCTTCAGAACGCTGAGGGCTCTCATTTGAAGAACTGCTCGAGTGCCATTTTGATGTCGTCGCGGGTTTAAAAGTCTTGACCACCCACGTTGGAGATGGGAAAAAGGTGGATATTCGAGGAAACCAAATGTGGGGAATATGGTGGGTGTGGTGAAATTGTCTAGCCGAACTTCATTAGTTCAGTTTTGGTCGCTGTTGCAATGCGCGGCCGAGCGTTGTCGTGTTGGAAGTAAACTTTTGCTGCTGTGGACGTGTAGCTTCGAGATTCGCCTTCAAATTCCTCAGTTGCTTGATGTAGACGTCTGCGGTCACTGTACATCCTTCATCTTGCAGCTCCCAGTATTCGACACCGTTAACGTTCCACCAGATGCAGAGCTTAACCTTCTTGGCGTGTCCGTTCGGTTTAGGGAAGTCTTGTGCATCCGCATCCTTATCAACCCATTGAGCACACCAGTGAACGTTAGAGTGGAGAATTGTCTTCTAATCCCCGATGACTAGTTGCTCGAGCCATGTGTGGGTGCGCTCGACCGTGGGGAGAGAAAGTGCCATGTCGGCGCGGTGGTTCATGTCATACTGCTTCAAAGCATGAGGCACCCATTGACCGAGCTTTCGCACCTTGCCGATTGACTTCAATCCACGAACAACTGTGGGCTGACTCTCCCCAAGAGAGACTGCCAGTTCAGGAGTAGTTTGATACGGATCGACTTCCACCTGGCTCCGCAGCACATTCAAATCCAACTTCATTGAGCGTCCCGGTCGGTCTTCATCTTCGATGGAATAGTCGCCCGACGCAAACTTTGAGTGCCACTTGCAAATTATGCTTTTAACAAGGGCGTCCTCCTTGTAAACTTCCTTCATAGTTCTATCGATTGCCTCGGTTCTCGGTCAGATAAAAGAAATAGGATGGTGTTGCGGAGGGGGAGTTGCGACGGTTTGAAATCATGGGACATGAATGCAGGGAAGGAAAAAGATAGGTGTGTTCGTTGACATGTATCAATGTCCGAGGACATATGACTCAACCTAATATAACACACTAAGTGTGTCTGTTGTTGTCCGCGTGCTTGTGTGTGTCCATAGGGTTTAATCCGGTTAGAAATTCATAACTTTTGTTCCCCGTGGACCTAGAGCGTTTAAATTTGGAGGGGCACCAAGATGAGAACAGAGAGGTGAAGATGTAGAATATGTGAACGTGCGCAGAGTCGAGTCCCATTTGCCGGCTACACATAACAGTGTTTCTATAACAAGAAATCAGCGGAGTGTTAAGCGTTGTTCTGTGTTATACAAGTAGCAGAGACGAACAGGAGGATCAGAGCAGACCTCTTGTGCGCATGTGGTGTTAGCCAGGGATATGCAGATTTTTAACTAAGCCTTGGTAAAGTAAGAGTATGATTTGCAGGAGGTTACCATCTCACCGCGATAGGTGAGATGGTAACCTCCTGCAAAAAACTGAACCAGTCATTGGACGAAGCTTTAGGCAAATCTTCACGTTCCGTATTCTCTCGAATTTGAGATTGATCCGTTATGGAGATCCGAACACTGTTTACAAACTTTATTTTTTGTTTACCTATCTCTGCTCCACTTAGCTCCCCTTTGACCTTTAGATCAATCATGAGATGATTAAGATTAAGTTTTCAAAAGAGAAACGCAATCATTAGGCTACGGATGTATTCAGCGGAGAAAAGCCTTTCATGGATTAACGTTGGAATTACCTTTTAGTACCTTTTAGTTAGTCGATGGACAAGGAGCACGCGATTATTGGATGACATCCTTCTCTGTCTCATCATTCATCGAAAATAGTCTCCTAATTTTTCATTTATTGAACGTTGTATCTGACGTAGCTTTTATCTACTGAACGCGCCAAACACAGTGTATGTTTTTCTTTCACGCCGAGTGTGAACGTAACTTAGGGTAGCTGTTATGAGGTACTGTAAGTTTCCCAATAATGTTCGTTGTGGTGTTTTTTCAGAGTGACCGTCATTGCTGTGGATTAGCGAAGAATCGGCTTTTCGGTTTGTGGTGGATGTTTCGATGAGAATCGCATATACATCGCCAGTTCAGTAAGTCCTCTTTTCGTAGCGTGAGCTACCCGAACTTCTGAATAATATGAACGCATTGACATAGTCAAGTTACCATCAAGGCTCCTTTTTCTCAAGAGTTTAGAGTCATTTTATTGTCATTTTTATGTGCGAATATCTATACGGAGAAATTTCGTCATGGCGTTATTCAGCAGTACAGTAGTTGGTAGAATCGCATGGCTTCGTCTGGCAAATGTAATTGTGATCGTTGTTGCAGTCGTCACTGAACCATCCCGATCTGAAAGAAACATTCATTACGTCCCGAAAAGAGATTTGTTCACTGTCCTGGTTACACAATTCAACTTCTGAACAATTTATATTTTATTTCATTTAATTATGAGTATTTTTGATGTCCTAGAAAAGTGCTGAGTCAGTGTGTCATGAGGTGTGGAAAGTCTTTTGCGTGCCAAGCTGCTCTAATGGAAAGCAGTTCCAAAATGAAGTCCCACTTGTGTTTGAGATATACAGCTGTCTCCGTATCTTGGTCCAGAAAACAATTGCCTCGTTCTGAAGCGTTTACAAAAATTTTGAGTTGAAACTGTCATATGCTTCTATGGTACACTACATAGGTTTGGAGGAAAGTTTTGTCACAAGTTTTCGAAGGCTCAGATCTTCTGATTACTGATCGATACCGTGATGGGTTGTTACCCTGAACGCGGTAATTGTAGAACATTCACAAAGTCTCTTTGCATAAGATATTTAAGGCACATGCTCTTCATTGCGTTCGACCACGATGCTACCTTTAAAGGCACCGTTCGCGATGATTCAATGGGCGGGTGTGTCGATGACGTGTCCTCCTCTCATTCGATGTCACGTCAGACAGTCAGACGTGGCGTAGAATGAGAGGCGGACACGTCATCAACACACCCGCCCATTGAATCATCGCGAACGGTGCCTTTAAGAGAACACTCCAAGTCAGCTTTCTGCGGACCGCGCAGGTGTATCTTTGGTTGACCTTAGTCAGAAACATCACATAGTGGCTTCGGGGAGGGTGGAAGGAAGACGGGCGTTAGGAGCGATTTTGGGTAATCGATTTGCCGCACGCGGCTGTCGCGGACCACCCATTCGCCGTTATTACAGCTCTAGCGTTCTTCATACAGCTCAATCGATATGCGATCATTATTTTATGCATAATTCTACTATTAGTACTTTTGTTCTTGTATTTCTTACCTACCGCTGCATCCCGCTACATTCCTTCGCGCGCGACGCCCTTCTCACCGCGGCGCGATCATTTCGTTCCTAACGCACCACACCCAGGGTGGAACACATCTATCCTTATCACCATGCAAAGGAGGAGATGTGGTGTTCGAAGAAAACCCTTGGTCGGGACATTCGCTCAGTTCACAAGAGTTCGCCGTTGTCGCCGATATTTTGAGGATCGAAGCTAGCATCCATGCTACAGCAAGCTGAGTGGGATATAAAACTTTCGACACCCATTTTTATTCTCTAGGGTATCGAAAACTACTGTCCCTATGAATCCCAGATGAGTCGATGTCTGCGCATGATTTAGCAGGGTATTCATAATTCTGGTTTCTCTACTACAAAAAAAAGCTGATTTATGACTCGCTGTTCTATTACAAGCCAAAAAATTGTCACCAATTTATCGGGATGACCGTGGCGATGTTATTCGTGACTGCTTTATGATCTGCATACTTGTTCACCCTTACCATCATCACCAACCTAGCTTCTGGGTCTCTCTTTTGAGTCCCTTATTGTCAGCACACTCAGCATGACTGTAGGTTTCCTCGTCACCCCCATTACCATTATCAGAAACGTTTTGCAGGCAAATCACCAAGTTTCTGTTCAGTATACAAGAAGAAGACACCAAGGGTAGTGTTTCGACTGAAATGAAGAGGTTTTTAGAATAGAACAGAATTAACTCACAAGAATCCAGAATATTGTTGCATGTAGGCACATCTACCCTTGCTGTAATCTGGTTGACCTGGACCCCAATTTGTATAACCAGCCTTAAGAAATCCCTTTTACCGAGCGTGAGCGTCATAAACAGGTGTTTGGTTAAACAAGTCACTGGGCTCTGATTGGGATGTGAGCGGAGTGGATTGGGATGTATTCCAGACTTTCCACCGCTTATTAGCACTCTGTGGAAAGGCTGGGCTCCTCTACTTCAAAATTAGCTCAATTAGACTTCAGCCTTTTCTTTCATAGTTCGCTCTCTACATTTGGTGGGACGGTAGCTGTACTGATACTCACCGAATAGCCTCCTGGCCATGTCCATTGGCTGCCGTCATACTCTAGTCCCAACCAGAATTTGATTTTTGAATAGAACACTGAAATGAAACATTGGTAGAAATGCTGAATCCTCGGAAAAAATCGGCTTTCTTCCTAGAACCTTAACCCTACTCTCGATGTCGCACTCCATAATCAGTTTGACTTTGCATAAGTTCCAGAAAGGATTTTCGGGTTCGATGAACTTGGTTTATGGCATTATCACAGCTAATGAAAAAATCGCGTTTGAGAGCTCCTTATGTAAGTCTAGCACTTCCACCCACTTTAAGATGGATGAGCGGGTTAGGTGGAGCTTTTTTGCGCCATTTCCAGACCACACTTCGCCGAGTTCTCGGTACATATTGATATTCGAGAGCCTATACTTCCTTCCCCGCTGCTTAATTTGCTTTGCCGTCTAAGCCTCTTATCAAAGTCTTAACATGAATTGTGCTTCTGAAAAACTCTCGTGTTAGGGACGATCAGAATAAGACGATGCTTACCATTCAAAAGGAAGAGGTTCTTGTTAGCGTCTTCATCAAGGGCAAGAACAGCAGCTCTATCACGGAAACAAGTTCGATTGGCTAACATCTGTAAAGAAATATTTCCTGCCATCATCTTTTCACATTAATTACCCAGTCATCGAGTGAAAAAGTTCTGAATTGATGTAGAGCAGTTACGGATCGGAAAAAGCACTTTTTAAGTTTTTTTTCTATTGGTCTATGAAGTGATTACAGTAAAAAGGCTCATCCTTGAATGCAAATGGCCCCTTCCACTCTATTCATGCTGATCCACTAGTTACTCCTCTTTTTTTAGACATCAACTTGACAGCATTAGCAGCAGAACTCAACCTCATATCTGGGGTGGTCTTTGTAAAAAAAAGCAGAGCAGTACATGTTGGTGTGAAGGGAAGAAAGCGTTTCCATCAGCCGGCTGGAATTGTTATGTCAACAGTAACCGCTTGTCCTGCCTGTACGGTACTCCCAACTCCAAGATACTCTATCTCCAGTAGTTCCAGTTGGTGATGGGTGCACACACCGCAACTACCTGACACTGTGAGTTGATAGAAATGGAGCTAGTTAAAGGACGATGAATATCTTGCGATCTATCCCTGGATGGCGATCCCTAACGACTTTACGTCGTAAAATTCGTAAATGGATGTGGATGTCAGCTTTCGTGCAAGGTAGTGGTGTATCTGGCGGTCACAAGACATTTAAATACACCACGTGCGAAGTCACTAACCTGAATTGCAGAAATCTCGACCGGAAAATAGCATCCTCCCTGTGGTGCATCCCATTTATCTACGTTATATGGCATCCAATTTGTCCTACAGGAACAGTTGGCTGAAATTACGGTCCAAAGACGGAAGCTTCGAAACATTTGCTCACCGGAAAGCAGCATATATAAGAAATACACTAAAATTTTGATATTCTTCATCTACCACGAGCGATAGTGGCGATCTTAACGGTTGGTCGAAGAGAGGTGCGCATCTTACCCTGCGAAACGTGAAATTGTAAAAGATGGGAACAGCCACTGACGGCTTTATTATTGAAAAAAAAACATAGGAGCTCTGATTAGTTCGCCTATCACTATTATGTCAGTGTTTCAGTGGTTTACCAGTTCGTAATGGCACGAGTACGAATGACGATGAAAGTGGCTCAGCCGATTGAGGAAAGAAACTTCCGTCGGATATCCAGACCGTGGGGCGGAGGTGGTGTAGTGGCAAGTGGCGCACTATATCACACGCACGGTCAGGGTTTCGAATGATCGATGCCCGCCTAGGCCAACCAAGCCCTCCATCCCTCCGGGGTCGGTGAATTGGTACCAGACTCGTCTGGGAGGATAAAAACACTGACTTGTACATCGGCTGGCTACCGCAGGTAATTGTATAGGCCACATACGCACTCATTACGCCAACACGATTCTGAATGGAAGTCGAGTGCGGGGCGCATCCCTCAGACGGGATTGATTAACGCCAAAAACTTTATCCTTTATCCTTTATCCAGACCGTAAACCAACTTGCGTGTACTTCATTGATCAAGAAGTCTCCAAGGCACATTTCCAAGAGGCATCATCTATAGAAGAAAAGAAATTTTGATTTCGTATCAAAAATTCCTGTCACCATGGGAAGAGGTCGCTTTGAAAACGGTAACGAATATGACATTTATGTATAACACCTCATTGAGAAGGATAACCGAGAGTGACACTTTGCAGACTGTGGGGGAAGGAAAGTTGGTTTACTGGAATGCACCTCACCTTCACAAAGCAGATTACGCAAGTCATCAGCTCGCAACATCGTGCCATCATCCTTTTTATTTGTCAGATTGTAATTTGGTGAAGCCAGCGTTCGTAGTAATGGCACTGCTAATCCGTGCTCTTGCACATAGTCTGCAAAGTTTCCTCAAACTTTATGTAATACCATATCACCATTGCGAATAATGCTAATTTACAACATGCGGCGGATAGCTCGGGTATGGGTACATTCACTCAATTATGGACGGACGCGGCAAACTGCGCGGTGAATTTCGAGGTGGTTTGAAGGACTGTGGCGCCTATCGGGGCACACGTTTTGAGTAGATTGAATAAGTAGGACAATCTGATGCTATGTATAATACTTATCTACCCTCCCTCGATTTTGTGTACCAATGAGTCGTTTAAATCACCACGAATTTCGCAGCACAGTTTGCCGCGTCCATCCAGAATTGGGTGAATGTCCCGTCTCCCGGAGAGCTCTTATTGGGCTAAGAATAGTAAAAGTGAATCAACGTTTGAACTGCTCGCACAGTCCATCCGTCATGTGTTATGGTGGATCAAATATGAGAACTAAGAAAAATTCCATATTATCGGTGTCGACATTGATGTCGACTAGTAGACAAAATCACTGTCAGACAAACCCACGGATGCTCTGTTTAGTGTTAACCTCCAGCAGAACTTACTTCCCACTTACCGATGGTGATGATTGTGCCGCCGTCTTCACGAAATTCCTTTGCTGCTTGTGTGGGATCGTTGTATCCACCGCTTCTTAACATATCTTCACTAAAGAGTGATGAAAATGCGATGTCATTTGTATTTACTCCAACTATGCAGCTTCGCACACCACAGTAAATTAGGTTGTTCTGGTTGCGCTCAAATAGATATCAAAGGCCAGTTCAGAACGGAAAAGGTTTCTGAGATTCCTGCCTAGGATGAACCGTGCCCCCCAGGTCAAGCACGTGCTACACTACTGTGTCGAAAAGCGACTTGGACACGGCGTAATAAGGGCTCCAAAATCGATCTGGCTCGCGTACACACTCGAAAGTGGCCCATCTATCACCGAAAGCGAATTCTGGCTTTGTTGGGTGAAAACGGTCCCAGATGAGTACATATGTAGTTACCACACGTTCGGCTTATGACGTAGAGTACTTTTTCCTACTTTGATGCTGGCCATTGACTGCAGCGGCCAGAACTTTTTAGTCTTTAAAATCTCTCTTGTTGGTAGGTATCGGCTCGTCAGCTACGTACTGAGAGCGTGCACTGCTACTTACCTATTGATGTCTACCAACTGGCTGAGTAATACAGGCAGTAAGCTCTACAGCGTACCCTGTGCTGTTGACAAGAACAGGGCGTTTTCCTTGATCCTTATGTAGAAAAAAAAACATGGCCACAGAAGAAGCTTGATATTGCCCTTCTGTCGGGATGCTTCGCAATATATCCTCTATGATATGGAGTCGCGATTTCGGCTTTGGCTACATTATTAATTTGAAATTCATTCCATAATAACTAGCAAACTTGTAAGTGCTTCCGACGATTATAAGAACCGGCCGAGCAGCAAGACGATGCGAAGCAGATGCAAATTTCGATGTTGCCAGGCGGATTGCTCTGGAATGGATTAGAATCATAAGGGCTTTGCTAGTAGTCGACGTATCCCTTCAATATTCAGTATTGGGTTGAAATTCTAGAGTTGAAATGGTTCTCACAAGACGACAGAGTACTGAGAAATCGAGGTCGAGCGTTGACTTGGAAAGTTAATCGTCATTTTTGATGTGAAAGTAGCGCGCTGGCATGCCCGTGCGGCAAGATGGCTTGTAGTCCGTGTAGGTAAGGGAAATTCTAATGGAATAGAAAGGCTTTGTCGACCGTCTGCCGCCCTCCTCCCCCCTAGCACTGCCTCATGCAGCCTATTTTGTCGAGGCTTAACGCGGTCGTTATTTTTGGGCACTATTTGGAAATCCCAGAACCAGACTTCAACCATTTCTGGACTTTCATTCAGAGTGGCAAAAAATTATTCCTAAGTGAATGCATTTCATTCTTCTGTGAGGCTTTGGATGAGTCGAACCCTAAGGAGCCAAAGTACTGACCGAAAGAATGAAATTCTTCGAGCTACCTATATCTGGAATGGTACCAAGCTACTGGGAATCCACCTCTTATACATGCTTTTTCGGTAGCCTTTATTGAGGTCTCTTACCCTTCGATATTTGTGCCGGTCTCGTTCAAAGACGATATTGTAAGGTCGAATAGATCTGCTGTCGAAGTATAAACGTTCAGATCAGCAATCAGATCCACACTACTTGCGTAACGTATAACTCCAAATCGTGTTTGATACTGTTCAGCCTGTCCAATGGTCAGTTTTGTGAATGCTGACACGACGTAGTCAGTTGCCTGGAATTAAATCGGCCCTAATAGAATTGCCGTTTGTATTGTATCTCGGGAAAATTGTGGTTTATTGGGTGCTGGCTGGAGGCCATTGTCGACCGCTACTGCTGCAAAGATAGGAAGAAGCAGCTGACGACAAGGGAGGGAAGATGAATTGTCATTGTCGTATGGGTCAGTACGTATAGGTACAAGTGTTGATGAAATTGCTCATTCAATGATCTTCACCGTACTCTTAAGGGAGAAAATGGAGTTCAGCTAGGATAAGATTTCTCAAGCCCATGACTGGGAACAGCAACACTACTGCTGCGCGGAACTGTAAATGGATAGCGAACATTGTGGAGTGCTTTGAAGACAAGACGGTTGGCTGTCGTGGTAGTACGAGTCAAGGTGGTTATATCGGTTTACTTCGATGCTCTGGACCCAGTTAAGGCGCCGTCGACGTCGACATCGGTGTTGCTCGGCAGAATTCGAGACTGCTTGACTACTTTACAATGAACGATGCTCTAACGTATTGCGTTGGAGCGCCGTTCGGTGTAGAGCATCTCAGCAGTACCGAACTTTGCTCCAGGTACACGATTATCATACTTACTATTAGGTTGGCAAATAAGTCCTGCGACAAAAAATTTGAAGCGTTGAAAATTTGTATCAACAGTGTGAACACGGTAACAAGGGTGATAGACTTGTAGGAAATTCCTCAGGCAATGAATACATAAGTAAACAAGGGCACGTGTGTGGGCTTTCAGAGCATTACGGTCAATGAATTGACAATACCCGATTCGTATCATCACCTTCTACGAACAATAAGCACGACATGGAAAAAACGCGGGTGTAGCTGCTCGAAGTATCAGCAATCTATTCGATACTAGCTTTGCTCACCGATCGACGGTCAACAATCGGTTGGATCGCTTCACTGCAGGAGATACCAGCCTTCGAGGTAAGGCAAGCATCGTCCCTTAATTTAGTGGATATCGAAGGAATTCATCCACTATGAGTTGCTAAACGCGGACTGGATGGACACAGCTATCGCTTGCCCCTATGGTCCCTTTAATCTGGCCAGCGGGGTTAGAGAAGGGCGATCAAACCGTAAATCAGGCCCCTACAGAGGAACACCGCACATCGAAAATTCGCTTTAGACCCACGTCAAAAGTTCACCGATCCCGCTTGGCACCAGGTTACTCATCAGTCCTACTTCCGGAGTGTTCCCCCTTTTAACTACCACCTTTTTGAGCATCCCGTTGTGGAAAAGAAATTCGTAACTTAATGTGATCCAAAAACGGTAGTCAATTACTTCATTGAGCCACAGCTCCCTCACTCCTGAAGAGATGGCATTAGTGATTGGCTCAAAGGATAAAACAAGGTTGTTGACTTCTTCAGTAAATATTTCTCCGAAAATTGATTGATATGAAAAGATTTAGAAATGATTTAAAAAAGGTCTCCATGTTGTCGCAGGATTTATTTGCCAACCTAATATAACGCGCTTGTCTGTCGTCTGTCGTCTGTCTGTCTGTATGTATGTCTGTCACGAAATTCCCTAGCTACTTTAGATCTGCCTGGAGAGACCGGTTCAAGCGTGGGACGGGTGGGCCAAGTCCCGAGAAGGATAAAGCACACATCAGCTTGGCGGAGTCCCGCCCACAGTGGGCGCGGTGTGCATCGAAATGAGCTGTGCTGAGGACTATGACTTCGAATTCATTCACAAGACGGCTTCAATACTCGGGTGTAAAGGTGGCTAGAGGTGTGCATTGGTATGTTAGATCCAACTGGGAAGACCCACTCCCGATGGGCGGGGCGTTCTCCAAGGATGCAATGCTTCATGAAAACATTTATAACTCGGTTTGGAAAAAGCCAACAGTGCAGGAAAAAGTTGATGTGGGAGAAGCATTGTCGAAGGCGTCTTCAGCATAAATGACGTCGGCGGAGGCCCGCCCACAATGGGCGGAGCGTGCCTCGAAGGTCACATCCCTTCTTACATTTATATACGAAAATCCATAATTCCAGTCCCCATGGATCTAGAGAGTTCAAATTTGGTAGGAGTACAGGCGTCATGGAGGCAAAACTTATGGTGAGCGGCAGAACCAGACTCCGCCCACAAGGGGCGGGGTTTGGGTGAAAATTCATAAATCCGATAAAGGCTCACAATGGAAACCAGCTCATGTGGCTCCGTCTCTCATGGCTAGAGCCCCTAGCGCACGCGATAGCGTGCGTGGCCGCCTAGTTACGTAGATATTTCCCATATTGTCGTACCTCCAATTGTGTCAGTGTGAATCGAATTTGGCTGGTGAATTTTTGTCCCATGCACCAACTTTATGGGCATTTGCGATTTTCTAGAGAAAAATTAGTTCAACTAACTGAGGTTATTCCAGCAGGAGTCATGTCTGCAGTAGCCTCCATAAGAAGAAAGACGTCAAGCCAGACCGTTTTCAAAACGCAGTTGCATCCGGTGTTGTTGATATTCACTACTGGTAAAACTGGGTACCGTAGGCGTTGGCTCTGGCGTCGGCTGGATATTGGCAGTTGTCGTTAGGTGCTCAGGTATGGTAGATAAAGGAGTGGATGAAGGACCAGAAGGATCTGTAATCATAGTTTCCAGTGACCATTAGTTCCTCCTATTATGGCTAGAGTCTTCGATGTTTATGTTAACTTGAGATTTACTGTTCGAAATATTGTAATCATGAGCAGCAGCACCGTGTTCACTGACCGGAGCTTGTAGTAAATGTACTGTCGTCGGTAGTGGATGCTGTAGTTGTAACGGTAGGTGCTTGAGTACTAGGGTAGACAGGTGCTGAAAAGGCGTACGCAGTAACCGTTGCGTCATAAGGTACAATGATAGAAATGACGACGAGCAAGCATTTGGTTATGGGTACATTCACCCAGAACTGAATGGACGCGGCAAAATTCGTGTGGATTATAATGGCTATGGCGCCTACCATTGGGGCACGGGTTTCAAGTAGTTTGGATAAGCAGGGCCAGCTAATGCTACTTATCTACCCCACTTCAAATTTGTGCTCCAATGATAGGTGCCAGAGTCGTTTCAATCACAACGAGTTTCGCCGCGCGGTTTGCCGCGTCCATCCAGTTCTGGGTGAATGTTCCCCCCCCCCCCCAAGCATTTGGTCTCTCTACTATCGGTCTACCACAAAAGGAGTCTTAAAGATTCGTATCAAACTCATGAATTCCATTCCACAAAATATGGCCGTAGGACAAGAGTTTGTATTAGAACACGTTATCGCTTGGGGTTGGATTACGGTTGTTTGTCTCCGTAAAAACTGGGGAAACGAATCTTGCGTAGGTTTTTTTTCTACCTAGTATCATCTACTGTAAAGCAAACACATACAAATCTTTTGGAAACTAATCACCTCAAATAGACTCGTCCACATAGTTAGACAGCTTGTCGACATCGATGATGTTGGCGTCGTACGCAATTGTGTGCTGAATAAACTTCCTGAGGTTAGTCCCAATTTCGACTCAGGGCTACAAGTGAACCTCACCATTTGAGGCCAACTGCTAAACGAGCAGCTTCCATAGTTGACTACGACAACGGAGAAGTTGAGCGCTAACCGATTTTCGATGTAATATTCCACTTGAGCCCCGGCAGCGTCCACGTCGGCTTGATCTCTGTAAGTACATCTGACCTAACGTTCGATCACTTTCCTTACTAAGTTTGCTAGAATCCAGGTATAAAAAAAGTGGGATCAATCGGGATCCTGTTCTCATTTTAGACGCTTTTTGTCCGTCAGTCTGCGTGGCGTGTGTCTGTCTTTCTGTCTGTCTGTCTGTCTGTCTGTCTGTCTATCTATCTTTCTATCTATCTATTTATCCATTTATCTATTTATCTATTTATCTATTTATCTATTTATCTATTATCTATTTATCTATTTATCTATTTATCTATTTATCTATTTATCTATTTATCTATTTATCTATTTATCTATTTATCTATTTATCTATTTATCTATTTATCTATTTATCTATTTATCTATTTATCTATTTATCTATTTATCTATTTATCTATTTATCTATTATCTATTTATCTATTTATCTATTTATCTATTTATCTATTTATCTATTTATCTATTTATCTATTTATCTATTTATCTATTTATCTATTTATCTATTTATCTATTTATCTATTTATCTATTTATCTATTTATCCATTTATCTATTTATCTATTTATCTATTTATCTATTTATCTATTTATCTATTTATCTATTTATCTATTTATCTATTTATCTATTTATCTATTTATCTATTTATCTATTTATCTATTTATCTATTTATCTATTTATCTATTTATCTGTTTATCTATTTATCTATTTATCTATTTATCTATTTATCTATTTATCTATTTATCTATTTATCTATTTATCTAACTATCTAACTATCTATCTATCTATCTATCTATCTATCTATCTAACTATCTATCTAACTATCTAACTATCTATCTATCTAACTATCTAACTATCTAACTATCTAACTATCTATCTATCTATCTATCTATCTATCTAATCTGTCTGTCTGTATGTCTATCTGTCTGTCTGTCTGTCTGTCTGTCTGTCTGCCTGTCTATTTATTTGTCTGTCTGATTGCTTGTCGATCTGTCTTCTCATTGTCTTTCTTTATGTATGGCCTGTTTGTCTCTTCGTCTATATTCATATGTGTATGTGTGTTTGTCTGGCCGTTTGCTTGAATGGTTTTGATTTGGAAGACAGGCCCTCTGATGAAATTGCCGAATCTTTAATTTACCAGTCTCTGGCATGGACTCCAGCGCCTAAACATTGCCGAAATGGGCAGATAATAATTGTACTATTGTGCGCTTACCTATCACCTGTTAATAGAACAAGCGTTTTGTTATTAAACCCAAAACAGTTGAGCAAGTTCCGGATCGTTCTGAAAAAAAAAGTTCATTGTGAACTGCCAGCGAACTATTACCGAACTGTGATAATTGAGTGTAGCAATCAGCGATACAGCAATTGGAACATTATCATTTACTGTTTTTTTTCGATAAGCTGATTTTTGGGGTTGACTTTCGGGCTCACGTACAATTTCAACCATCAATATGCCTTTTGCTCCTCGCCCTTATCCATATCCTAAGGAAGCTTTTTTTGCACTGTTCAGATGTTTGCATTTCCCGAAACCGCCAGCCAGGCTTCATATACAGTAAAGTTGCCACAGAGATAGAGTCCGGAGCAGTCGTTTATTGCCAGACGCCCTTCGTGGTCCACAGAGATAGAACTGAACCTTACCCTACTCTGGGAAGGCTCTATGAGAAAGATAATATACTGTATCATTCTATAGATCACTGATTATGCGCCTTATCGCTACTTCTTTCTTATCTTCATATCCTCAACACGTTCTGCCATGTGCTCCACAATTTTCTTCATTATACAAACTAAACACTTTTATTTAACAAACAACAATGCAATTTAAAATATTTTAAAGTGAAATCGCGAATCATCCGCGATATTCCCGGCGCAGCGCACTTTCATTCCTGGAAGGATCTGAGATCGCGCTCCAACTTCTCGATTCGATCCATCGCTTCGGCTAAACTACGTCGCGCTCTTGCTCTTCTCTCTGCTATTTCTTCACTTTTGTCTGGAAGCTCACATAAAGCAGAGTGGTGTCCGTATTTCCAGCAGTGAAAGCACCGCACATCGTGTTTGGGACAACTAGTCCCTCCATGGCAATACTCGAGGCATTCTTCACATCTTCCTCTGTCCTCAATCATTCTACGACGGACAAATACAGACCTTATTTCGATGCAAGAATCTGAATAGTGACGACCGATAGATCGACAGAAGGCACAACGCATGAGACGTTCGCCTTGTTTACGAATCGCTCCAAGACCAAAGCGTCTGGGTGGACATGTGGGATGCTTAAGTAGCTCATCAATAATTTGACGAAAGTTAGCGCACGATTGTTTCAGCTGGAAGATTTCGGTCTCAATCTGCTGTCGCATACTTGCATTTTCGCGCCTGATACGGTCTCGGGGATCCTCATGTAGTTGCTGACCTTCTTCAACCTCGTCCACCTGTTCAATGTCCTCTACTTCTTCGACGAAGTCGACATTTTCTTGGATGGCGTTCCTCTCTTGATCTTGCATGCTGAGGTCGTCTCCCTGTTCAAGTTCTTCTACTTCTTCGAGGAAGTCGACGTCTTCTTGGATGTTCCTCTCTTGATCTTGCATGCGAATGCCCTCCGGCGTGGGCGTGCGCTGATGCTCCACTTGTTCAGGAGAGACAGTTTTTTCTCCAGAGTAGGTATCGTCCTCCATGTTTTTCGTGCAGAAGTCATCGGTGAGCTCCTCGTTTCCATTTTGTTTCATGACTTGCAGAGCAGCGTCCAATGTCGCTTGTAGATTGGCTACAGCATTGCTCATGTAGTGCTGAAAATTCACAGTTTCCTGCCTATCTCCATCCATGAGAGAAATGCGCATATCGATGATTGCTTTACGGTAGCAATGAAGTTGGCTTAACTGGTCTGTTGCTGCTCTCTCGAGGTCATCCTGACGGAGAAGTAGTGGATCACCGTTCTCATTGTACTGCGGCCGTTCCATCCACGCTCTCCAGATGTCACTCGTGCTGATTCCCAATGCGTTCAAAAGAGCAGGGATGGTAAAAAGTGTACGCAGTTGATATCGAATGAACAGAATTTCGACGTAAGATTTTTCCACTGAAACGTCCAGAAGCGACAACTTATGAAGACGGGTTTCATAACATTCATCAGATTGGCGTAAGGTTTTCAAGCGACGGTCTAACTCCGTAACAGCCGTGGTGCATGCGAAGAAGTCATGACAGCGATTGACGATATTCTTATAGACTTGTTCGGGATCCGGAATAGGGGGTAGGGCATTTCGTAAGTCCCTGAGTTTTTTTGTTCTGCTGTTTAATTCGTGACGAACTTGCGCGAGTTCCTTTTTTGCTGCACGGAGTTCACGACGTAGCTGTTCCATTTTCTGTAAGAAGAAATTGAGATGGGGGTTAGTATTTAGCTCTTTTCTATGTGACATCGGTGTGATCAAGGCGCCGGCGCAACTGAAAATGATAGTTTTTTCCTGTATGGGAGCATGATCAAGTTTTTCTTTGCGAATTCGTAACCCATGAGGCGTAGTTATATTCATCAGCAATCCATTTTTCGGGCTTCTTAAAATAATGTTACTGGCGCTGGAGATCATTAAAAGCGATATTACCATAAGATGGAAAAGAAACCATTTCGGAGATTGTGAAGACCAGCGTTTTGCAGAAAATTTAACATTTTGTACGTAGCGCACTTGCTGTCGCGGTCTTAAGTTATACTTAGGCTTCTCTTTTTGTGAAGTTGCATTGTTATCTCCATTAGGATGTTCTGGTTCTGAAGTTTCTCCAATCTTTCTACTTTCTTGTATCTCAAGAGGGATTAGGAGATTCACTGGTCGTCGTATTTTCCTTTTTGTTGCTGTGAGGAGTTCTGCTTCACGGACATTCCCGTCCTCGCCGCGCCTTAAATCAGTTATCCGTGCCATTCTCCACTCATTTCGTGGTAGAATAGGGTCGTTCACTAACACTATGTCTCCTACCGTAGGCATATCGCAACTAAGCCTGCGATTCGAAGGGAGTCGCTGGTGTTTTTCTCGTAGAGAAGTTAGATACTGGGTTTGCCATACTTTCCAAAATGATTCTGTTCCTTGACATGAAGTATGCAACGCTTCCAACACTTGCTGGCTGTGCTGCATCGCACGCACTTCTTCTGGGGGAAGATACTCTGAATCACCGTTGTCTATGAGTTCGGGGATTGAGAGGGTCAGAGAGATGTCTTTCTGGACAAAATCGATAGGGCGGATCGAACACATTTCTTCTTGTGCTGATGCCTGGTATGTTAGGGGCCTTGAATTCAAACAAGCTTCAACCTCGGCAACAAACGTCTGAATATCATCAAATGATCGTCCTCCTCTGCTGCGCAAAGTTTTGTGAATTGACTGTTTTATCGATTTGATGAGGCGTTCATAAAAACCTCCTTGCCACGGTGCATAAGGTGTAATATGGTTCCATTGAATCTCTTTGTTGGTTAAAGAACGGACCACTTCTTGATTGAATTGATTATTTCGGTTCCCAAGAACGTTAGCGCTGAGTAGAAATGTTGGCGCATTGTCACACGTGATGGATTCAGGAAGACCTCTGCGCGCAATGAATCTTCGTAGCGCGTTGATGGATTCATTTGTGTTCATGCTTCGTACAACTTCAAGATGTATCAGTCTGGTTACAGTGCATGTAAAAATGCATCCGTACAACTTGAACTTTTCGTTATTTTCGGTGCATGATGGAAGGTCAAAGAAATCTAATCCCGTATGTTGAAAAGGACGGCATCGTATGACTCGGCGTTGGGGTAAATCCGGTGTTTCAGGATAGCGATACGGTAACGCATTGAACCTGCGACACTGAACACAATGTGTGATGACTTTTCGAACTTGTTGACGTCGTTTCGGAATCCAGTATTGCTCTCGTACAGTAGCTATTGTATGCTCAGTACCTTTGTGGTAGATGCCATGAGCCTCATTTATAATTTTCTCTGCTAGATTTGTGTTGGGCGCTATAAATACAGGATTCTTGGCATCGTCGCTCAATGTTGAGTGTCCTAGTCGTCCTTTTGAGCGCCAGATTCTGTTTTCGTCTTGATATAGTCTTAAGGTGTTTTTTCATGGATTTCCGATATTCCTCAGTTATATAAATTAGTTGGTGATTGCGAATCAGGGTTATTTTTGCTGCGCGTACTTCGCATCCTTCCAAGAAGCCGGTAGAGTCCTGTATGCTCTTTATTTCAGGGATGCACGCGAATATTTTTCCCTTTAAGTTCTCATTTTGGTAGCGTAGAAGTTTCTTTATGAAGCGAAGAACAAGTGCTGTAATCCGTTTTGCGGAAGAGAGCGACCCACAATGGTTCCAGTCAAGCAGATCCTTGACTTTACGTTTTTTCCACATACCGTGTTTATAATTACAGCTTCTTCCTTTCTTAAATCGGGAAGTATGAGCATATCACTTTTTGATAATGGATAGAAGGGAGTGGGCCACTGTTGTACTGGTGTACGTAGGAATGTCGGGCCACACCACCAGTTGTGGTCAGCTAACTGTTCTTTGGTAAGACCTCTTGTTCCAACGTCTGCTGGATTTTCGGACGCGTTGATATATCCGAAAACAACGTTTACTCCATCGCCCTCCAGTTGATGAACGATACGGCGTACTTCGCGTAGCCTGTTCTCAACTAGTACTCCCAAGTTAGTTTGACGCGTTGAAGATAGCCAGCTGAGAGCTATCTGGGAGTCAGAGAAAATGTAGATGGTGGAGTTCTTGAGAATCCTCAATTTGAGCGCTTGTGCTACAGAACGTTCCGAGACGCGTTGCAAGGGTCAACGCGTTCATTTCCAATTTTGGCATGGTCGTCTTTGTTTTAATCGATGGTAATTTGCTTTTAGCCATCATCAACGAAGACATGTTCTTGTTAAACAGGTAAGCGCAAGCGGCGATAGCTATTCCGCTTGCGTCGGCGAAAACCGCAAGGTGTGGTGTCTCAGGATCAGCGTGAAATCTTCTTGGAATTGATTTCCGAAATCCGTCGATGTTTTCGCTTATTTCTGACCATCGGCTTGTAACTTCTGGGGGAAGTTTAGAATCCCATTGGAATTTCTGTTTCCAAAGTTCTTGTTTTAAGTTTTTTGCAGAAATGAGTAGTGGTACAAGCCACCCCAGAGGATCGTAGATGGAGGCAATTTTTCTCGCTACGGTTCGTTTCGTCATAGGGTCGACTGGGGTCATGGAGCAGTGGACTTCAAAGCAATCAGTACTTGCGTTCCACGGGACTCCAAGTACTTTTTGCGTTGAAGATTTCGCATAAGCAGTCTCTGGTAGATAGTGACGTAGCGTTTCGTCATTTGACAAGAATTCTCTTATGTTCATGCCCATTTCTCCAAAAATCTTACGAGTTTCCAAGGACTTCTTCATGGCTTCAATAGGTGTGTTGGCAGAGAGAATGAGGTTATCCACATATAGATTCTCTCTGATTTCTTTGCAAGATCTTTGTTTTCAACAGCATGATTGAGATGATGATGGATAGTCGCGCCCAGTAGATATGGCGACACATTCAATCCAAATGTTACTAGGGTGAATCGGAAAGTTGTCACATTTTGCTCGTTGAATGGCGCGTTCACGTCGCGAACCCATAGAAATCGAGTTGCATCTCTGTCGGCCTCATGTAAGCGCACCTGTAGAAAGGCCTTCTCGACGTCTGAGATTATGACAAACTTCGGGATTCTGAAGCGCAATAGCATAGCGTAGAGCTCCGGGAGGATCAAGGGTCCTTGGTGAAGGATGTCGTTTAGTGAAGGACTATCCTTGAAGTGTGCTGACGCATCGAATACAATGCGTAATTTGGTGGTTTCCTTGTGTGGTGTTATTACTGGTTGATGTGGTATGTAGTGCACAATAGTGCCTTCGGATGCCGAAGAGTCTGGGATTTCTTCAATGACGCCGATTTCTTGTTGTGCGCGAAACGTTTCTTCATAATCACGTAATAAGTGCGGAGTTTTTCGCAATGTTTCAATGACTGCTTTCAGTCTTTTGAACGCAATTGCTTTGTTCGTTGGTAGCGGAGGATGATTTTCTTTATAAGGAAAGCGGATGTAGTAACCGTCCTCGCGTTTTTCAATTGTGTCTTCGAAAAATTTTGCAACTTTAGCATTTATCGCATCTTTTTCGGCATTTTTCGTTCCAGTGAACTCGCAAACTCCAGCAGAGTCCATGGTCCAATACTTGTCCCATCTTTCCAGTTCTTCGTCGAAATTAGCAAAAGAATTTGCAAAGATCGCCATATCCGCATCGATGCTATCGGTCGGATCTCTTTGCTGTATCGTTTCCATTTGTCGTCCTGTCAGTAGGTATCCCAGTCTTGAAGGAACAAGTTGTAATCCGGATGGTAGGGTGTGACGGGAATAAGGCACGTCGAGAAAGTTCCATAACTGATCGCACCCTAAGAGAATTTGTGGCTTCGAAGTGTGGTCGAAGTCCTTCTTGGATAAGGGAATTCTGTGCCGCGCAATGTAATCCAAATCCGCGGTGGCCAGCCGTGTAGCCTTTCCCTTAACGTTTAGAACTGGTATAGTGTAAAGGCGCAATTCATGCTTCACACCTTCATGGTCCCACAGGTCTAACCACGTTTCTCCACATGTGGTTTTCCTGGGCGTTTCTGTACCAAAGGTGTACATTTCGAAGCTTTTTTGCCCTTCACATATGAGACCAAGTTCTTCAGCAAGTCCTCGACTAATGAAGGACTGGTCAGCGCCTGTGTCCAATAAGACTTCCACGTCTTTCCAGAGATTCCGACTCGAGTCCTTCACTCGAGCAACTCCGGTTAGCAAAAGAACACTCTTTCCCTCAATTCGAGTTTCCTTACTGATACTGTCAGGACTGTTCCCCTTCTTTATAGTGCAAGGAACAGTGTTTGAACTGCCTTTTTCTTCGTGAAGCGTAGCGGTTTTGCAAGCACAGGAAGCTGTTTCGAGCAATGTGCTTGTGCTGTGGTTTTGATTTTCTTTGTGGAGCCCTCCTCGCCCCTTTCGGTGTGTTTTGATGTGCAGTAGGTGGTTCTGGTTGCGCTGACTCGTGCTCTATTTCTTCCTTCAGTGTTTGCGTAGGTTTGTTTCGCAAGGGTGGAAGACGTTGTGGACAAAACGTATGGTGATGCTTTTTTCCATTGCATCGCTTGCATCCTTCTTTCGTACAAGATTTGACAAAATGTCCTTGTTCAGCGCAATTAAGACATTTGTTCAGTCCACGGAAAATAGCGCGTCTATCTTCCAGTGTGGTGCATTTTTTGCAGAGGAATGATTTATGGTTATCACCGCAGAAAATGCACTGTCTAGTACCCATAAGCTCCGGCTTGGATCTATTTCTCTGGAACTTTGTGTGTGTAGCATCCTCAGGTTTGCAGTCGACCATATCATTGATTTTTTCTTCCATTGATATGATTTCGTCGAGATCGGCTAAGGTGTCCTGCATTGACCAAGCCTTTTCACCTAAGGATGGATTCATTCTTTGACGGAGAACTCTCCTCTGAAGATCTACCGAGAATTTCGACAGTATTTTTTGCACGAGGAACGATCCGTCTAGAGGCACACCTTTCTCTCTAAGCTGTGTCACTATTGGGATGAGGAATTCTAGCAGGCGCCGCTGTTCCGGAATCGTTGGTTTTTCTGCCTTCGCATTTTCCAAACGGGACTGTAGACACGCAATAAACTTCGTGTCATCTCCATATTTGGCGCATAAGAGATTCACTGCATGATCATAGTTGTCTTCCGTGACGGGATAGCGGCGCACTGTTTCGCGAGCCTCGCCTTGTAGTGCACATAATAAATAGTTGAACTTCTGCAGTTTCGTCAATGGTTGGTTATGGACGTTCGCTACGAACAAAGTCCAAAAATTTTGGAACTCCCAAATTTTCCCATTAAACGATGGTATGGGAATGGGTGGCAATGTTCCCTGAGGGATCCCCATTGTCACGTGTTGCGTTTGGAAGTTAGGTGGTGATTGCGCGTGTTCGCGAATGCTCATGCGATTGCATTCTAATTCAATTGCCTTCGTATGCGCGAGTTCCATAGCATGGTGCGCTTTTGTCACATGGTCATCTATTTGTTTTTGTTGTTCCTCCGAGATCGGATCAGGCAATGAGTCACACAGCGCCGTGAAAGAATCTAGTGCTTCATGAACCAATTTTGCGCCCGAGTGGAGTTGTAATGCGACGGTTTGCGCTTGTTTTGATGCGACAGTGTCATAGAAGAAGTCGGGCTTTGCTCTTAGTATTCTTTCATTGTCCTTTAAAATGCGCTCTATGTTGTTACAATATCGCGTTAAAAGAGCTTTCTGTGATCTTAAGGATGTAGAGCTAGTCATCTTTACGAATCCGTATGAAAGACAAGAAGGTTGGAAAACTTTCGAAACCAAAGTCTTTAAGCGCCGTCGATGTAGTTCAAAAGACGATACTTCTTAGCGCCGTCGATTCTTGTTGGTTCCTGCGCCGGCGCACTCAAAACCGAAGGTAGAATGACTTACCAGCAGGTGACGGCCGATGCACCATAAAGTTGCCACAGAGATAGAGTCCGGAGCAGTCGTTTATTGCCAGACGCCCTTCGTGGTCCACAGAGATAGAACTGAACCTTACCTTACTCTGGGAAGGCTCTATGAGAAAGATAATATACTGTATCATTCTATAGATCACTGATTGTGCGCCTTATCGCTACTTCTTTCTTATCTTCATATCCTCAACACGTTCTGCCATGTGCTCCACAATTTTCTTCATTATACAAACTAAACACTTTTATTTAACAAACAACAATGCAATTTAAAATATTTTAAAGTGAAATCGCGAATCATCCGCGATATACAGTAGCGCTCTCAAGTATTTGGCCAGACACTTTCACGCTTCTTCGTTCATAACTTTTTTCTTAGTGGAGCAAATCGCGCAAAATTTTGATATGTTTGTCTGAAGCATACTTCACATTATCAAACACTACTCGACGGCGAAGCAGCAATATCCACATAACTGGGAGCAGGGTGTTTTTTACGGTAGCAAAATTCCCTTAAGCAAAGTTATTGACGTCTACACTTATTCGCACCTTATGTGCGCTATTCTTCTCTACTGTGTTCGGCATTAGCGCTCTTACACTTAAGACATGGCAAAAAGGAATGGAATCCAAGAAGGACCAGTGTCTGTCATTCCAGTTGATTTTGAGTCCAAGCTTTTGGGATATCTTTAACACGATTAGATTGTAGGTTAATAATGGTAGATATTCACACTACACCCATGCTACACATATTGGAATTTCGCATGATTAGATCCAGTAGGGAAGAAGTTACGACTGAGAAATACAGCTGAAAAAGCTCTTCGCCAAATACTTTTGAACGCTACTGTAACTAGAACATTTTAAGGTACCGAAAACTTCTCTTCTCACTTTGACAGTGGTACATTGCTAGCTGAATCGATGTCGACGTTGTTCCATATGTCTTCTACATTTAAACAGACTTCCTCCCTATAGGAGTTGAAGCCATAGATGGTGTTTGAGCGAGTACCTTTAACAGTCATATCATAAAATCGAATGTAAAATCATAGTACGTTTACCTATAATCCTAAACTAGACTGGAACTCTGGAGATTTTGTACTGCCTGAAATCAGATGGAGAGGGATATCGGTAATATATAAGTAACTGAGGGATACGCTGACTTCATCGAGTCTATTTCTATCCGTTTCGTCGCACTTTCAGATTCCTTAATCTAAAACGGCCTTCGTAAGCAACTGTCGAACCGTTATGTAAGAAGCTTCCAGGGGCAGTACACTACAGTATGGCGGCACTGGATGTGAGGGCTGGTTTCTGTAAATCAGACAAACCTAATGGTAGCACCGGGACGTCTTCGGATGACCGTTCCCAAAGGTCGAGCTTCGGGAGCATCCAATTTTCGATGAAGACGAATTCCTGCAATGAGGTCACCACTTGTACCTTTAGTTTCGGCTCTTGGTTGCATGAATTTGCCGCACATCGTGTGCACCGGTGAGATCCGGTAGAGAGAAGGCTTATTTTGTTCTACTGTTCTATTCTCATAGCCGGAAACCGAACCTTATGACACACACCAGAAATAGTGTGGCCGTTGTCGCCTTGGTTCTGACGCAGTGTTAATCTGCGTCTTTTTTTTTTAAGTGCTCAAGCCCTGTCGCGTTTGTCATCTTATCATTGGTGTTGTGCGAATTTATCGCTATCAGTCAAAAGAGTCGTTTATCGGTCTCGGCATATTTGAGAAGAAGAACTCACTGCACGAATATTGTCTTTCGTTAACATATCTGGTGTGGCATCGATGGCTAGAATTACGTAACGAGAACAAGAGTAGTAGATGTTGTCGGCTGAGTTGCACGAAAAGCTGGCATTGCAAATGTAAGCAATCCCTGAAAGTGACGATGAGCACTGAGTCCTTGACTAATTTCGAATGCAAATTTTCTTTCTATGAAAATATGCTCCATATGTTTACACTCACTCTCGAAGTCACAGTTCACAGTCATTTTGAGGTATCTAGCTTAGGTAAAATGATGAAAGTTAAGGTGCAGAATAGTGCAAAGTGTCCAAGAAGACCTAGAAATCGGAGTAGTGAAAAGGGGTTGTACGAGATTATGTGTCTCTAGCCGTTTGAGTGTCTCCCGCATGAGCATACTAATCTACGGCGTCCTAACATTTCATTGTGAAAGATACGACAAGGCCGTCATAACATACGTCTTTTGGATATGTACGTCGGCTAAACCGGATTTAGAGCCTCTATAACGCCCTGTTAAGATCGTTTTTCCGACCCAACAATGGCTCACCTGTTATTCATAGAGGTCAAAGACCTTTCTCGTGTATTGCGCCTTTACCTCCAGCGGTATCGGAGCTAAGGTACCAATACTGACGTCTCTAAATTACGCTTTAGTTGGAGAAGAAGTCTCGTATCGGGTTCGGATCATCTGGGGTGTCCATTTATTCTGAGCCCTTCTTGTAGTGTTGGACTCTTCTGAAAGAACATTGACTTCCAAGTGGATATCTGATGGTTTCGCTGATCATCGGTCAATCTGTTTATCTTGATGCTTCTGATCTTGCGAAATGTTCAATCAGTTGCTCACTTTTCCCGATCAGCCAGTAGCTTACAAGTCCACGTGGGAAGTTGGCATACCCGTGTGCCGAGGTTCCGGCTTGGTCCTATGACTCCTCACGGAATGAGAGCACCATGGCCAACGGTCACTGGCTGTAAGAGCAACTTCGTTGCGCTCTTTAGCACTGCATCTTTTGATTATCGGTATATGCCAGTGATTTTGTCCTCTTATCTTTTCGTAATTCTCACATTGCACAGTGGCGTCGGGTGGTTCATTTGTGGCGCACTCAGTGAAGTGTATCAATAGATAAACAAATAAATGAATAAAAGTGGTTATGCAGAGCAATTGCACTCCAACATGAAAAGTATGGCCTGGTGGCACTTATGGACCTTTCAAAAGACGTTTTCTGCAGAAAAAGAACTACATTCGCAGTGAATGACGTAGACGGAACCTACCAAGAAGATAGAGCGCGTACAGAACAAGTCGTAGCATCGCCACGCTTTATCGTGAAAATGTTGGCGACTCAATAGGTTGATAAAACTCGAGAAAGATTGCGCCAATCAAAGTTCAATATTCAGCAAAGGGATCACTAAAGATAAGATAATAAGGTCAATGGAACCTTGCAAAGATCAGTCCCTCTCGCCTTTTCCCAAGTGTGGTAACTTCTTCCCGACAATCGCGTCGCGCTCGCTGCACCTGATCGTGTGCAGTCGCATGTTGTGGACGAAGGAGGGAGGGCTTCAATTTATAGTGAAAGGATACGATAACCTCCGCGGAACGCTGCCGCTTGCTGATACAGTCGGGTATAAATACTGCCACCCCCCCCCCCCACCTCGGTCCTAGTTCGATTTTATGACGCCTTGCCACGATTATACCCCTAATTGCATAGCATATCTCTTTCGACCGTCCCTATGACGAACTTTTGATAAAGTTCTGTATTTTCACGAGAACCTAGGCGCCTGCATGGTGAAAAGTGAGGGTGTTTAAAACGGCAGATAAGTCTGTAAGGCCTCGAATTACTTCCTTCCGAAATAGATGATCGAAGGCATCATTTAGGAAAATAACATAATCGATTTTTGAAGATGTCGTAGCTATGGCTCATCTCATTTGAAAGAACGTTTAAGGTTGTGTAAGGAAGCCAGTGGTTTATGTACTTTTCTACTTCCTCGGCAGTTATTTCATACCAAATGAACATTACTTTACTATAGAGTAATTTGCATAAAACAACTTCCACAGCACTAAGCGACACATACATAAACACACCCACAAACCAACAGACAAACTTACACCGTTCTATGGTAGTAAGTAAGACACTATCAGAAGTTTGCATTTACAATTTGCTGGATTGCCAGATTTTCGAGGTTGTCGACTAATTCTTGGCAGCAAACCTAAAGTGTTCTACCTGTGAATTTAGGAGAGACTAAGGGGGTCGTAAATAAGATGGATGTTACACCATAGATTACTGGAAGCTGTGAAGTGAATGATGATTTGGGTTGTGGAGTTAATTTTTCAACTGCTAATCACCTCGGCTGGGTTTCGACCTCAATCACTCCGAGAAAACAAGCGAAACATATACTTGCATAGTGTAGAAGAAGAGCTCTGACATGAGGCTGATATTTTGAAATAATTCTAGATGTAATTCGGAAGTTTTTTCGGAGTACTGCAGAAGTTGAAAACGAAGACTTTAATTTAGAAACCTTTGAACCTTCAGCAAAAAAAGCAGTTTTGAGAAAAAGATGACAGGATTCTTCTGGACTACCCAAAAGTAAAATGTTCTGAATAGGTCATGGTTGTATAAATTAACGAGATCTTTACTAATTCATTTCTCGTCATCAAAAATAGACGTTTACTTAGTTGCTCGAGCTCAATCTTTCAGAACTAAATGTCAATCTGTTACCTACTGGATATCCTCGAAGCAAAATATACAGGGTGTCCCAAAATTATTGGCGCCGATTTATAGCAATATATTTGAAACTTCTCAGCTGCGAAAGACGATGGAATTCCTATGCACGATAGCTAACATTATGTGCTACAACATACTACAGTCGCATTTCAAAATATCCCCCATGAGCGCGGATAGAAGTCAACGTTTGCTTTCGACTTGATCGCATGTGGCACGCAGGTATCCTTCTCCATTTCTTCCCAGCCATTCTTCAGCATTTGCATCCTAGGACTCCAAACTGGGATTGCAAACTCGACAGGTCCTCTTCTAATCAGGGATCATTCGTGAGAGTCAAGCGAGTCAAGTTCTGGAAAATAGGATGGCCATTACTTTTTACCTATGAAGTTGAGCAGCTGTCGTCCGCACCACTCACGGACAAGCTTGGCTCCCTGGGCTGGAGTAGCGTCCTGCTGGAAGGACTATGAGAAGTTTCAGAAAATGTAGTCGGATCAATGCTTCATTACTTCCACCAGTACGCTGTTTGAGTTCAGGTCTTAGTCAGTTTTCAAGCCTTCACCCAAGGAACTACGAGCGGCTAACCCTTGCCAATTATTTCTCAAAAAACAACGTTTCCCTGTGCTTATAGCAACCTTTTTGTGAGATATTACACGCTAGATGTTTCTTTCCGGAACGCGAACGTTTTGGTTGTTGAGGGATGGGTTTATCGTAAAAATTTTTTGGCCAGAGAAAACGACGAAGGGTTGCGTGTCATCACTCAAGTGGGTCTGCGACTTTCTGCATTTTTTGGCCCTGCAGTGTCTGTTGAGAACGGAATTGAAGCGAAACTCCTGCATACGATAGGAATGGCAGTAAAGCTTCTGCATGATATTCTTCCATCGCGATAACTCCTATAAGCCGTGCCCGTTGACTTCCTCTTGATGGATCACCGAGGATCCCGACCGATTGGCAGACGCATCATTTGAATAGTCCTCTCTTCAGAAACATTCTATTGGGTTGTCCGAAAAGTTCCCGCCGATTTTTGATTCATCTTTGAATGAAATTCCTAGAAGAAGAAATCCATTGATTGAACAATATATCCTCCATTCTGTTCAGTAAGGCTTCGCCATCTTCCTGCAGGTTTCGGTTCCCCTCTTCCATAGAAGGTTCCAGACTTGAAATCGAAAAACCCGCCCAGGTGCTTTTTGCAGTCCTCCAGCGGATTGAACGATTTTCCATCCAAGGAATTCTGCAGAAACCCAAACAAGTGGTATTCTGGTGGTGCTATGTCTGGACTATATGGGGGGTGTGGTACGACATCTCACCCGAGCTTTAGCAACTTTTGACGAGTGGCCAAAAATACGTGTGGTCTGGAGGTGCCCTGTTGGAAGACTACGCCCTAACAATTGGCCACTTCGGGTCGCTTTTGGTCCATCGCTGCCTTCATAGTTTATAGCTAACTATAGCACCTTTCCTAAGTCATCTTTTGATTGTGCGACAACAGCTCATGGTAAGTGATTTCCCTAAAATCCCATCAGCAACTCGCATAGTCATCCGCACCTGGATTTGACTTTTGCAGCGGTCTGTGACGGCTCACTAGGGGGCTGCACGATTTTCCGCTCCTCATTGCTGTACACAATGCGATTTTCCTCCATCTTGGTCATGCGTTTCAGAAACGGCTCATTTTTGTTTCGTTCGAGCAACGAGTCGCGCATGGAGGCGCGGTCCATCGCATTGCGCTCGCTCCTATCGCGACATATCTAAACATCAAGGCGCTCTAAGCCCTTTTCCTATTCCACGAGTAGTGATGTGCTGGTTCGCTTCGGTTAACATTTTGAGTTGGTCGTTTAAACTGATGATAGTCTGTCTGAGGGTTGCCGATCTTCGAAGGCAAACTCACTCTGATTGGATTTCGTAAACTAGTCATGCACTGTACCATCCTCTAGGGCATGGTCTACTCAAACGTCATATATCTTTCGTGCGGCTTGAGCCGCATTCTAGGCCTTGCGGTAGAAGAAATACTTGAGATGCCGAAAATGCGCGCAGTGGTTCTCCATTTTCATACGAGTCCTGGTACAGACAAACTTCGACAAACGTCAACGAATCTTAACAGGAATGTAGAGGAGGACCTACTCTTTCAGAAAAACATATAACTTTATTAGGTTGGGTCCTTCACCTTTTGTACAACAGTTGACAAATTTGGGGAGTCGAAAATCGGCGGAAACTTTTCGGGACAACCCAATACCTTTCTACCTTCCCTGGTTGTCTCTGATTCAATCTTCTTTTTTATATGGGTTTCATAGCCTCCTGAACGGTTCTTTTAAAAGTCCCAAAGAATTTCATAATGCCTTTCCACCTCTCGCATGTTATATGATAGCAAGTGGCATTGAATGAACCTCCTCCATCTGAAAGATACTGCGAGTTCCACATCAGTAACCATGCATATTGCAAGAAAACCTTCTTATGCAACTGACTAATAACAGGTAAAGTGAATTTGATGGAATTATTTCTACCTTAGAAATTTCTTGAACTTTGGCGCCATTTTATTTTGGGTATTGACATGGTATTTTTCGACTGGTGCCCGATATGATATGAAATTAAAATCCGCCATAGGATAAATTTTGGTTAGAAAAAGGACGACATGATAAACTTCCTAAGAAATTTCTTGTCGCCAGCCAGAACTCATCAAGATGCCTTATAATAATAGTACCGCTGAGTCCTATTCCTCATAACTGTGGTTGTTCACAAAAAGTTCAGTATGAATACTTTCGATGATAGGCGTAACTTCCTCATGCGCATCGAAAAATCCCTACTTGAAAACGCAAGAAAACGTAAGTTTTGTGCGAAAAATATGCCGCAAAACCGGAATTTGGACGATAAAAACTCTGTTACTATTGAATTCGTGCATACAATATGCATACTGTAGGGAACCACTATTTCTGAAGTGTAGGTAGATCATTTACTAGCATTGGGAATCAACTCATATTTGCTATTTCTCAAATTGAAAAGTCGCTATCGTTCAAGAATGGTGCACGACTGAATTCGTCCATTTCGGAAAAAATGGTACCGAAATGATCAGAAAAGCATGAATAATGCAATGGCCTACTTTCTGCTTAGTTTTCAAATTATGACAGCTGCCCTACAACTCACTGAATTTTTTCAATTGAGGAGAATGCCTTTCTGGTTATAATTATGGCGCGCGTCGCCGCTAATGACGTACCCCCAGGAACCTTCGGTGGACCGAGGACTTAAAAATCAAAGTTTTCCAAATTTTGAAACTCACCATTTTATAGAACTTGACGAGCTGAGTCGAACTATATAACCATCATACATGAAAAAAGTGTAAACTCACCTGGCTTTTTCGCCTTTTTTTTTGATAATTAGGGTGGGTATTGTACTGTGGGTTTTTTCGCGGCCCTTTTTCTCTCGATAGAATGTCAATGTTGGGGTTTGGGTTTTTTTAATGATCTGCTTGATTTCCTCTACAAAAATATACTTAGCCCTCAGCCATCCGCATATTCGCGAAATAGGCTCTACTACTTCGAGAAAGTTGAAAGGTGGCAGAGTCTTTCCGCGATCCCAGTAACTTTTACGGGCGATGGAACAATCAGCCAAAGCCTACCAAGAAATTGGATCTGCTTCTGAATCTGCCATATTGTTTCGACGGTTTGGTGGTAGAATGCTCGATGGGATATTTTTCTCAATATTTATTGGGTCAAAGTCGTAAACACAATTCGTACCATTACAAAGTCAACTAGTCTGAATATTGTGCAACCTTGTTTGTCTCGTTTGGATTTGGTGATGGGTCCGACAGGCGGCAAGTTGGAGTGTTCAGCTATTTGCTTCGAATGTTGTACCGTACCGCTCTTGTTTATTGTCCATTGGAATACGACTGTTGTCGTTCTTGCTATTGGGTTGTTGGGAGAGCGGAGACTGTTTGAGAGAGCCGCCGGGAGTAGAGCCGAGGGCTCCGAGCCCGAGAGCTGTCAAGAACTGGGAAGTGGCAAGAAAAGAAAGTACCGGGACTGCCACAAAACTGGGCCTTTTATACCCAAAAAATGGCAGGTTTATATACCGGCCCCGGTGGGCGGGCATTTGGTCTTTGGTATGGGAACCTACGGAAATTTCCCCGCAATTTGTACTTTGTGTGGGAACAGGCGAAGTTTCCGCAACTTTGGAGCCTCGCTGGAAGTATTGATTGATTGATGAAGGTGTTCATGTGCTTCCTCGTAATCATGACGAAGAGTCATGACACATATGCAGCAGCAGAAACTTTTATGATTGATCTCGTCAACCGTTCATCGAAAAATGGCTAGAGAATGGAGTTACGTCGATTTGGATGACTGATGCCCGATGTCAAGGGCGCGGATCGCCCGTAAGGATCAAAAATTCTTCGCTTTTGGGATCCGACTAACTGATCAATGGGAAGCAGTGCTTGACGTAGATGGTAAATAATTTCCGGAGTAATTATTTGAACATGTTTTGCTTCAGTATTTTTATCGTTTCGTTAAATAAAATTTGTTGAAAATTCCGCAATAATTAGGCATCAACCTAATACGATACCTTCCTTTCCTACCTTGGGACAAGAATCGGTTATCCATATCAGAAAAATACTGGGTTCAGGCAATCCAAACCAAAAGCCAAGGAAAGCCAAATGCCTCACGTTGGAATTACTGACGTTTGAAACAACGCGATTCACAGCAAATTTCTGTATTTAGGCGGTTTTCGAACCAGAAGCCTTTTTATGTTTTCTACTCAGTGGAAGCCCTCGAATAATCTTCGAACAAATGTCCTACCAAAATCTTCACGTTTTGAAATTTGGTTGAACTTATATTGACCCACCTTTCGATACTCAAACATTGCTACCAACTCTTTTCTTCACTAACATCTCTCTTCCCTTCCCCTCCTTATTCCCTCTCGCCGTACATCGATCTAGAGATGGCTAAAATACAGTTTGCAGAAAGGAAACGCAATCATAGGTGAAAGGGAACCCAATCATAGGTTTTGCGGGCCTACGCATTGCAGGAAAACATCTCATGGATCAAGATTGGGAGATCTATCAGTTCTGAGATGGAGAAGGAACACGCAACAGTCATAGCGTAGTCATCGTTTACCAATATCCTTTTCCGTCTTCCCTACTTCAGATTCACACCCCTTTTCCATTTGCTAAACATTGAACCGACATGGTTTTTATCTGTTGGCTGCGTTCGACACGTTCTACTGTTTCTCGTTCACGTCGAGTGTGAACGTAGCTTAGGGTAGCTATTATGAGGTACTGTAAGTCGCCAAATAATATTCATCGTGGTGTTTTTTTTTCAGGGCGGCCCTTGCTGTGGATGAGCGAACGGTCGATCTATTCGGTTTCGTGGTAGATTTATCGATGAGAATCGCATGTTCTTCGCCAGCTCGGTAAGTATTCTTTTCGTAGCGAGATCCTGAATTATTTGAAAGCCATTCCATAGTAAAGTTGCCATCATGGATTCTCGAGGATTTAGCATCGTTTTACGGTTCTTTTTATGCACGAATATCTGTACGAAAAAATTTTGGCATGGCCTTATCCAGCTGCACAGTAGTTGGTAGAATCGCATGGCTTCGTCTGGCAAATGTAATTGTGGTCGTTGTAGCAGTCGTCACTGAACCAGCCCGATCTAAAAAAATTTCATTACGTCGTGGGAGACGTTTTTCGATTTTTTAACTGCTCAGTTTGACTTCTGAATAATTTGATTATTCTCATTCGAATATATGTATTTCTAATACTCTAGAATTTCATTAAGTCAGTGTTTCACGACGTTTCGGAAGTCTCTCGCGTGCAAAGTTCTAATGAGAGGCAATTTCGAAAATATTCTCTACAAATAAGCGTCCCCTGTACTTTCGCCGTAAAACAACTGCCTTTCCCTGAAATGCTTTCGGAATTTTTAGGTTATTGGCCCAAAATCTTCGCTGGGTTTGACTGCGATACAATTTTCAAGAGCGAGACATGATCAAAAGCAACTCCGAGCTAGCTTACTATGAATCGCGCTGGTGTATCATTACTCGGCCACAGTCAGAAACGACGTATTGATGAAGGCTTTTCAATTTTTCCCCCCATTATTTATCCAATCTACCCATCTTCATTCTTCCGGTTATATACCCTGAAAAGTCAGGTTATGAATAACTGATCAATCCAAAACCGAATTTCATCGTTACCACTTGATCAAAATGATCGTGGCGATGTTATTCGTGACTGCTTTACGATCTAAATGGTCATCGGCTTTTACTATCATCACCAACCTGGCTTTTGAGTCTCTCAATTATCATTACAACTAGCTGTAGGTTTACTTATCACTCCCATTACCATCACCAGGAAACATTTGCAGGGGGCAGACAAGTCGAGTGACTACCAACTAACAAATAAGGACCACAATACAAGAATTTGTTACCAGTGCTAGTGTTTCAGCTGAAATGAAGAGATTCTTAGAATAGAATTAACTTACGAGAATCCTGAATATTGTTGCATGTAGGCACAATTACCCTTGCTGTAATCTGGTTGACCTGGACCCCAATTTGTGTAGCCAGCCTAAAAATATCCCATTGTGACCTTGCATGAGCGTCACACATTGATGTTTGATTAAACAATTCATTGGGCCCATATTGTTATGTGAGCGGAGTGGATTGAGATGTAGTATCTCAGATTCTCCGCCTCTTATCGGCACTCTATGGAAAGGCTGGGCTCCTCCAGTTCGAAATTAGGAGGTAGCTGTTCTGATACTCACCGAATAGCCTCCTGACCATGTCCATTGGCTACTGTCGTACTCTAGTCCCAACCAAAATTTAGTTTTTGAAGAGAACACTGAAAGAAGCAATTGCAGAAATGCTGAATCCTAGAGAAAAATCTGATTCCTTCCCAGTAACATAATTAGATTGGCTTTGCATATAATATTTTGGAAAGGACTTTCGGGCTCGACAAAGTGGGTTTATGGCATTACCACAGCTAATTAAAAGATCGCGTTTGAGAGCTTCTAGGTCCAGCCCTCCCGCCCACTTCAAGAAGGTTGAGCGGGATAGGTGGAGCTTCTTCTTGTTTTTTTACGCCATTTTCAGACCGCATTTCCTGAGGCACGGTATATACCATCTGGAGGCTAAGGTTTTCCTTCCCAATACGTAAATTGCTAAGCCTTTGATCAAAGTCTTATCATGCTTCTGGGGAACTATCGTGCTAAAGACGAGAGGAACAAGATTATGCTTACCGCTTAAGAGGAAAAAGTTCTTGTTAGCGTCTTCATCGAGGGCAAGGACAGCGTCTTTATCTCGGAAACATGTTCGATTGGCTAACATCTGTAAAAAATATACTTCGTGGCAACACCTTTTCACATTTATTACTCAGTCATCGAATGTAAAGGAGCTGAACTGATGCTGAGTGGTTACGAATAGAAAAAAAGCATTTTTAAGCTCTTCTTTTTTATTGGTCTATGAACTAATTACAGAAAAAATGCCTTATCATTGCGTGTGATATGTAAACAGTAACCGCTTGTCCTCAGGGCGTATAAGTAGCCCCTACTCCGAGATTACTGAAATACTCTATCTTAGCGAGAGGGCAACGACGCGCAGAGATGGTTTCGGTTGGTGATGGGTACACACACCGCAACACACACTGTAGGTGACCCTAAGGTTCGGTTGGAGTGGAGCCCATCAAAGGACAACGAGTATCTTGCAACCTATCCCTGGATGGTGATTCCTATCGAATTCGCGAATCCACCACGAAACCGAATAGATCGACCGTTCGCTCATCCTCAGCTATGGGGCCGCCCTGAAAAAAAAAAAAACACTACGATGAATATTATTTGGCGACTAACAGTACCTCATAATAGCTACCCTAAGCTGCGTTCACACTCGGAGTGAACGAGAAGCAGCAGAACGTGCCTAGCGCAGCCAACAGATAAAAACTATGTCGGTTTAATGTTTAGCAAATGGAAAAGGGGTGTGAATCTGAAGTAGGGAAGACGGAAAAGGATATTGGTAAACGATGACTACGTTATGACTGTTGCATGTTCCTTCTCCATCTCAGAACTGATAGATCTCCCAATCTTGATCCATGAGATGTTTTCCTGCAATGAGTATGTTCGCAGCCCTATGATAGCCTTTCCTGCCTGCAAACTGAATCTAACCTAAGTCATCTCTCGATCGATGTACGGCGAGAGGGGAGTAAGGGAGGGGGAAGGGAAGAGAGATGCATGTGAAGAAAAAAGTTTGGTAGCAATGTTCGAGTTTCGAAAACTGGTCAATATCAAGTTCAACTAAATTTCAAAACGTGAAGATTTTGGTAGGACATTTGTTCGGAGCTGATTTGAAGCCTTCACTGGGTAAGAACTACAAAAAAGCTTCTGGTTCGAAAATCGCCTAAATACAGAAAATTGCAGTGGTCGTGTTGTTTCAACGCCAGTAATTCCAACGTAAAGCATTCGGCTTCCTTGGCTTTTGGTTTGGCTTCCCTAAAACCTAGTATTTTTCTAATATGAATGGATAACCGATACTTGTTCCAAGGTAGGAAAGGTGAAAGCATAATAATCGTATTTCTTCATAGTACAAGTTCGTAACTCAGTCGTACTGTAAGGTTTTCTGATGAGTAATGTCTGGCTAAGAAATTTTCTAGGAAATTTATCATGTCGTCCTTTTCCTAACGAAAATTTATTCTGTGAGGATTTCAATTTCATATAAAATCGGGCACCAGTCGAAAAATACCATGCCATTCCGTGAAATTGTATATTTTGCTTCAAGGATATCTAGTAGGTAACAGGTTGACATTTAGTCTTAAAGATCGAGCTCAAGCAATCAAGCAAACCTCCATATTTGATGACAAAAAAATAAAAATAGTAAAGATCTCGTTAATTTATACAACCATGACCTATTCAGAACATTTTACTTTTGAATAGTCCAGAAGAATCCTGTCATCTTTTTCTCAAAACTGCTTTTTTTCTGCTGAAGCTTCAAAGGTTTTTGATTTGAAGTCGTCGTTTTCAACTTCCGTAGTACTCCGGAAAATGCAAATATAGGTTTAGCTTGTATTTTAAGAGTGATTTAGGTCGAAACCCAGACCAAGGTGATCAGCAGTTGAAAAATCAACTCCACAACCCAAATCATTATTCACTTCACCGCTTCCAATAATCTATGGTGTAACATCCATCTATATTTACGACCTCCATTGTTTCTTCGAAACTGAGGTAGAACACTTTGAATTTGCTGCCATGAATCAGTTGACAACCTTGAAAATCTGGCGAGAAAATCAATTACAAAACAATTCAGCAAATTGTGAATGCAGACTTTTGATAGTACTTTACCACCATAGAACGCTGTAAGTTTGTCTATTGGCTTGTCGGTGTGTTTATGAATGCGTCGGTTAGTGCTGTGGATGTTGTTTTATCTCTATTGTAAAGTACTGTCCACTTGTTATGAAATAACTGCCCAGTAAGCAGAAAGGTACGTAAAAATCAATAGCTCCCTTACACAACCCTGAACGTTCTTTCAGATGAGGGAAGCCTTTGCTACGAAGCTCTTCGAAGCTAGATTATGACATTTTCCTCAATGATGCCTTCAACCACATACCCTGAAAGGAGGTAATTCGAGGCATTACAGACTTATCTGCCGTTTTAAACACCCTCACTTTTCACCATGCAGGCACCTAGCTTCTCGTGGAAATACAGAACTTTGTGAAAAGTTCGTCATAGGGATGGTCGAAAGAGCTATGCTCCGCAATTATGAATTAAGGGTATAATCGTGGCAAGGCGTAATAAAATCGAACCAGGACCGAGGTGGGGGAGGGGGTGGCGGTGTTCATCCCCAACTCCATCAGCAAGCGGCGGTTATCGTATCCTTCCACTATGAATTAAACCTCTCCCTCCTTCGTCCACAAAATGCGACTGCGCGCGATCAGGTGCAGCGAGCGCGACGCGATTGTCGGGAACAAGTTACCACACTCGGGAAGAGGCGAAGGGGAGTGGATGCGGGAATACCATCCTAAATGACTTTGCAAGGCTCCGATGACGTTATTATCTTATCTTTAGTGATTCCTTTGCTGAATATTGAACTTTGACTGGCGCAATCTTTCCCGAGTTTTATCAACCTATCGAGTCGCCAACATTTTCACTATAAAGGGTGGCGATGCTACGACTAGTTCTGAAGGCGCTCTGTTTTCTTGGTAAGTTCCGTCTACGTCATTCACTGCAAATGTTGTTCTTTTTCTGCAGAAAATTTTTTTTTGAAAGGTCGATAAGCGCCAGCAGTGCCATATTTTTCATGTTTTAGTGCATTTGTTCCGCTTAAACACTTTTATTCATTTATTTATTGATACGCTTCACTGAGTGCGTCACAACTAGCAAACAAACCACCCGACGTCACTGTGCAATGTGAGAATTACAAAAAGATCAGAGGACAAGATCGCTGGCATATACCAATAATCAAAAGATGCAGTGCTAAAGAGCGCAACGAAATTGCTCTTAGAGCCAGTGACCGTTGGCCATGGTGCTCTTATTCCGAGAGGAGTCATAGGACCAAGCGGAAACCTCGGCACACGGGTATGCCAACTTCCCACGTGGACTTGTAAGGTACTGGCTGATCGGGAAGAAGTGAGCGATTGATTGAACATTTCACAAGATCAGAAGCATCTAGATAAACAGATTGATCAGCGAAACCATCAGATATCCACTTGGAAGTCAATGTTCTTTCAGAAGAGTCCAACACTACAAGAAGGGCTCAGAATAGATGGAAGCCCCAGATGATCCGAACCCGATACGAGACTTGATCTCCAACTAACGCGTAATTTAGAGACGTCAGTATTGGTACCTTAGCTCCGATACCGCTGGAGTTAAAGGCACCGTTAACATGATTTTGGGTAATCCAGATCATGATGAAAAACGAAAGACAAGATCGAAACTAGTGCGACTGAGGTGAAGAAACTGCGTGCATCGGTGTTTTCATAGTGAAAAAAAGGCCGCGAAAAAAACGTCAAAAAAGGGGTTGGACGTGAATGAAACCAGAAAAATGAAGAAGGTGGGGCACCCGGACGAGCTAAACAGTGCGTTTCACTGCGCGCGTGTGGGTCCTGGTGCGAAGAACAGACAATGGTAATCCACAATTCATTCACTTATAAGCATAAATAAACAAAAAAAACCTTAGTAACAGCAAAAGTAGCTCACCTTTTTCAGCCTCTAGGAGTAGGAAATCAAAAAAGGGATCGCGGCAGCAAAAAGAAAAACAGAGGAAAGAAGAATGGGAGAAAAACATCGCCTCATCACTCGGCGATGCTTTTTGTGCGTGGGTCCTAGAACGAATAATAGCAATCCGTATTGTCTCGACACTCGTCTCACGTGACACCGATGGAGGGGCGGAGGGCGACCGTGGATACTTCTCCGGCCCCTTATTGTGCCCTATCCAGCCGTTTTCCGACCTCATTCCTGCACGAATGGTACTAGAGGGGGCTTCGAATTCAAACCATGTGCAAATCTCCGAAACCACTTTTTCGTTAACAGTGTCTTTAAAGGCTCAATTCACGAGAAAAGTCTTTGGCCTCTATGAATAACAGGTGAGACATTGTTGGGTCGTATAAAAGGATCCTAACAGGGCGTTATAGAGGCTTAGCCGGTAATCCGGTTTAGCCGACGTACGCATTCAAAAGTGCCGTTTTATGACGGCCTTGTCGTATGTTCCACAATGAAGTGTTAGGACGCTGAAGATTAGTATGCTCATGCGGGAGACACCCAGACGGCTAAAGACACATAATCTCGTACAATCCCCTTTCATTATGCCGATTTCTAGGTTTTCTTGGACACTTTGCACTATTCTGCACCTTAACTTTCATCATTATACTCAAGCTAGATACCTGTGACCTCGAGCGGGAGCTTAAATATATGAAGGGACGATAGGGGGCCATCAGTGCCATGTTTTTCATGGTGTAGTGCATACTTTAAATTAATTTTTTAAATAATTTTAAATACTTGATCTCACGTTGTGATCAACATCGCCGTGGATGAGCTTCAGAATATGTCGTTCTAACCGTATCAGACAATTCACCCTTCACCTACCCCCGATTTATTCGTTGCAATAAGTTGTCATCCACTTGACCACGGTCATTACCTCACTAGCCCCATGATTCTTTGAAAAAAACCGCTGATTTCCACGCTTTCTTCGCCATTTTACATTATTCTGCACCTCGGCTTCTTTCATTTTACTTGAGCTAGATACCTCAAAATTACCGTGAAAAGGGACCTCGAGCGTGAGTGTAAACATACGGAGCATATTTTCACAAAAAGAAAACTTGCATTCGAAATTAGTCAAGGACTCAGTGCTCATTGTCACTTCCAGGGACTGCTCACATTTGCAATGCCAGCTTTTCGTGCAACTCAACAGACAACATCCATTACTCTTGTACTCGTTCCGTACTTCTAGCCATCGATGCCACATCAGATATGGTAACGAAAGACAATATCCGTGCAGTGAGTTCTTCTTCTCAAATATGCCGAGACCGATAGACGACTCTTTTGACTGATAGCAAGAAATTTGCACAACATCAATGATAAGACGACGAACGCGAAAAAAAAAAGATATAGATTAACACTGCGTCAGACCAAGGCGGCGACGAGTACCTTATCTTGGGTGTGTGTCATGAGGTTCAGTTCCCGACTATGGGAATAGACAAGAATAGAACAAAAGAAGCCTCGTCTCCACCGGATCCCACCGTGCACGCGATGTGCGGCAAATTCGCGCAACCAAGAACCGAAATTAAAGGTACCAATTGTTACCTCATTGCAGGAATTCGACTTCATCGAAAATTGGATGCTCCCGCAGCTCGACGTCCGGGAAGGGTTTGTGGATGTTACAGTAGCCGCACACGGTAGGTTAACTACAATCATAAATCAATAATAAATGTGAAAGCTAACTATTCACAATGTCCTAATCACCAATGAGCGTTGGCTGAAAAAGAACTTTCACAAAGGCTATTTCAGCGAATTTCTCTGGGTCACAGACCCACGAAAATCTACAGATACTCCCTTTCAACTGAGGGACGATTGAATATGGGCAGACTGAGCTATGACAGTCATCCAAAGTCGAAAGAAAGAAAGAAAGAAAGAAAGAAAGAAAGAAAGAAAGAAAGAAAGAAAGAAAGAAAGAAAGAAAGAAAGAAAGAAAGAAAGAAAGAAAGAAAGAAAGAAAGAAAGAAAGAAAGAAAGAAAGAAAGAAAGAAAGAAAGAAAGAAAGAAAGAAAGAAAGAAAGAAAGAAAGAAAGAAAAGAAAGAAAGAAAGAAAGAAAGAAAGAAAGAAAGAAAGAAAGAAAGAAAGAAAGAAAGAAGAAAGAAAGAAAGAAAGAAAGAAAGAAAGAAAGAAAGAAAGAAAGAAAGAAAGAAAGAAAGAAAGAAAGAAAGAAAGAAAGAAAGAAAGAAAGAAAGAAAGAAAGAAAGAAAGAAAGAAAGAAAGAAAGAAAGAAAGAAAGAAAGAAAGAAAGAAAGAAAGAAAGAAAGAAAGAAAGAAAGAAAGAAAGAAAGAAAGAAAGAAAGAAAGAAAGAAAGAAAGAAAGAAAGAAAGAAAGAAAGAAAGAAAGAAAGAAAGAAAGAAAGAAAGAAAGAAAGAAAGAAAGAAAGAAAGAAAGAAAGAAAGAAAGAAAGAAAGAAAGAAAGAAAGAAAGAAAGAAAGAAAGAAAGAAAGAAAGAAAGAAAGAAAGAAAGAAAGAAAAGAAAGAAAGAAAAGAAAGAAAGAAAGAAAGAAAGAAAGAAAGAAAGAAAGAAAGAAAGAAAGAAAGAAAGAAAGAAAGAAAGAAAGAAAGAAAGAAAGAAAGAAAGAAAGAAAGAAAGAAAGAAAGAAAGAAAGAAAGAAAGAAAGAAAGAAAGAAAGAAAGAAAGAAAGAAAGAAAGAAAGAAAGAAAGAAAGAAAGAAAGAAAGAAAGAAAGAAAGAAAGAAAGAAAGAAAGAAAGAAAGAAAGAAAGAAAGAAAGAAAGAAGAAAGAAAGAAAGAAAGAAAGAAAGAAAGAAAGAAGAAAGGAAGAGAGAAAGAGAGAGAAATGGAGAGACAGAGAGAAGAAAAGAGGGAAAGAAAAGAAAGAAAGAAAGAAAGAGAGAAAGAAAGAAAGAAAGAAAGAAAGAAAGAAAGAAAGAAAGAAAGAAGAAAGAAAGAAAGAAAGAAAGAAAGAAAGAAAGCAAGAAAAAAAGAAAGAAAGAAAGAAAGAAAGAAAGAGAAAGAAAGAAAGAAAGAAAGAAAGAAAGAAAGAAAATCAGATCTACACATGCTTATAGAGATCAAGCCGACGTGGACGCTGCCGGAGCTCAAGTGCAATATTACATTGAACGTACGTTGGTACCAGACTTCTACGTTGTCGTAGTCAACTATGGGAACTGCTCGTTTAGCAATTGGCCTCAAATGGTGAAGTTTACTTGTGGAACTGACTCAAAACTGAGACTAACCTTAGGAAGTTTATTCAGCGCACAGTGGCGTACGACGCCAACACCATCGATGCCGACAAGCTGTCAAACTATGTGGACGAGTCTATTTGTGGTGAGAAGTTTCCAAATAATTCGCATGTGCTTGCCTTACAGTAGATGATACCTGGTAGAAAATGGAAGAAAAAAAGCTACGCAACATGTTTCCCAAGTTATAGCAGAGACAAGACAGACGTGCTCTAATGCAGCTCTTGTCCTACGGTCATATTTTGAGGGATGGAATTCATGAATTCGATATGGACCTTTCAGCAGAGTGTGGTAAATTGCTAATAGAGACACAATGCTTGCTCGTCGTAATTACCATCTTTTCGAAAGACCACATAACGGTTGGCTCTCACATCTGAATGCACAAGTCAAAGTGTCCAGCTGCGTTGTTAGTGTGAAGGGATGTCGTAAAGCCAGTTCGAAGAGTATCCTAATTCACGCTACATCAGCTCATCCACAAGCCGTCAAACGTGCAGTTGTTAACAACAAGCTGAGAATGGCAACAAGTATCTGCACGGGCGAAGCTGAACTTCAACCAGTCACGACGTTTAGCTTGCGAGATAGCTGCTGCTATTGGCTATACGGTACCGCAGAGCCATAGAGGGCGGCGCACCAATTCGCAAGGGTCTTTGCGCATTACAAAACTAATCAAATCAAGTAACAGTTGCTTCGAAACTGGCTCTACGATAAACAGTGCTTGACAAACGACTGTACCATATGTCCCTACAGGAAACAGGTGATTGCACGATTATGGACGTGGTCTGCTGGCTAGAATGTCGGGCATGTGGATCAACTATATCAGCGAAACAGGACGACAACTAGCTACCCTTACTATATATAATCCACAAGTTTGGTGTGTCTGCTTGGGTGTGTGTGTATGTATGTATGTATGTATGTATGTATGTATGTATGTATGTATGTATGTATGTATGTATGTATGTATGTATGTATGTATGTATGTATGTATGTATGTATGTATGTATGTATGTATGTATGTATGTATGTATGTATGTATGTATGTATGTATGTATGTATGTATGTATGTATGTATGTATGTATGTATGTATGTATGTATGTATGTATGTATGTATGTATGTATGTATGTATGTATGTATGTATGTATGTATGTATGTATGTATGTAGTATGTATGTATGTATGTATGTATGTATGTATGTATGTATGTATGTATGTATGTATGTATGTATGTATGTATGTATGTATGTATGTATGTATGTATGTATGTATGTATGTATGTAATGTATGTATGTATGTATGTATGTATGTATGTATGTATGTATGTATGTATGTATGTATGTATGTATGTATGTATGTATGTATGTATGTTATGTATGTATGTATGTATGTATGTATGTATGTATGTATGTATGTATGTATGTATGTATGTATGTATGTATGTATGTATGTATGTATGTATGTATGTATGTATGTATGTATGTATGTATGTATGTATGTATGTATGTATGTATGTATGTATGTATGTATGTATGTATGTATGTATGTATGTATGTATGTATGTATGTATGTATGTATGTATGTATGTATGTATGTATGTATGTATGTAATGTATGTATGTATGTATGTATGTATGTATGTATGTATGTATGTATGTATGTATGTATGTATGTATGTATGTATGTATGTATGTATGTATGTATGTATGTATGTATGTATGTATGTATGTATGTATGTATGTATGTATGTATGTATGTATGTATGTATGTATGTATGTATGTATGTATGTATGTATGTATGTATGTATGTATGTATGTATGTATGTATGTATGTATGTAATGTATGTATGTATGTATGTATGTATGTATGTATGTATGTATGTATGTATGTATGTAATGTATGTATGTATGTATGTATGTATGTATGTATGTATGTATGTAATGTATGTATGTTTATATGTATGTATGTATGTATGTAATGTATGTATGTATGTAATGTATGTATGTATGTAATGTATGTATGTATGTAATGTATGTATGTATGTATGTATGTATGTATGTATGTATGTATGTATGTATGTATGTATGTATGTATGTATGTATGTATGTATGTATGTATGTATGTATGTATGTA